>JARQOD010000001.1:625353415-625468580 GCA_033576555.1 Oophaga sylvatica | reverse complement strand
TCTGGTGACGCTGGGGGTCCGGGGAAAATTTTCCTGTGACGTCAGGACCCCAGCGCCATCTTAGTAGAGGCCTTCCATGGTTCGGGCCGCCAGTGCCCGCTGCGCGCATGCGCGTGCCAATGGGAGGAGTAATGAATGTTAAAAGATACGGGTACAGGATTGTATTATAATATATAGTGCAAAAGGAGCTAACAAGGGTATGGATCAAAACAATTATCGATCCAATAAACAGAGAAATACAGAAATGTATCAGTAGAACCAGAGAGACAACATAAAAAAGAGGTGACAAATTGCTTTAGGTGACAACAGAGGAGATATAGCATAGCATAAGCAATATCAAAGGGCATAATCAGATCCCACATTGTCTAAATAGAGCAAAAGATCAGAAGTCCACAAGTAATATGTAATGGAAAAATAACAAAATAGAAAAAAAATTAACAGAACAAAAAATAATAATAAAAAAACCGATCAAATATAATATAAATTAACAAAAAAACAGAAAGCTCCAGTAGAAATCAGATGATGATTCGTCAGATAGTCCTGTAAAATCTCCACATGACAATTGAGGAATGGGTCTTCACGTTGAAATCGCGACCCGGGGTAAGTAGTAAGGTAAAGCACACGACAATGTGAAATGGATGATAACTGTGAACGTAAAAAGTAAAAATTAAAAACAGCACACAATTAAAAACTAAGGAAAACGGAGAGACAGGGAATAATAAGCAAAAGGGGGCCTCATAAAAAGCAAGCAAAAGATAGTTTCTCATTAAGTCCCCTGGGTGACATGGTGTCCAATTTAATAATCCATTGACATTCCAACTGTGCCAGGGTACGTTTAATGTTGCCACCCCTGATGCCAGTCCGGACTCGATCAATGCCCACAAATTTGAGACCGGTGGGGTTAGATTTGTGGAGCAGCCTGAAATGTCGAGGGATAGTCTTAAGGATACTTGTATCGACTACATCTTTAGAGGCCATGATGTCACGGATATGCTCCCTGACCCTCACGCGGAATTCGCGTGAGGTCAGTCCAACGTACCTGAGGCCACAGGAACAGGTGGCTAGATACACAACAAAACATGTACTACAAGAAATGTACTGACCTATCCGATGGCTCCCACCATCCGCTCCGTCAAAGGTAACGGCCCGACAGATGTTTTTGCAAGCCAGGCATGAGCCACACGGGAAGCAGCCACGTCTCTGCACACCAGCATCAAAAATGGGCGGTGTATGATTGACATAATGACTCCTAACCAGGATGTCCTTCAAATTGGGGGACCTCCTGGCCATAAGGAGTGGCTGGTCGGGCAAGAGCTCCCTAAGTATGGGGTCCGAACGGAGTACAGGCCAATGTCTAGTAAGAATCCGCCTAATCTGTGGCCATCTGTTATTAAAGGTGGATATGAACCTGATTGGTATTGACTTGCTGCATTAACTCTTTCTAACTGTCAATATAAGCTTTTGTTACTCATATGTTTGCAATTATATTTCTGTCTGTGATATAAAAACATCTGTCAAACACACATAAAAACCAGAGGGCAGCAGATCATGTGAAAATATAATATTTGTGTCGTTCTCAAAACTTTTGGCCATGACTGTATAGTCAAGCAGCAATTGGTACATGTATTTTAGAGCTGTTTCATAATAAAAACCAAAAAAAAGTGGGCTACATTAGAAAATGATCTTAATGGACGTGACTCCCGTATAGTTATTTGGTCCCCGACGGAAGAACGGGATATACCTTTACCCTTCCTCACCAAAAACATGATATCATTTATCAAAAGAGGGAGTCGAGAGCTGTGAATCTCTTCGTCTCCTGGCCCCTAACTCCAATATATGACAATCCATCCCTTCCTGCAGGATTTAAAAGAGACACTTATCTACATAAAAATAGAGCTTCATGCCCCATAGTCCATGATTATGTTACAAGGACAGGGATGAGGTCTCTCCAGGACATTTTTTGGGACAAGGAGCCGCCAACAGGTGCATGGTTCTTTTATGAACAAATATTATTATTATTAATTTTTATAGCGCCATTTATTCCATGGCGCTTTACATGTGAGAGGGGGCGAGTATAGACAAGTACAATAAATATGAGCAATACAGGACACACATAAGTACAGAAGGAGGGAGGACCCTGCCCGCGAAGACTCACAATCTATAGGGGATGGGTGAGGATACACTAGGAGAGGGTAGAACTGGTTGTGCGGCGGTTCAGTAGACTGAGAATCACTGTGGTTGTAGGCTTGTCGGAAGAGGTAGGTCTTCAGGTTCTTTTTGAAGGTTTCCATGGTAGGCGAGAGTCTGATGTGTTGGGGTAGAGAGTTCCAGAGTATGGGGGAGGCACGGGAGAAGTCTTGTATGCGGTTGTGGGAAGAGATAAGGGGAGAGTAGAGAAGGAGATCTTGAGAGGATCGAAGGTTGCGCGAGGGTAAGTAACGGGAGACTATGTCACAGATGTATGGAGGGGACAGGTTGTGGATGCCTTTGTATGTCATAGTTAGGGTTTTGAACTGGTGCCTCTGGACGATAGGAAGCCAATGAAGGGCTTGGCATAGGGGAGAGGCTGGGGAATAACGGGGAGACAGGTGGATTAGTCGGGCAGCAGAATGTAGGATGGATTGGAGTGGTGCCAGGGTGCTGGAGGGGAGGCCAGAGAGTAGGAGGTTGCAGTAGTTAAGGCGGGAGATGATAAGGGCATGCACTAGTGTTTTTGTGGTATCGTGGTCAAGGAATGCACGAATCCGGGAAATATTTTTGAGTTTGAGACGGCAGGAGGAGGCTAGGGTTTGGATATGTGGCTTGAAAGAAAGGGCAGAGTCGACGATCACCCCGAGGCACCGAGCATGCGGGACCGGGAAAAGTGAGCAGCCGTTGACATTGAGGGATAGGTCTGGTGGAGGCATAGAGTGAGATGGGGGAAGATGATGAATTCTGTTTTGTCCATGTTCAGTTTTAGAAAGCGAGCAGAAAAGAAAGCTGAAATAGCGGACAGACAGTGCGGGATTTTTGTCAGTAAGGAGGTGAGGTCATGTCCAGATAGGTAGATCTGCGTGTCATCGGCATAGAGATGATACTGCAAACCGTGGGATTCTATGAGCTGTCCCAAATAAAGAGGTTTATTATTAAATTAGCCAAACAATCCGATCCATACTGAATATTATCTCCGTTTGAGACTCTTTGTTTATCAACAAACTCTATAGATCACACTATAGATCACACCTTCCAAGAAGGGCAGACCCCATCGAGAGATTTCCCAGCATTTTTTTCAAAATGGGAGATTGATTTGGGTAGACCCTTATCAGTTGAAAAAGAACAAAGATTCGCTTATGCACATTCAGGTCATTGCTCTGTTCGACATCACAGGAGAGGAGCTACAAAATCTTGTCGAGGTGGTATAGATTTATCCAACAACTCCGGATACGAGCTGTAGATGCTTAAAAGATAGAGGTTCATTTGTACACATTTGATGGCACTGCCCACTCATAAAGAAACTGTGGTTAGCATCCTTTGATCTCTGAAACAAGCTGTCTATAACCAAAATTACACCCACAATGGAGGTGGCCTTGCTGTCCTTGTGTAGCTCCTCGATTTCTAGATTTAAGAAAGGTCTTCTTAGACATATTCTCACTGCTACCAGGAACGTGATTGCTAGATTTTGGAAACAGGAAAAGGTTCCCTTGCGTTCTGATTTGGTGATGGAACTCAACGACATATATAGAATGGAACAGCTGATAGGACAACTGAATGGTACCACAGGAAAGGTATATAACACTTGGGCCCCCTGGGTTATGTTTAGAGAATCATCGGAATTGGACTCTTGGTTGATACACCCATAGATGATGGGTTATATGAGTTTACCTACTGGATGGAGCCACATTTCCTACCCCACTCCTTAAAATCCTTCCCCCTCCCCCTTTTTTCTTTCTTTTACCTTCTTTCCCCCTTGTTTCTTCTCTATCTTCTTTTCTTTTGTAGATCTAGAGTCTTAGTCTAGGTACCTTCTTCTTTAAAATCTATACACAAAGTAATACTGATGATAATTGCCTACATGAGCAAACACCTCAGACACTCATCCAACATTTGTTTTATATGTATGACTTTCTGGGGAAAAGTTATAGTTGCTATATAATTTTTTTTTTGCATGTGATAGTAGAAGAGGTATGTTCTTTTTTCTTACTGTTATTAATGATTCATGTGTATAAATACCTAAATAAACTTGATTTACCCAAAAAAATGAAATACCTCTCCTGGCTTAGCACTGCTCTACTCTGGATTCCTCAGCGTCGCCATCTTCCAGCTCTCTGCACTGTGACTTTTCAGGCAGAGGCCGCACAGACGTGACATCATCACGCTCTCTGACCTGAATGTAACTGTCAGGAAACGCGGAAGACATCACAGCGGTGGAGCAGGGAGAGGTAAGTATTGCAAGTGCTGGGGCCCTGAGCAAGCAGGGGGGGCCCACTCGTGGGCGACGGCACTGGCACAGGGCCCCTCATAGAACGCCAGGGTGTCTCTGATGGCGAGTGGGCCCCCCACCGTCAGAGACACTGGAGTACTATTAGGGGCCCTGTGCCAGTGCCGTCGCCCATTAGTGGGCCCCCCCACCTGCTCAGGGCACCGGCACTTGCCCGGGTGCGCCAGGTGGTGACGCTGGCCCTGGGGGGGGTACAGCCCAGTTTGGGAGGTGCAAAAACTGGCATATGTTGAGGTGTAGGCTGGAGCTTCAGCATCTGCAAATGGTGGAATTGGAGAAGTCGGAGGAAGAGTAGGACAAAGCGAGCCATTTTGCTGGCAACCTATGTGTCATCAGGGGAAGGTGGTAAAAAATCCTTTGAAACCCAGGCATGGTTCATTTTAATGAAGGTGAGATCGTCAACATTTTGGGTCGACAGCCAAGTCCTTCTTTCTGTGAGGATTGATCCAGCAGCACTGAAGACTCTTTCTGATAGCACACTACTAGCAGAGCAAGCGATCTCCTGTAAGGCATATTGTGCCAATTCAGGCCAGGTGTCCAGTTTACAGGCCCAGTAGTCAAAGGGGAATGAACTGTGAGGGAGAACATCGATAGGGGAAGAGAGGTAATTTTGAACCATAGTTGACAACTGCTGTCTCCTGTCTGTTGCAATCGATTCAGTATTAACAGTCGTGTGAGCGGTACTCGACAAATCAATCCACAACATGGTCATGAAACCCCTGTCTCCAATGCCACTTCGGCTGTGTGCACCACGAACACCTCTTCCATTTGGCCCAGTACAGGTCGTGGTAGAACCTGCACCGCTGCTGTGTGCTGGGAATGCCTTTAACAAACGGTTTACAAGAGTTGCTTGTTTGTTCGCCAATATTAGCTCTAGGTTCTCTTGTGGCATGATGTTCTGTAATTTGCCTTTATAGCGTGGATCGAGGATGCTGGCCAACCAGTAGTCGTCATCCTTCATAATTTTGGCAATGCGGGGGTCCCTTTTTAGGATCTGCAAGACATAATCACACATGTGGGCCAATGTTCCAGGTGTCAATGATGCACTGCCAGTGGTGGGTGAAGGAGCACTTTCTGCCAAATCCACATCCCACCAGTCACGCAAAAAAACAGTGTACCTGACCTTGGCAAGCCAACATTTTCCCTTGCCCCTGAGAAGCATCCTCCTCCCCAAAATAATTATCCCCCTCATCCTCCTCCTCCTCTCCCTCTTCTTCCTACACCTCGTCCAGGACAGTTCCCTGAGCAGACAATGGCTGACTGTCATCAAGGCTTCCCTCCTCCTCCTCCTCCGCTGCAGATGCCTGATCCTTAATGTGCGTCAAAGTTTGCATGAGCAGACGCATATGTGGGATGCTCATGCTTATGATTGCGTTGTCTGCGCTTACCAGCCGTGTGCATTCCTCAAAACACTGAAGGACTTTACAGAGGTCTTTCAGCTTTGACCACTGCACACCCGACAACTCCATGTCTGCCCTCAAACTGCCTGCCCGTGTATCCTCCCACAAATGCATTACAGCCTGTTATGAAAGTGCTAGAGATGGTTTCTGAGCAGAGGCTCCCTCTGGTGGTTACAGACAGTACTGAACCTTTCAGCGAGGAATGGCAATCTGGGTTCACTGACTGGTCTGATATAAGGGAGGTTCCCTCCCATGATGGTTGCCGGTGATCAATTGTTCTTGTCTCAATTGTGGTTCCTGGTTCATTTGGAAGTTTGCTGAGTCTTGCCTGCATCTTCTGCTATCAGATAAGATATTTTCTGCTTTTGTTTTTGTGCTTGCTTTTTGCATTGTTCCCTGCTCTTCTGTGGAGGTCAGCCAGGTCCCCTCCGGGGGGCTTGTGCTCCTCTCAGTTTATCTGAAGCCACGGTTATTTGTTCATTTTCTTCTTCCTGTTTTTTCAGTGGCTGCGGCTTGGTTTTGTTCACACTGAGATCTGATTTAGTGGGCGGCGAGATCGTGTGATCTCAGTATTTTTGTAATCAGAATTGTTGGATTTTTGTAGGGTTTTCTGGGTTGCAGAAAGTAATCTCTCCTATCCTGTCCTATTTAGTCAGCTTGTGGCCCCAGCGTTTGCTCATTCTATTTTCTGTCTGTGTTAGTGCTTTCTTCTTGTCTAACCGCCATTACATGTTTGGGGGCTTCCTATTTTCTTTGGGATCTGCTCCGGGGCAGATAGCTTTCATCTTTCTGCCTTTAGGTGTAGTTATCTCTCAGGCTGTGACGAGGCGTCTAGGATCAACGTAGGAACGCTCAACGGCTACCTCTAGTTGTGTGGTTAGTTTAGGAATCTGCAACCCATTAGTTACCAACATCTCAGGTGTTCGACTGCCCGGCTGTTGTTCCTGTCCTCCACAGCTACCTAACATAACAACAGCCTGTCTCTGTTCGCACAGCCTCTCAACCATGTGCATGGTGTAGTTCCACCTTGTTGCAACGTCTATGATTAGGCGGTGCTCGGGGAGGTGGAGTGATCGCTGCAGCCTCTGCATACGACTGGAGTCTACGGGTGAGCGACGTATGTGCAAGCACAGTCTTCGCACCATATGGAGCAGGGCTGTTAACCATGGATAATTAATTAGGAAGCACTGCACCACCAGGTTCAAGGTGTGAGCCAGGCAAGGTATGTGTCTGAGTTTTGCCAGGGCTATGGCCGCCACAAAATTACGGCCGTTATTACTGACTACCTTGCCTGGCTCAAGATGTATACTGCCCAGCCCTGACTCAGTTTCTCGCTGCAAGTAGTCAACCAGTACCTCAGCGGTGTGTCTGTTGTCGCCCAAAGACATCATTTTTAAAACAGCCTGCTGACACTTACCACTAGCTGTTCGATAGTGGGACACCTCGTGTGCAACACTGGCAGCTGCGGATGGAGTGCTCGTGCGACTGCGCTCTGTCGACGAGCTTTTGCTTGTGGAGGAGGAGGAGGGTTGAATGCCTACAACCAACTGTTGCCTATACAGTGGGCTAGGCAGCACTGTCCTACCGCCGCTGTCCCCTGTGAAGCCTGCATCCACCACATTAACCCAGTGCGCAGTGATGGACAAGTCACGGCCCTGGCCATGCCTACTGGCCCATGCATCTGTTGTCAGGTGCACCTTTCCACTCACTGATTGTTTGAGTGCATGGACAATGTGGTCTTTCACATGCAGGTGGAGGGCAGGGATGGCTTTTCTAGAAAAGAAATGCCAACTGGGTAGGTCATAGCATGGGACAGCGTAGGCCATGAGCTCTCGGAACGCTGCGCTTTCAACCAAACGGAAGGGCATCATCTCTAATGAGATCAGTTTGGCAATGTAGGCATTCAAAGCTAGTGTACGCGGATGAGAGGATGAGTACTTTCTTGTCCTATTCAGAGTGTTTGCTAGTGTGAGCTGGACTTGAGAGCTGCATATGGGGGAACTAGCGGTGGACATGACGGACTGAGAGGGGGTTGGTGATGGTGGTGATGGCCTAGATTCTGTCTTTCGTTGCAAAAACATTGTGATTCCCTGACTGCTTTGGCCTTGCGACGACACCTTAACATTTCTTGCTGGTGGTGTGCCACCACCGGTTAGGTGGGCTTACAGTGGGGGAAGTGATGTAGCGTTGCAGGCTAACTTCAGTCGGAGCAGATGCACATGTGCTACCTGAGGTTTTGTAGTCCGTCCACACTTGCAAGTGCATGGTCATTAAATGTCTAAGCATGCAACTGGTATTCAAATTTCGGAGATTTTTCCCTCGGCTAAAGGTCCTTCCGCACTTCTTACAGATAACCTTTGCCTCATCAATAGGATTTTGGTCAAAAAAGTGCCACACTGTACTCTTCCTACTATGGGATAAATTTTCAGGGCTTGCACGCTGTGCTAATTTGACCGTTTGGCCAAGTTGTCCTGCAACTCTTTTTGTTTTTTTAACACGTTTTTGGACTGCTACGGGCCTGCCAGATAACCACAGCTGTGATGTCGATGCCTGCTGCGGATCCTTCTCCTCTTCTGAGCTATTGCCAGCGGCACCCTCTTCCCCAATGCATGCCAATCCGGATCAACAACTGGGTCATCTATCACCTCCTCAATTTCATCTGCACCTTCCTCTCTGTCACCGTGTAAGGTGGTATAGTATGCGGGGAGGGGCACCTGAGTTTCATCAGGGTCAGATTCTGGCTCAGTAGACTGCGAGGCCAATGTAGTGCTGTGGGTCAATGTACCAGCAGAATCATCTAGTAGTGGCTGTGCATCAGTGCACTCCATGTCAGATTAATCTGGGACTGGGGAAATCAGAATTTGACTTGATAATCCAGGCATGGTATGTGAAAAGATCTCCATGGAGTAATCTGAAGTGTGGCCTGCCGCATCCTTCACTTTTGGTGGGGGTGAAGGACACAAGGAAAGGTGTTGTTCCTGACCAGGAGCCTGCACTGAAGACTCAGTGCTAGAATTTTTTGAAACTTCAGAAGAGGAGGCGATAGAGCTGGAGGCTGTTTCGGCAACATAAGTCAAAACCTGTTCCTGATGCTCCGGCTTTAAAATTGGTTTACCTACTCCCAAAAAAGGAGCCTTCCAGGCCTTCTGGAGTTAGACGATGCCGCAGGCTCAACACCTCCTGCCTTAGGTGCTATTGTGCTTTTGGCACTACCAGCAGATGCACCACCACCACCATCAGTACCAGCTGGCCTCCCCGCCCACATCCACGACCTCTTCCACCATACTTCCTCATGTTTTAGAAAATGTACCAAAAATACCAGCTGATATATGGTACTGTATAAGAAGCGTGCAGCTGTTCACAGTGTTGGGGTAATTTTAAATCTCCGTACAGATTTCCGGAGTAACACACCGACGCTCAAAGGCGCAGTATGGATTAGACCACAATATTAAAAGCTGAAAAAGGGTACTGTATCTGAAGATAACAGGTGTATATAGTTTAGGGGTAAATTGTAAATCTCCGTATAGATTTCCGGAGTAACACACAGACTCTCACAGGCTCAGTATGGATTAGACCACAATATAAAAAGCTGAAAAAGGGTACTGTATCTGAAACAGTTGTATAGGGTAAATTGTAAATCTCCATATAGATTTCCGGAGTAACACACAGACGCTCACAGGCTCAGTATGGATTAGACCACAATATAAAAAGCTGAAAAAGGGTACTGTATCTGAAGATAACAGTGGATATAGTTTAGGGGTAAATTGTAAATCTCCGTATAGATTTCCGGAGTAACACACATACTCTCACAGGCTCAGTATGGATTAGACCACAAGATAAAAAGCTGAAAAAGGGTACTGTATCTGAAGATAACAGGTGTATATAGGGGTAAATTGTAAATCTCCATATAGATTTCGGAGTAACACACAGACCTCACAGGCTCAGTATGGATTAGACCACAATATAAAAAGCTGAAAAAGGGTACTGTATCTGAAGATAACAGGTGTATACGGGTAAATTGTAAATCTCCATATAGATTTCCGGAGTAACACACAGACGCTCACAGGCTCAGTATGGATTAGACCACAAATAAAAAGCTGAAAAAGGATACTGTATCTGAAGATAACAGGTGTATAGGGGTAAATTGTAAATCTCCGTATAGATTTCCGGAGTAACACACAGACGCTCATAGGCTCAGTATGGATTAGACCAAAGATAAAAAGCTGAAAAAGGGTACTGTATCTGAAGATAACAGTTGTATAGGGGTAAATTGTAAATCTCCATATAGATTTCTGGAGTAACACACAGACCTCACAGGCTCAGTATGGATTAGACCACAAATAAAAAGATGAAAAGGGTACTGTATCTGAAGATAACAGGTGTATATAGGGGTAAATTGTAAATCTCCTATAGATTTACGGAGTAACACACAGACGCTCACAGGCTCAGTATGGATTAGACCACAAGATAAAAAGCTGAAAAAGGTACTGCATCTGAAGATAACAGGTGTATAGGGGTAAATTGTAAATCTCAGTATAGATTTCCGGAGTAACACACAGACGCTCAAGGCTCAGTATGGATTGGACCACAATATAAAAAGCTGAAAAAGGGTACTGTATCTGAAGATAACAGGTGTATAGGGGTAAATTGTAAATCTCCATATAGATTTCCGGAGTTACACACAGACTCTCACAGGCTCATATGGATTAGACACAAGATAAAAAGCTGAAAAAGGGTACTGTATCTGAAGATAACAGGTGTATATAGTTTAGGGGTAAATTGTAAATCTCCGTATAGATTTCCGAGTAACAGACAGATGCTCACAGGCTCAGTATGGATTAGACCACAATATAAAAGATGAAAAAGGGTACTGTATCTGAAGATAACAGGTGTATATAGTTTAGGGGTAAATTGTAAATCTCTGTATAGATTTCCGGAGTAACACACGACGCTCAAGGCGCAGTATGGATTAGACCACATTATTAAAAGCTGAAAAAGGGTACTGTATCTGAAGATAACAGGTGTATATAGTTTAGGGGTAAATTGTAAATCTCCGTATAGATTTCCGGAGTAACACACAGACTCTCACAGGCTCAGTATGGATTAGACCACAATATAAAAAGCTGAAAAAGGGTACTGTATCTGAAACAGTTGTATAGGGGTAAATTGTAAATCTCCATATAGATTTCCGGAGTAACACACAGACGCTCACAGGCTCAGTATGGATTAGACCACAATATAAAAAGCAGAAAAAGGGTACTGTATCTGAAGATAACAGGTGGATATAGTTTAGGGGTAAATTGTAAATCTCCGTATAGATTTCGGAGTAACACACAGACTCTCACAGGCTCAGTATGGATTAGACCACAAGATAAAAAGCTGAAAAAGGGTACTGTATCTGAAGATAACAGGTGTATATAGTTTAGGGGTAAATTGTAAATCTCCGTATAGATTTCCGGAGTAACACACAGACGCTCACATGCTTAGTATGGATTAGACCACAATATAAAAAGCTGAAAAAGGGTACTGTATCTGAAGATAACAGTGTATAGGGGTAAATTGTAAATCTCCATATAGATTTCTGGAGTAACACACAGACCCTCACAGGCTCAGTATGGATTAGACCACAATATAAAAAGCTGAAAAAGGTACTGTATCTGAAGATAACAGGTGTATAGGGTAAATTGTAAATCTCCATATAGATTTCCGGAGTAACACACAGACGCTCACAGGCTCAGTATGGATTAGACCACAAGATAAAAAGCTGAAAAAGGGTACTGTATCTGAAGATAACAGGTGTATAGGGGTAAATTGTAAATCTCCGTATAGATTTCCGGAGTAACACACAGACGCTCATAGGCTCAGTATGGATTAGACCATAAGATAAAAAACTGAAAAAGGGTACTGTATCTGAAGATAACAGGTGTATAGGGGTAAATTGTAAATCTCCATATAGATTTCTGGAGTAACACCAGACCCTCACAGGCTCAGTATGGATTAGACACAATATAAAAAGATGAAAAACGGTACTGTATCTGAAGATAACAGGTGTATAGGGGTAAATTGTAAATCTCCGTATAGATTTACGGAGTAACACACAGACGCTCACAGGCTCAGTATGGATTAGACCACAAGATAAAAAGCTGAAAAAGAGTACTGCATCTGAAGATAACAGGTGTATAGGGGTAAATTGTAAATCTCAGTATAGATTTACGGAGTAACAACAGACGCTCACAGGCTCAGTATGGATTGGACCACATATAAAAGCTGAAAAAGGGTACTGTATCTGAAGATAACAGGTGTATAGGGGTAAATTGTAAATCTCCATATAGATTTCCGAGTTACACACAGACTCTCACAGGCTCAGTATGGATTAGACCACAAGATAAAAAGCTGAAAAGGGTACTGTATCTGAAGATAACAGGTGTATATAGTTTTGGGGTAAATTGTAAATCTCCGTATAGATTTCCAGAGTAACAGACAGATGCTCACAGGCTCAGTATGGATTAGACACAAGATAAAAAGATGAAAAAGGGTACTGTATCTGAAGATAACAGGTGTATATAGTTTAGGGGTAAATTGTAAATCTCTCGAATAGATTTCCGGAGTAACACACAGACGTTCACAGGCTCAGTATGGATTAGACCACAATATAAAAAGCTGAAAAAGGTACTGTATCTGAAGATAACAGGTGTATAGGGTAAATTGTAAATCTCCGTATAGATTTCCGGAGTAACACACAGACGCTCATAGGCTCAGTATGGATTAGACCATAAGATAAAAAACTGAAAAAGGGTACTGTATCTGAAGATAAAGGTGTATAGGGGTAAATTGTAAATCTCCATATAGATTTCTGGAGTAACACCCAGACCCTCACAGGCTCAGTATGGATTAGACCACAATATAAAAAGATGAAAAACGGTACTGTATCTGAAGATAACAGGTGTATATAGTTTTGGGGTAAATTGTAAATCTCCGTATAGATTTCCAGAGTAACAGACAGATGCTCACAGGCTCAGTATGGATTAGACCACAAGATAAAAGATGAAAAGGGTACTGTATCTGAAGATAACAGGTGTATATAGTTTAGGGGTAAATTGTAAATCTCTGAATAGATTTCCGGAGTAACACACAGACGTTCACAGGCTCAGTATGGATTAGACCACAATATAAAAAGCTGAAAAAGGGTACTGTATCTGAAGATAACAGGTGTATAGGGTAAATTGTAAATCTCCGTATAGATTTCCGGAGTAACACACAGACGCTCATAGGCTCAGTATGGATTAGACCATAAGATAAAAAACTGAAAAAGGGTACTGTATCTGAAGATAACAGGTGTATAGGGGTAAATTGTAAATCTCCATATAGATTTCTGGAGTAACACCCAGACCCTCACAGGCTCAGTATGGATTAGACCACAATATAAAAGATGAAAAACGGTACTGTATCTGAAGATAACAGTGTATAGGGTAAATTGTAAATCTCCGTATAGATTTACGGAGTAACACACAGACGCTCACAGGCTCAGTATGGATTAGACCACAAGATAAAAAGCTGAAAAAGAGTACTGCATCTGAAGATAACAGGTGTATAGGGGTAAATTGTAAATCTCAGTATAGATTTCCGGAGTAAACACAGACGCTCACAGGCTCAGTATGGATTAGACCACAGATAAAAAGCTGAAAAAGGGTACTGTATCTGAAGATAACAGGTGTATATAGTTTTGGGGTAAATTGTAAATCTCCGTATAGATTTCCAGAGTAACAGACAGATGCTCACAGGCTCAGTATGGATTAGACCACAAGATAAAAAGATGAAAAAGGGTACTGTATCTGAAGATAACAGGTGTATATAGTTTAGGGTAAATTGTAAATCTCTGAATAGATTTCCGGAGTAACACACAGACGTTCACAGGCTCAGTATGGATTAGACCACAATATAAAAAGCTGAAAAAGGGTACTGTATCTGAAGATAACAGGTGTATAGGGGTAAATTGTAATCTCCATATAGATTTCCGGAGTAACACACAGAAGCTCACAGGCTCAGTATGGATTAGATCACAAGATAAAAGCTGAAAAAGGGTACTGTATCTGAAGATAACAGGTGTATATAGTTTAGGGGTAAATTGTAAATCTCGTATAGATTTCCGGAGTAACACACAGACGCTCACATGCTTAGTATGGATTAGACCACAATATTAAAAGCTGAAAAAGGGTACTGTATCTGAAGATAACAGGTGTATATAGTTTAGGGGTAAATTGTAAATCTCCGTTTAGATTTCCGAAGTAACACACAGACGTTCACAGGCTCAGTATGGATTAGACCACAATATAAAAAGCTGAAAAGGGTACTGTATCTGAAACAGTTGTATAGGGGTAAATTGTAAATCTCCATATAGATTTCCGGAGTAACACACAGACGCTCACAGGCTCAGTATGATTAGACCACAAGCTAAAAAGCTGAAAAAGGGTACTGTATCTGAAGATAACAGGTGTATAGGGGGAAATTGTAAATCTCCATATAGATTTCCGGAGTAACACACAGACGCTCACAGGCTCAGTATGGATTAGATCACAAGATAAAAAGCTGGAAAAGGGTACTGTATCTGAAGATAACAGGTGTATATAGTTTAGGGGTAAATTGTAAATCTCCGTATAGATTTCCGGAGTAACACACAGACGTTCACAGGCTCAGTATGGATTAGACCACAATATAAAAAGCTGAAAAAGGGTACTGTATCTGAAGATAACAGGTGTATAGGGGTAAATTGTAAATCTCCATATAGATTTCCGGAGTAACACACATAAGCTCACAGGCTCAGTATGGATTAGATCACAAGATAAAAAGCTGAAAAAGGGTACTGTATCTGAAGATAACTGGTGTATATAGTTTAGGAGTAAATTGTAAATCTCCGTATAGATTTCCGGAGTAACACACAGACGCTCACATGCTTAGTATGGATTAGACCACAATATAAAAAGCTGAAAAAGGGTACTGTATCTGAAGATAACAGGTGTATATAGTTTAGGGGTAAATTGTAAATCTCCGTATAGATTTCCGGAGTAACAGACAGATGCACACAGGCTCATTATGGATTAGACCACAATATAAAAAGCTGGAAAAGGGTATTGTATCTGAAGATAACAGGTGTATACGGGTAAATTGTAAATCTCCATATAGATTTCCGGAGTAACACACAGACGCTCACAGCTCAGTATGGATTAGACCACAAGATAAAAAGCTGAAAAAGGGTACTGTATCTGAAGATAACAGGTGTATAGGGGTAAATTGTAAATCTCCGTATAGATTTCGGAGTAACACACTGACGCTCATAGGCTCAGTATGGATTAGACCACAAGATAAAAGCTGAAAAAGGGTACTGTATCTGAAGATAACAGGTGTATATAGTTTAGGGTAAATTGTAAATCTCCATATAGATTTCCGGAGTAACACACAAACGCTCACAGGCTCAGTATGGATTAGACACAATATAAAAAGATGAAAAGGGTACTGTATCTGAAGATAACAGGTGTATGAGGGTAAATTGTAAATCTCCGTATAGATTTACGGAGTAACACACAGACGCTCACAGGCTCAGTATGGATTAGACCACAATATAAAAAGCTGAAAA
Source organism: Oophaga sylvatica (assembly GCA_033576555.1). Classification (NCBI taxonomy): domain Eukaryota; kingdom Metazoa; phylum Chordata; class Amphibia; order Anura; family Dendrobatidae; genus Oophaga; species Oophaga sylvatica. The sequence continues at coordinate 625,453,072 of JARQOD010000001.1, read as the reverse complement.
AGAGTACTGTATCTGAAGATAACAGGTGTATAGGGGTAAATTGTAATCTCCGTATAGATTTCCAGAGTAACACAGACGCTCACAGGCTCAGTATGGATTGGACCACAATATAAAAAGCTGAAAAAGGGTACTGTATCTGAAGATACAGGTGTATAGGGGTAAATTGTAAATCTCCATATAGATTTCCGGAGTTACACACAGACGCTCACAGGCTCAGTATGGATTAGACCACAAGATAAAAAGCTGAAAAAGGGTACTGTATCTGAAGATAACAGGTGTATATAGTTTAGGGGTAAATGTAAATCTCCGTATAGATTTCGGAGTAACAGACAGACGCTCACAGGCTCAGTTTGGATTAGACCACAAGATAAAAAGCTGAAAAAGGGTACTGTATCTGAAGATAACAGGTGTATATAGTTTAGGGGTAAATTGTAAATCTCTGTATAGATTTCCGGAGTAACACACAGACGTTCACAGGCTCAGTATGGATTAGACCACAATATAAAAAGCTGAAAAAGGGTACTGTATCTGAAGATAACAGGTGTATAGGGGTAAATTGTAAATCTCCATATAGATTTCCGGAGTAACACACAGAAGCTCACAGGCTCAGTATGGATTAGATCACAAGATAAAAAGCTGAAAAAGGGTACTGTATCTTAAGATAACCGGTTTATATAGTTTAGGGGTAAATTGTAAATCTCTGTATAGATTTCCGGAGTAACACTCAGACGCTCACATGCTTAGTATGGATTAGACCACAATATAAAAGCTGAAAAAGGGTACTGTATCTGAAGATAACAGGTGTATATAGTTTAGGGGTAAATTGTAAATCTCCGTATAGATTTCCGGAGTAACAGACAGACGCTCACAGGCTCAGTATGGTTTAGACCACAATATAAAAAACTGAAAAAGGGTACTGTATCTGAAGATAACAGGTGTATAGGGGTACATTGTAAATCTCCGTATAGATTTCCGGAGTAACACACAGACTCTCACAGGCTCAGTATGGATTAGACCACAAGATAAAAAGCTGAAAAAGGGTACTGTATCTGAAGATAATAGGTGTATATAGTATAGGGGTAAATTGTAAATCTCCGTAGAGATTTCCGGAGTCACAGACAGATAGTGAGCATGTATTTGTGCGTGATACCAGCCGGTACACGGTAGTGTGTGAGGAGCGTACCGCTCTATATGGTGTGGGAAAAATGAACGCTCGGTAACTGTGCAGAAAAAAAGAATAAAAGTATTTGTGCTGTGTAAAAAGCAGTCTGCACAGCAGTGTACACACAGCAATACAGCTAGCAGGCAGCCTATTAACCTCCGCTGCTGCACACAAGAAAATCCTCCCCTGTCACTGGCAGGCAGCCTAATAACCAGCGCTGCTGCACACAAGAAAATTCTCCCCTGTCACTGGCACGCAGCCTAATATCCAGCGCTGCTGCACACAACAAAATCCTCCCCTGTCACTGCACACTAACTGTACAGCACAATTGCTATCAGCACAAGCACTGAATCACTTTTCTTTCCTGCCTAACTCTCTCCCTACTGAGAAACAGCGGCAGCAACCTCTCCCTTCGCTAAGATCGGCAGAAGTAAAATGGCGGTCGGCGGTCAGGGCTTTGATAGCCACTGTGACAACACACAAAGCAAGCCAATCACTGCAATGCCCTTCTCTAAGATGGTGGTGGCCGCTGCCCATGTCATCTCGTTGCCCACAGTGTGTGTCCTTGCTCATTGGCTGAGAAAAGGCGCTCGGTTCGACGACCGCATGGCCGACTTCACGCTATGAAGCGAAACCCGACTTTGGCGAAAGTCGGCGATTTTTGAATCTGACCGACCTGTTTTGCTCAACTCTGTTTATGACGGTTAATAAACCTTACCTTGTTGAAAGAACCTCATATCTGTGTATACCTGAAGCACTGCCAGAAAGCAAGTGATCTTTACAATGGCTAACAAATAACACACAAAGAATTTAAAAAATCTTTATTAAACTAAATTTTTACTGAGTTTCATTACAATCAAAAAATAAAGATTGTGTGATTAGATGATTTTATAAGACATCAGTGTGAAAAATACCAAGAAAATAAGCCAACATATTTACCATAATATATCACTGATAATATCACTGTCAGTCCAATAACATAGAGCAATCATCTAGAAACCCTAATTTAAAAATATACAATCTTTATTTATGTTGTCTTAAATACCCACCATCAGGTGGTACGTGCACACCACGTACTGCTCTATTAATTGTTACCTCTTGACAACATATATATATATATATATATATATATATATATATATATATATATATAAAACAGTCCAATAACATGCAAAACAATGGCAAATACCACAATTGTTGCATAAACAGTATGAACGATAATTGACATAGAAATGAACAGCCCAGTTAACAGACAAATATAGATGAAAATATTTTTAGTGTGAACAGGCTCTTAAATGATAGGTGGACAATGACTTATTCACCTGATTTACATCTGACAGGTTATAAAACCAAAGAAAAACATTTTCCTGACAGAGACATGTAAGAAGTTAAAGTTACCTAGGGTATATATCAGTTGGTACACCCGCAGCGTGCAACGAAAGAGCAGTCGTGATGCAAAAACATGCTGAAAGACGCATTGGCCATCATATATATTATAGGGAAATGTGTGAATTTAATATTTATTGTTAATAGTCGTGTTATTTTTACACAGTTGTATGCCACATTCTGTAGTCCTGGTGTTTGAGGTGTGTGGAAATCTGGGAGTGAAAATGTACATGTAACTTTAAAAATATAATCTATGAATTTAATATCACATTTATATGAACCAGTAAGGATGCCCAAGCCCACCACTGCTTATTAAACCTGATTTCTTGACTTATGTTGAGAAGCTGATCTTCACATAGATAAAACCTGATCGACTTTCACTAATGAGTCCTTTGTACTTTTGAAACTATGGTAATTAAAACCTTTAACTTGTTTCCTAGACAAAATGAGAAACAATCAGCATGTTGGCAAATACGGTTAGGCTTTAGCATGTAAAATAACACTGATCAAAATTCAGTCAACACTACTTAATACTGTTCTGATGTAATACTTCAATTACTATCAGTGTCTTCAAATATTGGATGGATAGATAGATAGATAGATAGATAGATAGATAGATAGATAGATAGATAGATAGATAGATAATAGATGATAGATAATAGATATGATAAAGATAGATAATATATATTTGTAGAAGATAAAATTGTCAAATAATCATATAAAGTAATTCAACATGAAAATAATAAATATATTTAGAAATGTACAACACTTAGTAAAAAGTCAGATCTGTTACATATTCTTTGAGCATATATAATGATAGGTCTTTCGGCAGTTTTTGACCTGCCATTTTCCTCTCTTTTGTACTGAAACACAGTTCCTCCCCTTTTTTGAAGGATGAGGCGGACTTCTTTTCCAGTTGGTGTACATTGCCTTTTCGCCTTTGCTCCATTCCCATTTGCCAAGGGATACTCGATCATTGAGGCCTTTACATAAAAATAATTAGTTAATACGTTTCTCCCATATTATAAATAGCTCCTGTAATTATTGTCTCTGCATGGTAGTGCAATATGTCCACAAAACATATCAGCTTTCCAGGTGTATTGTAAAATTACATGTCATTTCATAATATACATTGACAGGGCAACTAATATTAGTTGCTCCTTATTAAATATTTTCATGCTAAGTACGGTCTAATGTAGTGTTGACAAAAATAACAATACAGATTTATGGGTCTTCCTACCTTTTTGCTTTAAAATGACAATTTTCTGTAGTCCCTTGCCATGGACAAGCTAACCTGCAACCTGTAATTGGCTGCTACAGTCTTGTTTTATATTGTGGGATAATTGGTCATGCTACAAGGGAACCACAGAACTTTTAGCTTGGGCATAATGGGCTTTTTGGTAGGAACACTGTGCAAAAGTATTGAGACACACTTCTTAAGCATTGAATTCAGGTTTTTCACTCAGTCTCATTGCCACAGCTGTATAAAATCCATCATCTAGCCAAGCAGTCTACCTTTGCTAACATTTGTGAAAGATTAATTCATTCTAAGAAGCTCATGGAATTGGATTTGGATGCTGTAATAGGTTACTACCATTAAAACAAATCAGTTCTTGGAATATAGTAGGTAAGAGATATCACAATTATCTGTGAGTGGTATTATTCAAAAGTGGAAACATTTAAGAACTGCAACTCAGCTATAAGGTGGTGGACCACATAGTTACAGAGCAGGGTCACCAAATGCATACAAGTCGCTAATGCTCTGCTGTCTCAATAACTGGAGAGTTCCAAACCTCCAGTTGTATTAACAAAACTGTGCACCAGGACCTTCATGGCATGGATTTTTCATGTCTGAATCATGTTTCTCTATTTGCAAGTCTAATGGACAAGTCTGAGTTTGGTGAATGTCAGGATGTCAGGACAACGTTAACTGACTGAATAAATTGTGCCAACTGTAAAGTTTGGTGGAGAAATGATAATGTTTTCAGGGATTGGTCTAGACCTCTTAGTTCCAGTGAAGGGAAATGTAAGTCTTTAGCATATTAAGAAATTTTGGAGAATTGTATGCTCAAACTTTGTGGGAACAGTTTGAGGAAGGCCATTTCCAGCATGACTGCCCCAGTGGACATAAAAAGTGTCATAAAGGCATGGTTGAGAGAAGAAATGGTGTGGAAGAATTTGTCTGGTTCCGCACAAAGCCATGACCTCATCTCCATGGAACACATTTGGGATGTACTAGGAATGAGATTGAGAATTAGGCCCTCCAGTACAACATCAGTGTCTGGCTTCACAAATCCTGTTCTGGATAAACAGGCAAAAATTCCCACAGAAACACTCCATAATCTTGTAGAAGTCTTTCTCAGAAAATTGGAAGCTGTCATAAAAGCTCCCATAGTTGTAAGGTATGGGTGTCCCAGTACTTTTGTACATAGTACATGTATTTTTGTACATTCTCTAAATTCATTTTCAAATCTCTTTCTGCAATGAGCTTAAATTATCGTGAAGTAGAATTGTGACAACTGCTTTTAGCATATTAATCACAGCTACATTAAAATAAATGGAACCTCTGCTAATGTCCCTAAGCTAGATCCGTGTGGTCCAGCCAAAAGGAACTCCATACAAGGGCAGATTTTTTAAACCAATTATGTGCTTTTAGAGCCTATTCCTTATCTATTTGACCTCAGTTATATTTTTGCATGTGCATTGATCCATTTATGATGGAATTAAAAGTTGACAAGGGCATCCTCCAGATAGATGAAGGGTGGAGGCCAATACACCTGAGTTAACAACTAAAAAGAGGTACCTACTTGGACCTCTGTTTTTTTCAGATAGGGTTGATGATAGTTTAATGAAAATATTATAAGACAAATGACAATAAAGGTATAGTTCAATTACAATCATAGTCAAATTCTTACCTATCCAAAAGGATTTCCTTCCACTAAAGTTCCATAGCCAGTCCATTTGTTCTTTGCTGAAAATGTCTACAAGTCTACCGCTGTATCTGTATTAACACAAAATAAATGTAGGATTAATTTGGTAGGTAGGACTTAAAAAAAAAATCATTTTTAGCAAAAGCAAATCATGAAAGGACTTTGGTAGGTAGGACTTCAGCAGAACTCTGTTTTAATGTTTCTATTTAGTTATAATATGTACAGTATATATTACAATGTGGGTAAAATGTCTGAATGTTTTCTAAGAGATAAAAATAAATCATATCATCATAGGTTATGGAGTGATTAGCTTTTATAAGAAGGTAAATTCTAGATTGGACCGTGAAGAGTCAGATGTCATATATTTACATTTTTTCGAATAATTTTATACTATGCTGCACAAGAGATTATGTTAATATAGGAGAAAACAAGAGTCACTAGTGACCAGTAAGTCAAATATATAAAAGGTAAATATTTATTTTACAAATCAATTAGAAAAAGTTCCACAAAAATATGTAAACAAGCAATGAAAACACATACAAAACATGTGCACATACAGGGAGATGTATCTCAAAGAGCGGTATAACAATGTGACATAAGTGGCGATAAAAGACAAACAAGTAATGGCACAATATGAGTAATAACAATATCCCCATTAAATGGGAGTAAAGTGCCAGTTAAAATAGTCAAACGCCACAATGAGATCGACAGGCATGTTTCTCAAAAATGGCCAGCGTATAAGTAGCAGTAATATAGGTAATTAGAGCGCCAAATGTGTAAGAAGCAATGCTAACCACAAGGGTTAAAGTATCGCATGCTATACCAGATGGAAAGCGCTGCAATGAAAAGTCAATAGAAAAACCGCTGCCATATCTGAGGAAAAAACATGCTCACCAGGTGGATATGGTAACCGCAAGAGATAGGGTCACCCTGCACAGCAGATGCCGCCCCAACGCACGTTTCGTGGCTACCTGCCACTTTTTCAAGGGGATAGTAACATGCTGTGCACAGGACCTTCATATACCAAGTACTTCCTGGTCACATGATCAAAGTCCTCCAATGGGAGAAGGTATTACGGCGCATGCGTCGTTTAAGACTCGGCAGCTCTCAGCGGCGAAAGCGTCATGCACCCAGACATGCGCATCGACTCAAGGCACAGGCGCCGCCCGGATGCAATTGAGACGCCCCCAGGGCATTGGCGCACGCAAGGCAATGGCCACAAGGAAAGAAACCAACTGTGGGACCACGAGAACCAAAAACATTTTTAGAGGGTGCAACGTAATGGCTGCAGACAAGAGTGTCACGTAGATTTCTTGACCGTCTGGAAGTCATGGCGGGGAAGTCGCCCAGAGAACGGGACAGAGCAGGCTCGGTTTTCAAGACATTCCAATGTCTCATTAAGATTTTACGAATATCAAACCATTCATGGTTAAACGTGGTGATAAACCTTACAGGTCCGTCCCCATCCGCTTGTCTATCCACACGGGCAGTATCAAGTAGACAGCTGCGTGGAGTCCTCCTTGCCCGGTCATATCCCTTCTTGATGCTTGTAGTTTCTTTGTTCCCTTTTGATTTTTCCCTCCCTGGCTCCCTTCTGATGCCTTCTCGTTTTTTAATCTGTGTTTTTAATTTTTTATTTTCCCACAGTTTATATTTATCCTTCTACTCTATATATTTTTGGGACTCTCTACCTTGATCCCTGTCTGGATATGAAGCATTGAATCAACAGATGGAACATACATTTGCAGCGTTCTTTTATGTACATATGTTGTCATACTATCCATGTACATTGTAACCGTATCTGCTATACTATACATACTTTGTTTCTGTCCAGTATAATTGTCATTATAACGTCACTTGTCACTATGGGAGACCGGTGCGCGCATGCTCCGTTTTGCCTGGGCCGTCTGTCTGCGGTGGGGGCGTCTCAATTGCATCCGGGCGGCGCCTGTGCCTTGAGCCGATGCGCATGTCTGGGTGCATGACGCTTTCGCCGCTGAGAGCTGCCGGGTCTTAAACGACGCATGCGCCGTAATACCTTCTCCCATTGGAGGACTTTGATCATGTGACCAGGAAGTACTTGGTATATGAAGGTCCTGTGCACAGCACGTTACTATCCCCTTGAAAAAGTGGCAGGTAGCCACGAAACGTGCGTTGGGGCGGCATCTGCTGTGCAGGGTGACCCTATCTCTTGCGGTTACCATATCCACCTGGTGAGCATGTTTTTTCCTCAGATATGGCAGCGGTTTTTCTATTGACTTTTCATTGCAGCGCTTTCCATCTGGTATAGCATGCGATACCTTAACCCTTGTGGTTAGCATTGCTTCTTACACATTTGGCGCTCTAATTACCTATATTACTATTACTTATACGCTGGCCATTTTTGAGAAACATGCCTGTCGATCTCATTGTGGCGTTTGACTATTTTAACTGGCACTTTACTCCCATTTAATGGGGATATTGTTATTACTCATATTGTGCCATTACTTGTTTGTCTTTTATCGCCACTTATGTCACATTGTTATACCGCTCTTTGAGATACATCTCCCTGTATGTGCACATGTTTTGTATGTGTTTTCATTGCTTGTTTACATATTTTTGTGGAACTTTTTCTAATTGATTTGTAAAATAAATATTTACCTTTTATATATTTGACTTAGGCCTCTTTCACACTTCAGTCGTGCGACGTCAGTCAAAATCCGTCAAAATGTGAAAAAAACGGATCCGCCATTTTTTTTTGGCGGATCCGTTTTTTTCCCATAGACTTGCATTAGTGACGGATTTTGACGGATGGTCGTCCGTTAGGTCCGTTTTTGGACGGATCCGCCAAAAAATTGGCGTCCGTCATTTCAAAAAAACGTCCAATGCAACGTCTTTTTTGCCCGCCAAAATGGCGGACAACGGCGGATCCGCCGCATCCGCCATTTTGTACAATGGCCGCCTATGGGCGGCGGATCCGCCAGCATCCGTTTTTGACGGAATCCGCCTGCGGATCTCTCTCTCTCTCTCTCTCTCTCTCTCTCTCTCTCTCTCACCTTGTGATGTACCTATTTTTGCTGATGATGCAAAACTATATAAGATATTAATACAAAGGAGGACAGCATTATGTTACAAATGTATGCTGATAAGCTAGAGGCCTCTGCCTGATAAATGTAAGCTGATGCGTATGAGAAGGAAAAAATCAGTGCCTAGATGAATTACTAACTGGTGAAACACTGAAAAAAACTAACATGGAAAATTACTTAGGTATTCTAATTAACAATAAATCTTCCAATAGCAGCATGTATCAGAAATAGGGTGCAACAAAAGAGTTATACTGTACATACGACATCTTGAACATTATACTATCACTTCACAAATCAATAATCATGAAATACTGTGCAAATGAATCAATATATTCTTATTGTTAAATGCATACTTAGATTATGCAATTGATTGATCCCATTCACACAGAATGTTACGCATACAATGTCTTTTTCCAAACACTGCCTGAAAAAAACGATAACTAAACACCCAAAAGAATAAATATATGCATTTTTATCTAAAAACAACTTGCTGTTCATATGTTCAGTCTTTCAAGCGTCGTTTACCCACCTTAGGCTTCCAAATACGTAAGCCGGTTAACCCCTTCCCAACATTTGAGGTATATATGCATCATGGAAGGGAAGGACATCCCGTCCAATGAAGTATATATGCGTCATGTCATTCATGTGATTACTGTGACTAAACGCACAGAGATCGCATGAATGTGCCTGCTGTTTCTGACAGCGGGGCACCAGGACTCGTAGTCAGGGAAGTTACACCGCCCCTTTGCAACTACGATCATTGTGATTGGCTGTTCAATTTGAAACAGCCAATCACAGCGTTTTCACTGTTTCAGGCAATAAAAATTGCCTGAAACACTGATGTCCAGCCTACGATCTGTAAAAGCACCGATCATAGGCTGAAGCCTAGCAATGACTGGGTCACCAGGACAGCTCTGATTGGTGCGATCGGACGATGATGTTGATGACACCAATCAAAGTGCATGGATGCAATCTGACCCCACAGTGACCACCCTGTACATCCTCATTCTAGCTGCAGACATGTACAGGGAGGTTACTTTGTCGTTATGTCGCTCTGTGCTGTGCCTTGTTGTGCCTCATACTTTTTCAAGTCTGTGCCATCACAGCTGCTGGTGATCCGTTCCTAATTCCTAGCTTTTCCTAATCCAACCAAATCCCCCTGTTCCACCTTTCCCCACCATTTTCCCATTTTTTCCCTGTCTCTCTCTCCCTAATCCCCTTCTGACACCACTCTTCTGCCGATGAGCACTGATCAGTACTTGATCGCTGATCAGTATTTGATCGCTGGATTATTGGCATGCGCTTTCCTTGCCTCTGACACTGTTAGTGAGGGAGAGGATCCCACTGTCATTTATTTTTCTGACTCCGAATCCTCCTCTTCCACCACTCTGATGCCCCAGGACAGACAATGAACCAAATTTGTTAGGTTTCGGTAACTGAGGAGAAATGGCAAAAAATAGCAAAAGCGGTAATACACCAGAGAGGCTGGAACCTATTGGATTGCAGTAACCTGAACTAACCACACAACTAGAGGTAGCCGTGGAGCGTTCCTACGTTGATCCTAGACGCCTCGTCACAGCTTGAGAGATAACTACACCTAAAAGCAGAAAGATGAAAGCTATCTGCCCCGGAGCAGATCCCCAAAAAAAAAGGAAGCCCCCAAACATGTAATGGTGGTTAGACAAGAAGAAAGCACGGACACAGACAGAAAATAGAATGAGCAAATGCTGGGGCCCAATCTGTCTAGAAAGAAAAGTACAGGAAAGAATTCTGACTGCAATCCAACAAAAACCCTAACAAAAATACCAACACTTATGATTGCCAAAAAACCTGAGATCACACGACCTCTTCCACCTAAATCAGATCTCTGGTGTAACAAAACGCTATTCAGCAAATAAAAGTAACAAAAGAGCATAGCAAAAGTGCAGACACAAACGGAACACAATTGCAGCGCCAGACCCCCAAAAAGGGACAGGCTGCAGTCCACTGCAGGCAGCAAACCAGCAGAGAAAATCAAACAGAGAGAAAAAAAAAAGCAAACACTTATCTGGAGGAGAGCAGGAAACTAGCAGTGCTTCAAGCAAGACCAGAAGAACAATTGATAACCGGCAAGGCTGCTGGGAAATCAGGCCACTTATATCCTACCATTCAGCGCCAGCTGAAGGCCATTCATTAATCAGTTCATTACCCTCAGCAACCACCGGAGGGAGCCCCAGCTCAGAAGCCGCCTCCAGCATATTCACAACAGTACCCTCCCTTGAGGAAGGGTCATCGAACCCTCACCTGCGCAACCAGGCCGATCAGGATGGGCTCGATGATAGGCACGGATAAGTCTCCCAGCATGAATGTCCAAAGCAAACAACCAAGAATTGTCCTCCTGACCATAACCTCTCCACTTAACCAAATACTGGAGTTTCCGTCTAGCAAAACGAGAATCCAATATCTTCTCAGCCACATACTCCAAATTGCCATCAACCAAAACAGGGTCGGGAGGTGCAGCCATAGGAACCACTGGTTCGACAAACCTCTTCAATAAGGATTTGTGGAACACGTTATGGATCTTAAATGTCCCTGGAAGAAGCAAACGGAAGGAAACCGGATTAATAATTTCCATGATCTTATAAGGTCCAATGAACCTTGGCCTAAATTTAGGAGATGCAACCTTCATAGGGATATTCCTTGAGGACAACCAAACCAAGTCCCCCACTTTAAAACGAGGACCATCAGTCCTATGACAGTTGGCAAACCGCTGGGCCTTCTCCTGAGAGAGAGACAACCTATTCACCACCTGGTCCAAAATCTGCTGCATACGCTGCACAATAGAGTCAACCCCCGGACAGACAGAAGCCTCCGCCTGTCCTGAAGAAAATCGAGGGTGAAACCCAGAATTGCCGAAAAATGGAGACATCAAGGTGGCAGAGCTAGCCCTATTATTAAGAGCAAACTCCGCCAAAGGCAAAAAATAGGCCCAGTCATCTTGATCAGCAGACACAAAACATCTCAAATAAGTCTCAAAGGTCTGGTTTGTTCTCTCGGTTTGTCCATTGGTCTGAGGGTGAAATGCAGAGGAGAAAGACAACTGAACACCAAGTTTAGAACAAAATGTCCTCCAAAATCTGGAAACAAACTGGACTCCTCTGCCAGACACAATGTTCTCCGGAATGCCATGCAACCGAACCACATGCTGAAAGAACAAAGGCACCAACTCGGAGGAGGAAGGCAACTTAGGCAATGGCACAAGATGTATCATCTTGGAAAACCTATCACAGATTACCCAGATAACGGTCATTCTCTGAGAGACAGGAAGGTCAGAAATAAAATCCATAGAAATATGGGTCCATGGCCTCTTTGGTACAGGTAATGGCATTAACAAACCACTAGAACGAGAGCAAGGCTTGGAACGAGAGCAAGTCCCACAGGACTGCACAAAGTCCCTGACATCACGAGACAAAGTAGGCCACCAAAAGGAGCAACTCACCAAGTCTCTGGCACCAAAAATCCCGGGATGACCAGCCAACGCTGAACAATGAATCTCAGACATCACACTCTTTTTCCACTGGTCTGGAACAAACAACTTCCCAACAGGGCAGCGCTCAGGTTTATCCTCCTGACACCCTTCCAGAACCAGTCTCAAATTGGGCGAAATGGCGGAAAGAACCACACCCTCTTTCAAAATAACAGCAGGATCAGATAACTCAGGAGAATCTGCAAAGAAACTCCTCGAGAGGGCATCCGCTTTGACATTCTTAGTGCCAGGAAGAAAAGAAACCACAAAATTAAAACGTGTGAAAAACAAGGCCCACCTGGCCTGTCTAGGATTAAGTCGCTTGGCTGATTCAAGATAAACCAGGTTCTTATGGTCCGTGAGGACCACCACCTGATGTTTGGCTCCTTCCAGCCAATGTCTCCACTCTTCAAAGGCCCACTTCATGGCCAATAACTCCAGATTACCCACGTCATAATTATGTTCAGTTGGAGAAAATTTTCGAGAGAAAAAGGCACAAGGGTTACTCTTAGAGGTCTCTGGATCCCTTTGGGACAAAACGGCACCTGCCCCAATCTCAGAAGCATCAACCTCCACCTGAAACGGCAGAGAAACATCAGGTTGCCGTAGAACAGGAGCATAAATGAATCTCTGCTTAAGTTCCTGAAATGCAGAAACTGCCTCAGGAGGCCAATTCACCACATCGGAACCCTTTTTGGTCAGATCAGTCAATGGTTTAACAATACCAGAGAAATTACCGATAAATTTACGATAAAAATTGGCAAAACCCAAAAATCTCTGAAGAGCCTTCAATGAAGTAAGTTGAACCCAATCACAGATGGCCTGAACCTTGACCGGGTCCATTTCAATAACAGACGGAGACAAAATTAATCCCAGAAATGAGATCTTCTGTACGCCAAAAAGAAACTTTGATCCCTTCACATACAGTCCATTGTCTCTCAAAATCTGGAACACAATCCGAACATGTTTCACATGAGAGTCCCAGTCATTGGAAAAAATCAAGATATCATCCAAATAAACAATCAGAAATTTATCTACAAAATCCCTTAAAATATCATTCATGAAGGATTGGAAGACGGAAGGGGTATTAGTAAGCCCTAAGGCATCACTTGGTACTCAAAATGCCCCTCTGGGGTATTAAACGCCGTCTTCCATTCATCCCCGTGCTAAATGCGAATAAGGTTATACGCCCCCCTGAGGTCAAGCTTGGTAAACCAACTAGCACTTTTCACTCTGGAAAAGAGGTCAGAAATCAAAGGTAATGGATATTGATATTTAACAGTGATCTTATTCAGGAGGCGATAATCAATACACGGCCTCAATGAACCATCCTTTTTGGCCACAAAGAAAAAACCGGCGCCCAAGGGTGAAGAGGATGGTCTGATATGACCCTTCTCCAATGACTCCTTGATATAAGAACGCATAGCATCATGTTCAGGTACAGATAAATTAAAAAGGCGACCTTTAGGAAATTTACTACCAGGCACTAATTCAATAGCGCAATCGTAGCTCCTGTGAGGGGGCAAGGATGCAGATTTACTTTCACTAAACACATCAGAAAAATCAGTCAAAAAGTCAGGGACATCCTGAGACTGGGGAGAGGCAGAAAAAACAGGAGTGTCAGTATTAACACATTGGCAGCCCCAACTGGTCACAGACACAGATTTCCAGTCCAAAACAGGATCATGAGACTGTAACCAAGGGAAACCTAGTACAATAATGTCATGCAGATTATGCAGCACCAGAAATTTGCAACTCTCCTGATGATCTGGTACAACCCTCATTATCACCTGAGTAGAAAACTGGGGTTTATTCTCCGCCAAAGGGGTAGAATCAATGCCCAGTAGGGTAATAGACTTCCGCAGGGGTATAATGGGAAACCCACAACGTTTGGCAAAGTCAAAATCCATCAGGTTAATAGCTGCTCCTGAATCAACAAAAGCTTGAGCAGAAAATGTGGACAGGGAGCAAATCAGGGTAACAGTCAACAGAAATTTAGTCTGAATACTACCCAAGACACCTGAGCAAAACGTCTTCCCCGCTTAGGGCAGACAGAAATAGCATGGGAAGCGTCACCACAGTAGAAACATAACCCATTGCGCTTACGAAACTCATGACACTGAGTTCCAGAAGTCACTCCATCACACTGCATGGGCTCAGGAGCTGGCTCACAAGGCAACACTATCTCACGCATACCTCTGCGCTCACGCAAACGTCTGTCAATTTGAATAGCCAAAGACATAGAATCATTGAGACCAGAGGGAACAGGGAATCCCACCATAACGTCCTTTATTTTTTCTGACAAACCCTTTCGAAAAAGGGCTGCCAAAGCATGATCATTCCATTTAGTCAGGACTGCCCACTTTCAAACTTTCTGACAGTACAACTCAGCGTCTTCAAGACCCTGATTTAATGCCAACAAGGTCTTTTCAGCTTGATCAGTGACATTAGGTTCATTAGGCCTTAAGGCAAAAAACAACTTATAGTTATTTTTGAAATTCAGAAATTTAGATCGATCCCCCAAAAACAAATCTGGCATGGGGATCCTAGGTTCCACAACTGGCAACCCAGCAAGTTCGAACCTCAGTGGCAAGCTGATCCACACGGCCAGACAACTGTGCAAACTCCATTAAGAGAAAAAAAAATATTCCTCCTCAGCACCCAGAGAAAAAGAGGGAAAAAATGCAACAAACAGAAAAAAAAAATTCTGACAACTCCCTTTTTTCTTTTTTACTATTTTTCCCTTCTGTTGAGTACCATATAATTTTCAGTTTGGCCTGTTATACTGTTAGGTTTTGGTAACTGAGGAGAAATGGCAAAAAATAGCAAAAGCGGTAATACATTAGAGAGGCTGGAACCTATTGGATTGCAGTAACCTGAATTAACCACACAACTAGAGGTAGCCGTGGAGCGTTCCTACGTTGATCCTAGACGCCTCGTCACAGCCTGAGAGATAACTACACCTAAAGGCAGAAAGATGAAAGCTATCTGCCCAGAGCAGATCCCCAAAGAAAATAGGAAGACCCCAAACATGTAATGGCGGTTAGACAAGAAGAAAGCATGGACACAGACAGAAAATAGAATGAGCAAACGCTGGGGCCCAATCTGTCTAGACAGAAAAGTACAGGAAAGAATTCTGACTGCAATCCAACAAAAACCCTAACAAAAATACCAAAACTTCTGATTGCCAAAAAACCTGAGATCACACGACCTCTTCCACCTAAATCAGATCTCTGGTGTAACAGCTATTCAGCAAATAAAAGTAACAAAAGAGCAAAGCAAAAGTGCAGACACAAACGGAAACACAATTGCAGCGCCAGACCCCCAAAGGGGACAGGCTGCAGTCCACTGCAGGCAGCAAACCAGCAGAGAAAATAAAACAGAGAAAAAAAAAAGCAAACATTTATCTGGAGGAGAGCAGGAAACTAGCAGTGCTTCAAGCAAGACCAGAAGAACAATTGATAACCGGCAAGGCTGCTGGGAAATCAGGGCCACTTATATCCTACCATTCAGCGCCAGCTGAAGGCCATTCATTAATCAGTTCATTACCCTCAGCAACCACCGGAGGGAGCCCCAGCTCAGAAGCCGCCTCCAGCATATTCACAACACAAATGCCTACATTTAGTGACCCTCTATGGACCTCACCTCATGAAAATTATGAGCCACAGATTCCTGATTTTGTGTCGCAATCAGTAATCCAATTTGACCCTTCCGGCCTCACAGAAATTTACTTTTCCAAGTCTTTTTATGTGAGGATTTTGCAAATCTTATGGAGTCCCAGACAAATTTGTATGCCCAGCAAATTTTATCCTAAAGATTCCACTTCATCATTTGCCAACTGGACCCCTGTGTACGGCACAAAAATGATGAAGTTTTGGGGCCTTGTTCTTCACATAGAGATAGTGAAGAACCAAGAAATTAGTCAATATTGGAGGGAATGTTGATGTTTTGTATAACACTTCACTGCTTTGCATGGCTATGCCCCGGACACAGTTTGAGGCCATCCACAAATTTTTGCATTACAATGATAATGCACAATGTCCTCCCCGAGATGACCCCAACTTTGACCGACTTTTCAAACTTCGGCCGGTCATTGATCACTTCAGTAACAAGTTTGCTGAGGTACACGTGTCGTTCCCCAAAGGGACATCTGCGTGGATGAGTCTCTAAAATACTTCAAGTGAAGTCTCAAATTCCAGCAATACCTGCCCAGTAAGAGGGCTCTACAAACTATGTGGGACGACCTTAGCATACACCCACAAGTTTAGGGTTTATGAAGCGAAGGACACCCGTATTTAACTCCTTGAATGCCTCTCTGTCCTGGGAGTGAGTGGGAAAATTGTTTTTGCGATATGGTGAACACACTGCTGGGTCAAGGTTACCACCTCTATGTAGATAACCTTTATTCCAGCATCCTACTCTTCAAGTGCATCTCTGCGTGATCTATCGCAGCACGCTAATTGGACAAGACAAGAGGGTATCCTTTTCTTGACTACCATACAGGGTGATGACAGCACCCCCACCGCTGTATGAGATACCTCTACACAGGTCCGCCATCCAAACTTTATACTGGGTTATAACAAGAACATGGGGGAGTTGATCTCTCTGATCAAGTCCTCCAGCTGTACAGTGCTGTAAGAAAAGCTAAGGTGTGGTACAAGAAGCTGACCATCCAAATTGTACAGATGTCAATGTATAACTCTTTCGTGCTATCACTACTATATATGCAGGCCAGACTGGGACCTCCCTTCAGTTCCAGGAAGTAGTGATCAAAGCCCTAATATTTGGCAGACAGGAAGGAGTGGGCCCCAGTACTTACGGAACTGAAGGTGTTGTACCCGGGCAACATTTCCCCGGTGAGGTCTTTCAAACTGCAAAGAGAGGAAAGTCTCAAAAAAGGAGCAAAGTGTGTTACAGAAGTGGGATCCGAAAGGACACCATTTATCAGTGTGACACCTGCCCTGACAAACCTGGTCTGTGTATGAAACCTGATGCCTTGTACTCTACTCACATATGCCACCACATAAAAAAATTCACATACCAGGAAAACACTAGATCATTTCCAATATAGGGTCACTAGTTGGGGTTTCCATTGTATAGGTATATCAGGGAACCTCCAAACGTGACATGACGCCCACAGACTATTCCAAAGTCTGCCTTCCAAATGTCACTTCATCCTTTCCGAGCCCTGCCGTGTGCACATATAAAGGGTTGGCCGAGGGGTGAACTTACTGGGAACAGCTGCATTCTTTACTCCTGTCACCTCTATTCTCCTAGGGTGTTCTCCTGGGACAGAGCATATAGAACAATCAGAGTCAGAGTCCAGAATCACGTCAAACAGTTCCTCCGGACACAGCACATCCAAGACTCCATAAGCACGTCTTATACAATACCAGCAATACATTTTCCACAACTCTGCTTTTTCTCCTCTGCTACACCAGAATGGACCACAAAGTATTGACGGGATGAGGAGCCCGGTGAAAACGGCACTTCAATCTCTTCCCCTGGAGACACTTCAATCCAGTCTAGGAATACACATCCACTAGGTCGTCCACCCTCTCTGGTTATCCTGCCTGGATACTTGCTGGTGGCCCACTCACTACTACGCTCATGCATGACCTCTTCTGCTGAGCGTTCCCACAGTGGATCTTCCACTGGACTACTGCTACGTAAACCCACAGACTTTGGGCTCACGCTACCACGGTGAATCCTTCACCTGCTGCTCAGGGGTTGCTGGTCCCCTCACACTTCTTCTCTATGCCCAGGGTCCAGGAACGTGGACATCCTCACACTAGCAAGGTCCACCCCCGACTGACTTCCGCTTGGAGGAAATCTTCGCGACAGACCCCCGCCTGGAGGGGATCTTTCCCTGACAAAAAGTCCCTAACCATTTGTCCCTATTGGACTGGATGTGCTCAATGTCCCCATCTAGCGTCCTACCTAAATACTGCATTGACATATTTTTATAACTTCCTAACTGGATCTCTAACATGCCCCCTGTTGTGAATACTCTGGAGGCGACTTCTGAGCTGGGGCTCCCTCCGGTGGTTGCTGAGGGTAATGAACTAATTGCTGAATGGCCTTCAGCTGGCTCTGAATGGTCTGATATAAGTGACCTGAACTCCCTTCAGCCTTGCCGGTAATCAATTGTTCTTCCTGGTCTTGCTTGGAGCTCAGCTTGCATTCCTACTCTCATTCAGATAAGTGATTTGCTGTTTTTTTTCCCTCTAGTTGGATTTTCCTTGCTGCTTTTCTGCTTGCAGTAGACTTCAGCCTGGTCCCCTTTTGGGGCCTGGCGCTGCAATTGTGCTCAGTTTGTGTTTGCACTTTTGCTCTCTTCCTATGTCACTTTTTGTTTGCTGAATTGCTGTGTGTTACACCAGAGATCTGATTTAGGTGGTAGAGATCGTGTGATCTCAGGTTTTTTGTTAATCAGAAGTGTTGGTATTTTTGTCAGGGTTTTTTTGGGTTGCAGTCAGAATTCTTTCCTATACTTTTCTATCTAGACAGATTGGGCCCCAGCGTTTGCTCATTCTATTTTCTGTCTGTGTTCTTATTTTCTTCTGGTCTAACCGCCATTACATGTTTGGGGGCTTCCTGTTTCTTTGGGGATTCTGCTACGGGGCAGATAGCATTCATCTTTTTGCCTTTGGGTGCAGCTATCTCTCCAGCTGTGACGAGGCGTCTAGGCTCACCGTAGGTACGCTCCACAGCTACTTTTGGTGTTGCGGTTAGTTTATGGTCCTGCAATCCAATGGTTTCCAGCCTCTCTGGTGTATTGCTTCTTTGGCTATTTTTGCAATCTCTCCTCAGCTACCGAAACATAACAGCCCCATTAGTGATCCCTCACAAACTATATCTAAACCCATATATATATACTACTCTACTAATGCCCTCCTCTAGTGACCCCAAGGATGCACTATCTACCTATAACTAAACCCTCACTAATCAGACATACCACTAAGAAATGACAACATACAATACATACAAGTAGTGTTGAGCGATACGATACCGCAAGTATCGGGTATCGGCCGATATTAGCTGTTTCGGCCTTTCGATACTTAGTTCCGATATTTTCCATATATCGTATACCGGAATCGGAAGTTCCCATAATTCTTTGAGAGGCAATGTGATTTTAGTCAGCCAATGAGGAATCCTAAGAAGTGTTGGCACATCCTGTACTGCTGCGGTCATGTTAACTAATGGCATGGCTGTGATTGGATGCTGAAATGATGTCAGAATGCACTATAAAAGGTGCCGCCGCCATTTTAGCGTCACTGTGCTGTGAATTCAGTAAGGGACAGAACGCTGCTGTGCTGACTCTGAGGGACAGTTAGAGATTGCGATTTAGTGTACTGTGCTTTAGGCAGGCTAGCACCAACTGCTGTGTAAAGCTTCCTTTTGCCTGCAGTGTTGTTTTAACAGCTCTGCAAGGTGTGTGTGAGTGCAGGTGACGCTGCAGTTTGCTCTGCATGCAACGCTGTCTGTAGGCATCTGCACGTGTCACTCACAGACTCTTTTTTTTTTCTTCAGTGTAATTCTTGCTGCTCCATGCAATTTAAATTTTAGTGTGACGCGCTTCCATCCGTATCCAATACATTGGTTGCAAACACTATAGAAGTAGACAAAGGAGTAGCCTTTCACAGATTGTGAACAGTTGTGTTTCAGTGTTCACTTCAGTCTGTGTTTTTTATTTTTTGAGTGCACATCACGCTCCAGTTACTTGTTCAAGCACTGCTGCTTGTACTCTGCTGAGCGTGTCTCAGTGCCTCATCCTTTTAATTTCTCTCCAATTGGTTCTGCTCCATTCCATTTAAAATATATATAATCTATTAGTGTGACGCGCTTCCATCCGTATCCAATACATTGGTTGCAAACACTATAGAAGTAGACAAAGGAGTAGCCTTTCACAGATTGTGAACAGTTGTGTTTCAGTGTTCACTTCAGTCTGTGTTTTTTATTTTTTGAGTGCACATCACGCTCCAGTTACTTGTTCAAGCACTGCTGCTTGTACTCTGCTGAGCGTGTCTCAGTGCCTCATCCTTGTCATTTCTCTCCAATTGGTTCTGCTCCATTCCATTTAAAATAAATATAATCTATTAGTGTGATGCGCTTCCATCCGTATCCAATACATTGGTTGAAACACTATAGAAGTAGACAAAGGAGTAGCCTTTCACAGATTGTGAACAGTTGTGTTTCAGTGTTCACTTCAGTCTGTGTTTTTTATTTTTTGAGTGCACATCACGCTTCAGTTACTTGTTCAAGCACTGCTGCTTGTACTCTGCTGAGCGTGTCTCAGTGCCTCATCCTTGTCATTTCTCTCCAATTGGTTCTGCTCCATTCCATTTAAAATAAATATAATCTATTAGTGTGACGCGCTTCCATCCGTATCCAATACATTGGTTGCAAACACTATAGAAGTAGACAAAGGAGTAGCCTTTCACAGATTGTGAACAGTTGTGTTTCAGTGTTCACTTCAGTCTCTGCGTAATAACCACACTTAGGCCTTATAACTTTTCTGACTTTCTTTATCAATCTACCAAGATGAAGAAGTCAGTGAGTAAGGCACGTGGTCGTGGCCGTGGAGTTTCAGCAGGGAGAGGACGTGGGGATTCTGTGGCTGCTGCCGCCCTCAGTGACACAGCATACACCAGTTTTACCCATGAGCGTTCCTTTATGCGCACTTTGGTAGGAGCTCGGCGTGCCCCCCTGCTGCGGGAAGAATAAATTGAAGCCGTTGTTGGTTGGATGGCAGCCAATGCATCGACTTCAATTCCTTCCACCTCCTCTCAGGAACACAACACTGTTGAGCAACCATCTGTCTGTTCACCGCCTGTCAAATTGCCCAGGCAGTCAGAGAGTTCTGTACAGGAGCCAGCTGAGTCTCTGCTTCTGTTCTCAGAATCTGTTGGCTCGCAAACACGGGCACAGGCAAGCAGCATTCTGCAATTTGAAGAAGAGGGAGTATGCAGTGATGCGCAACAGCTGTGTCTCTCTCAATCTGAAGAGGCGGGTGAGCCAGTGCCGATGGACAGCACACCGCAGAACGCATCTCATGATGATGATGAGACTCAGGTGCCAGGTTTTGTGGAGCATGGTGCTGCCCAGACCATCCAACAGCAGCAGGTGTTGGAAGAGGGTAGTGGAGATGATGAAGTCCGAGACCCAACATGGCGTGAGCAACAGGAAGGTGGTGGGAGCAGCTCTGAGGAAGAGATTGGCCCAACGGTACAAAGAGGAGGGAGAGGTAGGCTGCAGACTCGCTTGCCTGTAGCCTCCAGTTTGGCACCTGTTGGGAGCAGTTCTCTTACAAATGTCAAAATTGGCGCTCCCATGACTTGCACTGCGTGGTCCTTTTTTGACAGACTTGTAGATGATATTTGCTATGTTAAATGCAAGCTGTGTAAGCAAAAAGTTAAAAGAGGTAAAAATATCAGTAACCTGAATACCACAAATATGTGGAAACATGTACGGACAAAGCACGTAGCTGAGTTACAAAGACACACTGGAGATGTAGGCCAACCTACAGCAGCACCTACATCTTCAGGTCGTGTTGGAGCCTCTACCTCCAGCTCACACACACCTGGTTCGGCTTCCTCATAGGATCTCCATGGAAGAACCTCGGTCACTGTTGTCCATAGACAAACTGTTATTCCAGCCACAGCAGCAAGTTCACAGTCATCGTCACACTCCCAGGCCACAAAACAGCCATCGGTACCACAGGCATGGGATAAAAGACGGCCATACTCGGCAAACCATCCACGAGCACAGGCTCTGAATTCTGGCATTGCAAAACTCCTGTCCCTTGAAATGCTGTCATTCAGGCTGGTGGAGACTGACAGTTTCAGGAACTTAATGGCATTGGCAGTCCCACAATATAATGTGCCAAGCCGATTTTATTTCAGCAGGCAAGCCGTCCCTGCTCTGCAAAAACATGTCGAGGGAAACATTAAACATGCGCTACTAAACGCCGTCAGTAGCAGGGTCCACCTGACCACCGATGCAGTGATTTCCCTCACTGCCCATTGGGTCAATGTTGTGGAGCCGGGTACAGATCTTGCCAGTGGCGCTGTACGTGTTCTGCCAACTCCAAGGATTGCAGGAATCCAGTCTGTACACATTGATTCCTCCTCCTACTCCAGTTCCTCAGAATCATCGCTGCACGAGCCGTCACGGTATACCTCCACATGGACCCGTGAACGCTTACCTGTTGCGACCGATATGAGCACAGCCGTGGCCAAACGTCAACAGGCCGTCCTGATAATGATTTCAATGGGGAATCTAAGCCACACAGCGCAAGAGGTCTGGAATGCCATCAAGCAGGAGAGCGACGTGTGGCTTTTGCCTGCGAATCTCCAGCCAGGCTTGGTAGTGTGTGACAATGGCCGAAATCTGGTGGCAGCTCTGGGCCTTGGCAACCTTACTCACATACCATGTCTGGCACATGTGCTCAACTTGGTCGTGCAGAGTTTTTTGAGGGACTATCCGGATCTTGCTGGACTGCTGCAGAAGGTCCGCCTAGAGTGCGCTCACTTGCGACGTTCCAGCATAGCAAGATCGCGCATTGCTGCTCTGCAACGCCGATTTCGCCTTCCTGAACATCGCATCATATGTGACGTACCCACCAGGTGGAATTCCACGTTACATATGTTGGAGCGGTTGTGTGAGCAGCAGACAGCAGTAATGGAGTATCAGCTGCATCAGGCGCAATCAAGTCGCTCTTTGCGCCGTCTACACTTCACCACTACTGAGTGGGCCTCTATGAAGGACATCTGCGACGTTTTGCGTGCGTTTGATGTCTCAACGCGGATGGCGAGTGCAGATGATGCACTAGTCAGCATGACTGTCCCCCTTATCTGCCTGCTTCAGAAATCACTGAAAGCACTAAAGGAAGAGGTTTTGGAAGAGGTGGAGGATGAGGAGTCACAAATTCAATTACCTTCAGGACAGTCAGCGCAACGTGGTTCCTCACAAAGGGCTGGGCAGGGCTCACTTTGTGAGGAGGATGAGGAGGAGGAGGAGTCAATGGAGGAGGAAGAAATCCCTACAGAGGGAGGTACACAACGCTCTAGTCAGTATGTAGAGCGAGGGTGGGGTGATGCAGAGGAGGCAGAGATGACGCCTCTTCCACAGGACAGCTTTTGTTGGCCAGTTGGGAGTCTGCAGCACATGGTTGATTTCATGCTTCAGTGCCTGAGAAACGACCGCCGCATCGCCCACATTCTCACCACGTCAGATTATTGGGTGTACACCCTCTTAGACCCTCGCTACCGGGACAACTTACAAACCCTCATCACACCGGGGAACCGGGACCGTAAAATGCGGGAGTACCAAGACACACTGGTGCAATCCATACTGTTGTACATTCCAGCCGAGAGAGATGCTGCTGCTACTGCTTTACAAAGCAGCTCTGTGCGTCGAGGCAGTGTAGACACCTCTACAACAAGAGGGAGCACAAGCAGCGCCTCTGCACAGGGCAAGAGCTGTATGTTACAAATGTGGCAAAGTTTTGTGACAGCGCCAGCAAGGTCTACACCATCCGAGACGGCTCCAGTCACCAGGAAGCAACGTTTCCGTAAGATGGTGACAGACTACTTGTCTTTCCCTCTAAGTGTACTCCCAGATGCCTCTTCCCCTTTCAAATTTTGGGTCTCTAAGTTGGATACATGGCCAGAGCTTAGCCAGTATGCATTGGAGGTGCTGGCTTGCCCTGCTGCCAGTGTATTATCTGAGCGCGTCTTTAGTGATGCAGGTGGTGTACTAACAGACCGTCGCATGCGACTATCCTCAGAGAATGTAGACCGGCTTACTTTTCTGAAAATGAACAAGGCATGGATATCACCTGAATTTGCCTGTCCGTTTTCAGATTAAATAACTGTTTGGCATGTTTTCCATGTCTCCTGTTATGTTCATCTTTCTACCACCTGAACTCTACTCCCTGGGCTACAACACCGCCATTTGTTGCTCGTAAGTAATTGGCAGGGGTACTGACTCCTGGCCAGCCTGGTTACAGCACGACAGCTGTTTCCTGGCAGTGTGAACGTCAATTATCCTCCAATAAGTTGTGCTGTCGTGTTGCATTCGGGTTAGCCGACTCTATGGTGCCTGCAGTTTAGGTGATTCCTATGTGTGCTGTGGGATATGTAAATAAAGGCTGTTTCCATTGTGACAATAGGACAAGCACCCACTGTAGGACTGTGTGATTCGGTAACTGCGGACGGCTTGCGTCCTGTCAACTTACATTTTCATGGGTGCGTTCTGCTACCCGTCCGGGGTCCAGTACCGTCAACTGGTTCTCCCCAGTGTCTTTGGCCTAGGTGCCTCCATCTCCGTATACGAGTTCCAGCAACGTCTGCTGGTCCTTGGTAGTGCTTTGGAGCACAGGTACCTCCTGCTTAGTAACCGTGTCACAGTAGCGTCAGCTGGTACTCGGTTGTGACATTGCCTCTTTTCATTCTGCTACCCGTCCGGGGTCCAGTACCGTCAACTGGTTCTCCCCAGTGCCTTTGGCCTAGGTGCCTCCATCTCCGTATACGAGTTCCAGCAACGTCTGCTGGTCCTTGGTAGTGCTTTGGAGCACAGGTACCTCCTGCTTACTAACCGTGTCACAGTAACGTCAGCTGGTACTCGGTTGTGACATTGCCTCTTTTCCTTCTGCTACCCGTCCGGGGTCCAGTACCGTCAACTGGTTCTCCCCAGTGCCTTTGGCCTAGGTGCCTCCATCTCCGTATACGAGTTCCAGTAACGTCTGCTGGTCCTTGGTAGTGCTTTGGAGCACAGGTACCTCCTGCTTAGTAACAGTGTCACAGTAACGTCAGCTGGTACTCGGTTGTGACATTGCCTCTTTTCCTTCTGCTACCCGTCCGGGGTCCAGTACCGTCAACTGGTTCTCCCCAGTGCCTTTGGCCTAGGTGCCTCCATCTCCGTATACGAGTTCCAGCAACGTCTGCTGGTCCTTGGTAGTGCTTTGGAGCACAGGTACCTCCTGCTTAGTAACCGTGTCACAGTAACGTCAGCTGGTACTCGGTTGTGACATTGCCTCTTTTCCTTCTGCTGCCCCTCCGGGTTCCAGCACAGTCAGCTGGTCCTTGTTACTTCCATTGTCTCTTGTTCCATCTGATACCCGTCCGGGTTCCAGTAACGTCAGCTGGTTCTCGGAAATTAGACGACCTTAAAGACCACCCAGAAGAAGATGACGACAACAAGGACGACGAGCATGAAGCCAACCAGCCTGAACACCATCACAAAGAAAAAATAAAAGATTACCCTGAAGAAGATCACCAACAGGACAAAGAAGGTTAAGACAAACTACAAGATACAGAACAACAGACAGAAGAACAATAAGCAGAAGATCAAAAAGCAGAAGAACATGAAGTATAAGACCAAAATGAAGAGCAAAATATATGCTCTAAATTCTAAGCAGAAGAAGACTAAGCAGTGTATGGGGGTGAGTCCGTTCCTCCTCGTGGTGCCCCTGGAAAATGCCTGCTGCTGCAGGCTAAACTGAACACGGACAAATACTGTTGTAATTTAAATTTTTTTTTTGACAGCAAGAACGGAAGAATGAAAAATTCATACTTTTACAGATTACAAGTACAGGAATCTCTGTCACAAATAAGAATATGATGAAGAAGATGAAGAGGAAGAAGATGAAGAATTTGAATATGAAGAAGATTAATAGTTTAATAATAACAATATGAGTAATGTAAACAAAAACATGAATAGCAAGAAGTTTAAGAAGAAGATTAAGAAGGTGAAGATGAAGAATAATTTGATGAGAAAGATGATGCTGCTGAAGATTATGAAGGAGAAAGTGTGGCACTGGCAAAAGTTAAAAAGGTGAAGAGCATGGAAGTTGTGAAACATACATATTTGCCAAAATAGAAAAAAGGTTAACAACATTGTCAATTTGTTCGTCAATCCAAACGTATTTCCAAAAAAAAATATATTAATGCTATTCCAATGCATTGGGTTAAACATGTATGCCTTTATTGTCTCCTCAACCTCCCCCAATACATTCTACATTACTCTTTGTTGTTTTCCTTCATGTACAATTAACCAACAAGGCAAGAATGGGGTTTTTTTAATGTCGATATTTGGTTCCCATAGACTTACATTGGACTTCCGGTATCGGTATCGGCATCGCCGGTATTTTAGTGATATCGGCGATACCATTCCGATCCGATATTTTTAGATATCGAGCAGTATCGCTCAACACTACATACAAGGCATACATTTACACACATAAAGAGAATGCAAACATTTCAAGGGTTAATACTCTTGACCTCCTAACACACAAATAGTAGTTTTCCCCCATATATGGGGTATCAGCGTACTCAGGAGAAAATACACAACAAATTTTGAGGTCCATTTTCTCCTTTTACCCTTGTGAAAGTAAAAAAAATTGGGGCTAAAAGAACATTTTTGTGGAAAAAATGCGATTTTTTTATTTTTTTATTTTCACGTCTCAATGTTATAAATTTCTTTGAAGCACCTACTGGCTCAAGGTGATCACCACATGTGTACATAAATTCCTTGGGGGGTGAAATTTCCAAAATAGGGTCACTTGTGGGGAGTTTCCACTGTATAAGCATATTACCGGCTCTCCACACGTGACATGACGCCTACCGACCATTCCATCAAAGTCTGGGTTCCGTGTGGCCAAGCAGTGCTTCTCCTGCTTTTTACAATTGGGGTATCAACATGCTCAGGAGAAAAACAATCTTTGGGGTCCATTTTCTCCTGTTACAGCACTGGAACTAGAGGTTTCACAGGGCAAACATTCAGATCAACAAGGGATTGTCCTAGTAGTGGACAACCCCTTTAATACCAAGACACAGGTGTGTGTCTTGGGAGGGCTTATATAGGCTAAGGAAGATCAAGACATGGGTGCACACCAAGCTACTTGCGAAGTTCATTGGACCGGGGTGTAGGAAACAGAGCCCAGACCCAGGACAGGTGCGTAACATGAGGGAATATGTCAACATGGCAACACCAAGCCTCATGCTATTATGAGCAGCCTGCTTAGCCTAAATGTGCTACCGTGACCTTCAGTGTCTCTGGACTGTTCTCCTATCAAGCAATCTGGGAAATCATTCATCAGCAATTGCAAAGGGAGCTGCCAATAGTGGATCTTGATGGTTTGTGTGTCCAAACGCAATCAGTGTGGTAGAACATTCCTCAGACAACCATTAATAACCTCATGGACAGCATGTCAAGGCATGTATGTACTGGTATTTCATACTTGACCCTGAATAAGTTGAGGAATATGGGAAATATTGTTTCCATTTTTCATCACATGTCTATCGATCTTGTGATTTCCATAGCTCCATGACTTTTCCTTCTTGATATTTAAATTTCAATGTTGAGGAGTGTTTGTACTGCAATACTCAAGTATTACAATAGAAACTAAATATTACAGCCTCCTGTTAAGCCCAGTTACAGTAGCACCAACAGGGTCTTGAGCCTTTTTGCTTAACAGAAAACTCATTGTGTAAATCAACCGATTTAAAATCCACAGGATTAATTTTGTGATGGGAATATCACTGCAGATGTCACCCTTTTCACTGCAAGGGATAAAATAGATAGAAACATTACTGGATTTCTCCAATATAATCTCTGGAGTTTTTTTTTTTACTGCTGCGGTTATGCTGGAAATATACCCTAAATATAATGTGCACTAAATGAAGGAAAACTAATGTACTGCTTAAAGTGGTGTTTCAGTCTAAAACCCCAAGTCTGCAGTCACTCTATGTGACTGCAGAATTGTGAATCCTCACATTGTGTGCACTGTGCGCTGTGAGGATTCTCCAGTGTCAGCGCCAGGAATAGTGATCATGTGACCGCAATTATGCAATATGCATACTCCTGGTCTAGATGAGCACGACCTCACTCAATGCAAGTGTATTGCGTGAGGCCGGATTGTGGCTGGGAGTATGCATATCGCATACTTACGGTCACATGACCATCGTTCCCGATGCCGACACCGTAGAATCCTCACAGCGAGCAGTGCACACGATGTGAGTTTTCAGAATTCTGCAGTCACATAGAATTACCGTACTGCAGACTTGTGATTTTAGACCCGATAACCTCTTTAAACTGCCACTTTTTGTTGTATCGTCAGTCATCCCATGTGCTGATACTGTACTATAAGCACCTAGAAAAAAATAGTGTTTATTCATTTTACCTCCCACATTTAATGCAAATGTAATTAATCAGTAGGTGTAATATGTTAAAAATGGTTACCGTAATTTTCATCTCAACAATATTTAAAAGAAGAAATACTGAAACTATAACCCCAGTTACAATCACAGAACTGGTATATTTCAGCATTTTTCTGCACAGGATATATGCATTATATGTGAATCAGAAAATAGTCGTCTTACTGTTCCCGACATAACCGAGCTGCCGTGATCCATGTGGCCTTCTGCTCAGTGATATGTTTGTAGCAGCTGCTGTCATGTGGAGTCCAGCCAAATGGACATTTTGTTGCCTGAAATATATACAATTTATAATTAATACAAAAATGGCTTTTTTCCAGGATATGAGCTCAACTACTTGCCTGAGAACAGATAAATAACAGAGAAACCACAAAATGGAAACTGCTTTAATGTGACATATTGTGTTTAGCTGGGGATGCTACTCCAGGAAAATACCTTTAATTACTAGAAATCGTGCACCATGAGTGAAGAAAATAGACAAACAACAAACTCTGAAACTGACAACATGATAAAATGTTTTAGAATAATCATTTCTTTCAGTTGAGAAATTAAACTCCTTGTAAGGCCGGTTTCACTGCTCCATGTGAAGCTGCCATGTTTGGGTCAGGAGGCCCACGCCAAGTCTGTACTTAGGATGATGTGTGAGTCCGGCCTTAAATTCATATTTATAAATACATTCGTTTCCATTTGGGACATAGGAGCTACAGAGAAACAGTTGTACTGTTTGATACTCCTTACATCATATTAACATCATATTTGGAGCTTACGTTTGGTCTACACACCAGGAAAAGCTCCCAACCTATATATCAAATACATTTATAGAGCTCCAGCTCTCGTCTTGATCTGGCTCTCTTCTTATGATCACTATCCTCCTTCCCTGCTTAATGTGGATGACGCGCCCTATTTCATCTACAGTGTCCCCCACTGCACTCCTGCACAGGCAGATTTCTTTTGGCTATGTCGAAGGTAGAGCAAAGCACTGTAGTGCACATGAGCTGGCTTTACCTACAGGTCATCAGCACTCCTTGGCTTTTCCCCACGTATGCGCACTACAGTACTTTGCTCTGCCCTCAGAAGCCAGAGAGAAGTACGCCTGCGCAGGAGCGAGATAGGGGACTCTGTGTGGATGACATAGGATGCATCATCCATAGAAAATAGGAAAGGAGGACATCGATTGTAAGAGGAGAGGAAGTGCCAGATCAAGACCAGGGACGCCCATTGGACCGAACCGCACCATCTTGAGTATAATAAAAGCTCTTTTTTGTGCCTTCCAAGGTGAATTGGGGAAATATGCTGTAACAGGGATGAAAGATGCTGGCCGTACTATAGATGGGGAAAACCTAGTGACAGGTTCCCTTTAACTCTAGGGCAAGTTTTTCAGTATCTCTGAAAAAATACTGAATGTGTCTGTGATCATTTTTCAGCTTAAATTATAAGTGTAGTCATATTACTCCTCATTGCTTCCAGCCATGAATTTTCTTCACATGGCCAAGCCAAGAACATTGCACACCAGTTATAATCAAACAATACATAAGAAAAATACAAACAATCATTAGTTTTCAAGGATCATTATGTCTCAAAATACTTTGAGATGTCTGCTTTTCTAGGAATACATCTTTTCTAGAGGACATTATCTTAAAGAACATTCTAACAATATCTGCAGTCTTAGCCTTAGTTTCTTATAGCTAAAACAAAACATGATTGTATAAAGATGGCATATAGCTACCATATAACAAGTAATATAACATTTTGGCAAATTATAGATTAGAATGGCTGTATTGATTATTACTTGTTTATCAGCAGAATTAAACAAATGTGAACCTGTGCTAGTATCATGAGTATGTCAGAGTCTTCAGACAGTTGCAATGCATCTAGCTGCATAAGGTCTCTGCGTTTGGCTTTGCAAACAGCTTCTAATCCCTTCTGACTCTTTGACTTAGAGGCAACCTTTCTCGGGCTCTAATTATCTCACCTGGACCTGGGTGTTTATAGACTCCCAGCCTGCTGCTGGGAGTGGCTGGTTATATTTCCATTTTCCCCTGTTGAGGCTTGGAGCTATAGCAGTAGGCTATCTTCCTCTGATGTTGCTGGAGGATGTCTGTGTTTCATCTCTGAGTCTACTCAAGATAAGTGTTCCCCTTATTCGTCTATCCCAGCTGTCTTTAGTGGTAGTGGGGATTGACAACTGCACACCATGTCATTCCCTAAGTAGGCCTTATCGCCAGGGTCAGGCAGGGATTAGGTTCCTGCTTGGCGATAGGTGCAGAACCTATATAGGGATGTTTAGGGCAGATAGGGTGACTTTAGATCTGCCTAGGCGTATCCACTCCCCCGTTCCCTAGTGTTGGCTCCCTTCCCCTCATCCCTTCGTGTTGCACTTAGCTTTTCCTACACTGTGCATGACAACAAGCTACTGAAAAAGTGCAATAGAACTCTGTGTGTGCCAAGATATATGCAAACATTGAGTATGTGAACTTTAAATTGGGGCACTCTTTGCTATGCATAAAAAAGTTAGATGTCTGTCATTTTATGTTAAGTTGTCCAGGAAAAATCAAAATTTGATTTGTACTGGAAGGGAAAATTTAAAATGAATCAGAATAAATAAAAAAAAATCATGAATAAGAATTCAATCAAAATGCTTTCTAAGCATTTACTTGGACTATATCTATATTTTTGTTTTAATACCCATGTACTTGACCACTTAGATTTCCTATTATTCAAGTAATAATCTGTGCTCCCAAGCGTCCAAAAAAACCCTACACAATACAACATCATTGCTACCTAAAGGGAGTCTGTGAAGACAAAATGACTGTTCAAACCAAGCACAGCACCTTGCAGGTAACATAGTGTTTAGTGTAATTGTTGGGTCCAATAACAGTATTGGCACTGCTGACACTTCTATTTAGCGCTTAGCGCTCAATGAGAACTATGAAACCAGTGATAAACTGCTTCTGTCTTCTGTTACAACAACTGGGAACCCAACGTGCTAGATTGTAGGAGGGTTAATGCGCTCATGCCAAAAGATGTTGAAATTCAGAATTGTTAAGGGGTTAATAGGATACAGGGGGTCTAAGACTCCTAAATGAAGGGTATCTATAGTTGACTTTCATGTGAATGGCTAGCATGTAATTCTGCATTTCCCTTTTGATAACAGCTGGTCATTAGGGTTATTGAAGGCAGCTTCTTTCTATGTTTGTGAGGCAACTCCTTTAATTTAATTTAACGAGGACCAACAGACCGAAACACCGTGTCTGCAAATGGAGATTCTGATTTGGCTTTTATCCTAAGTCATATTACAAGACTCGTTAAAGGGTTGATTGTGACTTGTAGGATCGCTACTTCCAATAGGTGGCGCTATAGAGTACAAGTCCTCTTTGTTTGAAGAGGCAATTTGCATATTAAAATTTCCCAGAGGAGCATTGCACGGCGAATAAGCCTCCTTACCTCGACACGCCAGAGCTGGTAT
The DNA here is from genome assembly GCA_033576555.1 of Oophaga sylvatica. NCBI lineage: Eukaryota > Metazoa > Chordata > Amphibia > Anura > Dendrobatidae > Oophaga > Oophaga sylvatica. The sequence continues at coordinate 625,421,338 of JARQOD010000001.1, read as the reverse complement.
GTCACTCTCCACAAGGAGTAACCTTGCCCCCCAGACCCCAGTCCAGAGCCTCTCATCTAGCCAAATCAGATCTCTCCTACTTTGCACTGACGAGGACCAACAGTCCGAAACACCGTGTCTGCAAATGGAGATTCTGATTTGGCTTTTATCCTAAGTCATATTACAAGACTCGTTAAAGGGTTGATTGTGACTTGTAGGATCGCTACTTCCAGTAGGTGGCGCTATAGAGTACAAGTCCTCTTTGTTTGAAGAGGCAATTTGCATATTAATTTATAACAAGCGTTATTGTGGACAACATTTTTTTCAAATAACTGATAACACAAATTACTTTTCTCCTTTGAAAAAGTAGCCGAGAACAATACCAATAATATTCTTTCACAGAGTGGACTGGCATCTCCAACAGAAATGTGCTGTATTGAAGAATAGTGAGTCCACTACAAGCCGTCCCACAACGGGGTACTACTGAAGGGGTACCACATATCTATACATGACCCTTATTGTATTCAGCATCCAACAAACCCTTATCTATGTAAGGACATTGTCCACAAAAGCAGATACCCATAGACTGTTTCTGTATAGTATGATAGGTACAGCTAGAAGCCATTATAGTAATCCTATAAAGCTGTCATATAGATGTCCCATTTTACAGGGCATGGAAACTCTTTCCTGAAGACTTAGAATATTCTATTTTGTTAAATTTCCAGACCTATATATGAAATGATCATTACTGTATCTGTACCAATCACTGACGTATTAGTACATAGTCATTATGTCCAGCAGGCAACCTAAAAAGGGAAGCGACAAAGGAAGAGAATAGTACCTTAGCCGTAGCTACCCAGGGATTCCATGATGAACCATCGCATTGGAAAAGCTTTTGGCTTTTTTGATCAAAGTGCAGGAGTCCTTTCAAACCTGGAGTACAATCTTTAGGAAACTGCATTGTTTTCTTCTAAAAACATAAAATGGCAAAAATAAAACCGTCAATGTATTTACTTAGAGACTGGAATAAAATGGGTTAAATGTGCGCTGACGGCGAATGATGATGGAAACAAAGTCAGAAATCCAGGAGTGCGGTTTATTAGTCAACGCATTTCGAAGTGTCAAAGTTCTTCTTCATTGCAAACCACAGTGTCCTGGTGAAGAAGTTTGCCCCTTTGAAACGCGTTGATCAATAAACCACATCAATAAACATCAATAAACCACACTCCTGGATTTCTGACTTTGTTTCCATCATCATTCGCCGTCAGCGCATATTTAACTCCTTTTATTCCAGTCTCTGATTTGTTCCAATCCGTGTGTCTGCAGCATCCATAAGCCTTTTTAGCGGTTGTGATCACCAGGTGAGCACCATTGCCCACATACTTCCCATTTTATCTGGATAAGACACCATTCCGCTTATTGTTCTTCCAGCTTTTACCCTAATGTATTTACTTACTATTCCTTCGTTTCATTCTAATTACACTGCCTTGCCCATGAATTATTTATAAAACAGTATTCTATATCTTTTTACAATCCCCAGGGAAACGATTTTGTGTCTGAAAATTATCCTATAAACTTTTGATGACTTTAAAAGTGGTGTAACATTAATATTTTCTTATTTGTTTGGAAGCAAATGCAAATATAAAAAATGTCCAGTTCTCATGTCTATTCTCCCATGTTTTATTGTTGGCAAAAATCTCATATAGTGTAATGGTATATGGTTCCACAGGGAAGTCAAAGCAGCAAATCCACACCATTTTAATGCAGATCTTGCTGCCCATTTTTCTGTGGACTTCAGCAGCAGCTTTAAAAATAAAAACTAATTTCCTAAGTTCTAGCTGGGTTTCCATACTGGTCTCAGTGCATCTAGCCCCCTGAGGTGACACTTTGTCCCATGTGACCGCTACAGTCTCCGATTAGTTGTATCGGTAACATGGGAGGAACATCTCCACTGGAAACTGGGCCTTAACTGACAGGAAAACCCTGCAAGGACCCCATCTGTAGAGATAAGTATCATGGTGTTTTGTTTTCTTTACTTGCTTCACTTGTACATACTGCCCCAATACTTCTCGACATCTAACAACCCTGGCTGTGTGCACGCAGCTACTGTAAAATAGTCCAAACTTTACATCCAAACATCTACACAGAAAGTCTGCAGTAATTCTGATACATGTGAACTCTGTCTTATGAACTACAGCTCTTTACACACATCCCAGAAGCACAGAATGGTTCTGACGACTATGACCATGTTTTGTGTTTTATATTATTTATATTTTCACTACACACATACTTGGTTTGCAGCATGATAATCAGTGGTCACCAGAGCTCTGTCGGCCTGTAGATGCTCGATCCTTTGAGATGCTGCTCCTGTCCTTTTCTGACCATGATTTCTCACTGATAACCTGGCCACCTTACTGGAGTTGATTTTTTCTTCTTCCAATCTGAGTGACACTATTCCATGATACTGCATTTAAAAAAATACAACACATTTACGTATCTATACAAATGAGTGGCATCCAAGATATTTCCTAGTTTAGCTCTCCACTGAAGTCTATTAGTCTATTAAATATATGACAACCACTGCCTTAGCTACAATGGTGGTTGGATTGATTTTGCCTACTTCTTTAATTGTGAAAATATAAGCAACCCCTTCCTGACTTGAACAATGTTTGTTTATGCGCTTTAGTTTTTTCCTCCCGTTTCCAAAAACCATAACCTTTTTTCTGTCGATGCTACTATTTAAAGGCTTTATTTTGAAAGACAATTTGTAGTTTTTTAAGGCAGCCTGCCATGTCCCCAAACGCTAATAACCTGCAGACATGGGATTAATCTGCAGGTTAATAGCATTCTTTCTCTGTGCAGCTGCCGCACAGAAAACCCAGCCACAGAGAGGAAATGAACTTTATTCTTCCTTGCATCCTCTAGCTTTCTTTCAGTCACAGAGGCATGGGCGGCAAGACTTCAGTCACTGCTCAGCACACAATGAGTGTTGTATATAAGCACGCCCTGGCACATTGAATGACAGCTGGTGTTGCATGCACGCCACCCAGTATATGAGGGCGATACAAAGGAAACATGAGTTCTTTTTGTAATTCTGGATAAATCTTACTTAGGGTGACCATTAGGTAACGGTTTACAGGCTCACAGCTAGGACACAGTTCTGAGCTGGAGTTGATCACGGGTTTTATTCAAGCTTATTTTCATCACACAGAATTACTTCTCTTCATGTAATGCTTCATCAATATATATGAAAGTCTCTTCATAGATAATGTCTCTTCACAGATAACTTCTATTCACACACACAGTGTCTTAACCTAAGCAGAACTGTACCTAGCTCATGCAGTGAAGTGGGGGAAAGGGATAAGTCCAGTGCTGTAGCTCTCTCACTTATATCTTGAGGTAATAAAGATGCTCCTGGCTGTCTTGACTGCTTCTTTGATTACAGCAATCGTTTCTCTTGAAGAACTCACCTATACAGCTTGTCTGATTTCAGTCTGACAGGAGACTCCCTAAGGCTAGTTTCACACTAGCGCTCAGCAGGGCTGCGAAGGGCTGCGTACTTCCTCCATCAACCCCCTCCCACTGCCGCACCTCTTCCTCTACCTCTGCATGCGTCCTCTACGCAGCGTCAAACCGACGCATACGGAGGCATCCGCATACATCCGCATGGCCTGCGTACCCAATGTTAAAGATAGGGTACGCAGGACGCATGCAGAGGTAGAAAGGAAGATGTGCGGAAGTGGGCGGGGCTTCATGGAGGAAGTACGCAGCTCTCTGCAGCCCTGCCGAACACTAGTGTGAAACTAGCCTAACACACACCTTACTCTTGCATGTACCGGACACAATAACAACTTTCCCAATATGCCCTGGGGCTAAACTAACAACTTCCTGTCTGCTATAACCATTTTAACCTCTATAGTTGCTGGATGATTCTATCTGTCATACTTGCTCTGTACTTATGCACTGTTTAGCCTGCTGTCAACCAGTGCAATGGCGTGTTAACAGCCATTGCTCACCATGTGCTGAGCAGTGACTGAAGCCGCACTGGTCACGCCTCCATGATTGAAAGCAAGCAGATGGACTTTCAGTGTGGCAGCCTCACAGATTTAGAACGCTATTAGCTGCAGATTCACCCTATATCTGCAGGTTAATAGCATTTTGGGGACATGAAAGGTTCCCTTTAATAACAGCTTTCAGTAAACCATGTATTATTGTTTGGATCTGAATGTAAGTGACATGTCAGAAGTAGTGATGAGCAAGTATGCTCGTTGCTCGGGTTTTCCCGAGCATGCTCGGGTGGTCTCCGAGTATTTGGAAGTGCTCGGAAATTTAGTTTCTGTCGCCTCAGCTGCATGATTTGCGACTGCTAGACAGCCTGAATACATGTGGGGATTCCCCAATAAACAGACAATCCCACATGTATTCAGGCTATCTAGTAGCCGCAAATCATGCAACTGCGGCAACAGAAACTAAATCTCCGAGCACTTCCAAATACTCGGAGACCACTCGAGCATGCTCGGGAAAACCCGAACATACTCACTCATCACTAGTCAGAAGCGTTTATACCTGAAACACCACAATTTACAGGATCTGGTGCTAATGTGTAGATATCAGATACAATAGATCTTCAAAGGTACTGTGCAGTCCATTCTTTGATAGATCAGAGCTGATATAGCAGCACAATGAGAACATATGCAATAATGGGAAGGTTGTCACTCATTAGTATGTGTTGCAATACAATTTCAAGAACCAGTGCATAACAGTTTTTACCACTTTTCAATTTCAATTACAAAAAGTGGACTTTTAGTATGCGATACTGTTTTTAGATATCAAAAAGTAGATGGGTACTCAACACGTAGTATGAAAAAAAGCTGTTAATTTTCCTTGCATGGTAGAAAGGTATACAAAAAGAACAATATACAGCAGGTCAGTAGCCTATTGCTGTTTCATGTACAGGGGTACCTTGAGCAGGGGCTTACATAGAAATCATGGGGCCCCATAGCAAAAGTCTGAATGGGCCCCCCCCCAAAAAAAAAAACCCAGAGCCATTGTAAATGTAAAGTGCCAGCACAGTGAGGTGACACATTAAACAAAAAAATGTATTATGCCCCCATAGATTGTGCCCCCATAGATGCTCCATAGTATAGGCCCTTATGCTGCCGCAGCTGCTGCAACCAAAAAAAAAAAAAAGACATACTCACCTTTCGTCGCTGGGGGCCAGGTGCCGGTGTCCTGAGCAGGGGGTGACACCAGGTGCCGATGTCACCGCTCGCTCAGGGCCCCGGCACCTGAGATATTTACCTGTCCTCTCTCCACTGCTGAGTGCCGCTGTCTTCGGGGTCCTCCAGCAGTGAATGATCAGGCAGAGGGCGCGGCGCGCACTAACGACATCATCGCGCTCTCTGACCTGAACATTGCAGCAAGAGGACGCGAGCAACGGTGGAACGGGACAGGTAAATATCCCTTATACTCACCCTTCCGCCGGCGCGGTCTGTGCAGCCCCTGCTCTTCTCCCACGGTCTCCGCCGCCAGTGTTCAGCGGTCACGCGGGACAACTCATTAAAGTCATGAATATGTGCGTATTCATGACTGTAATGAGCGGTACCACCTGACCGCTGAACACAGGCGTCGGAGACCGTGGGAGAAGAGCAGGGGCTGCAGAGACCGCACCAGGAGGGGTGAGTATATAGAAGAGCTGCGCTCCCCCTCCCCCGCCGACCCCCTGGTAGTACTGTGTCAGCACAGCTACCCGACCGTCGAGGGCCCCCTCACCTGTCCGGGCCCCATAGCAGCTGCTTGGTCTGCTTCATTCACGGTACGCCACTGACCTTGAGAAAGTGCTCTGCGTGTGAAATAGCCGTAGGCTGATGACCTGATGTATATTGTGCTTTATGTATACCTCTCAGGGACAAGAAACAGCTTTTTTCATACTACGTAGTGAGTACTCATCTGCTTTTTGATATGTTTCAAGTGAACGCTCCCAAATATTGTGCACCACAAGTGTGAATACCACTCAATGTGTTTATCATGGTTTTGTGAGTAATGCTGACCTTTTTTATATTATATGGATTTTACATAATGCTAATTCTGCTGTAAATGTCTGAGAACAAGATGACCACTTACTGTATAAATTGTGTCTGTTCCATTCTGGTGCACAGATGATGGCTTTACCTAAAATTATAAAACGCCAAGTCAGCCAAGTTTTATCATATTATAGAGAGGCAAAAAGATTTGTTCTGGCACAACCATCCAGGTAAAAATAGCAATTTTTATTAGAACAGTTTATAAGCGTTTAAAAAAACCTGACACATTTCTGGCGCAATAGTAGCGCTTTTAGTCATAGGATAGTGAACAGAAAATGAAGACTAATATATAGCGGAAAATAATCCAATCACAAACAAGTGTGGTCAATTGCATTTGAAATACACAAGCGGGGTGGAGCACTGACAATACGCTGGTACAAATTGCCATTCCCAAAAATAATAAATATAGAACAGGTTGTTCCAGTAATTCATTCCATTGGGATATTTTGTGTCTAAACGTAAGATCCAATATGCTTCCCTTACATTGGGTGTAACTCTCACGTTTGGGGCAAAATACTTTTTCAAGTCCAAAAAAAGTAAAATGCATAAGGTCTCCTTTGGGATTGGAGACAAAATGTTTTGTTGCACCTAAATATGTGCTGTTCGTGTTGTTACTATTTGTGACGTGTTCTGCAATTCTCTCTTTGAGCTTTCTAGTTGTGCAACCCATGTTATGCAATAGGTCACATATTTTGTGTCACAATTTATAAAAGATTTGATGGTGTATTGCCAAGTGGGTAAAATGGAAAACGAGCTTGCTCTATCAAGTGCAAATGAACAAATGTTACATCTGCTGCCTGCACATTTATTGAAATCTTTTACAGTTAGCCAGGTGGATGTAGGGGCAGGTAGTTTCAGCAGACTTGGAGATAACATATTACCAATTGTTAGACCTCTTCTGGTGAATTGGTAATATGTTAACAGCACATATTCAGCTGCAACAAAAACTTTTGTCTTCATTCACAAAGGAGACCTTACGCATTTTGCGTTTTTTGGACTTGAAAAAGTATTTTGCCCCAAACGTGGGGGTAACTGGCAGAGACACCTTAATATAAGGGAAGCATATTGGATCTTAAGTTTAGAGATGAAATATTCCAATGAGATGAATTACAAGAACGACCTGTTCTATATTTATTAACCAAAATAGTGTCCACCAACATATCAATCTATAAGAGGGGCCTCAGATGGCCTGAAGCAATTACCTCATAATAGTAAATGGGTGTTCATGAAACATATAACATCAAAAAAGGATAAAAATGATCCAAAAGACACCACTTCACAGAGAGATAATTAATAAAAAACATCAATCTTTCTTAGAAATATAAACACACCAATATAAAGATAACATGAACTATGAACTGTGTGTACCACGAGACATGTATGAGGTATAGAAAAAATAAGGAATCAAGTCCATACATATAGTGGAACAGACCAAATTTCAGGCTGCAACACACTTAATGATCATAGTAAAGCTCCACAAGGTCAAAGGAAAAAAAAACCCGACCAAATGGAAGAGTAATTCATCAATAGATCTTACCCATGTTGCTGCAAGCCTAACTTTGGGAATGGCAGTTTGTACCAGCATGTTGTCAGTGTTCCACTCAGTTTGTGTATGTCACGGGTGTGTCAGGTGTGACAGACAGTCATCCTGGATCCAGCTGTAGAAGGTCATTGCGATTAGCTCTGCAAGCACCTGCTTTATTTTTGGATAATTTTTATGGAGTGATATCCTTCTCCCTCCAGGACCCAACAGCTGCATCCACCTTCTGCTGCTAATTAACACACCTTTGCTGAAGGTTTAAATACATTCAGTTTGTTTAGCAAGGTGATCGAGTTAGCTTAATTTCCCTCTGTCTTGTTGGAAGTACTAGCAGTTGGCTAGTATCTTCTTGGAGTGCTCTTGGAGGATTGCTGGACTGATATCTGTGTTCTTCTCAAGCTAAGTGTATCCCCTTGTTTGTCCACCCTCTCTGTCTTTAGCTGCAGTGGGGTCTGACTAGCTCTCCCCATCCCCTCCCTATCCAGGGCCTATCGCTAGGGTCAGGCAGGGTTTAGGTTCCTGCTCAGCGATAGGTGCAGAGTCTATTTTTTGGGATGTTTAGGGCAGACACGTTGTTGTTAGATCTGCTTAGGCTACTCCATTCCCCCCTTCCCTGGTATTTTGGCTTCCTCCTAACTCTCCCCATTGTTGTGCACCTTATTTCTCCATCACCCAGCGTGACAGTGTATTTCAAATGCAATTAACCACACTTGTTTATGATTGGGTTATTTTCCTTTATATACAAGTCTTCATTTTCTGTTCAATATCCTATGACTAAGGGCGCTACTATTGCACCTGAAATTCGTCAGGTTTCTTTTAAACTGTTCTAATAAAAATTGCTATTATTACCTGATAGATTGTGCCAGCTGCTCAAATGTTACAAGGTAGCCCCAGATTCTCTCCATGTTATAGAGAGTGTAATGAACACTGTAAAGCACTTTGCTACTTTGGACTTTAAGGCAAAAGTGGTCAAGCGCTGTTGCTGTCTGAATTTTGTAACGGTTTTAAACAGCGAGAAAAACCACAATCAGCAAGGCATCTTTCTCAGAGTGGCAGTTGACATAGAAAATATAGCATTACATGTCCACAATATAGCTCTTGTCCACTAGAACAAGTTTTCATAAAGTGACTCTCTTTACACGCTAAAGGAGGGAGTCTAGTGCAAGGAACCCTCCTATATGAAGACCATATGCTCTAACTAGGAATATGGACACAGGTTGCCTCAGACTACGTTCATATTAGGTTTTTGCCATGCATCAGTGTCTTTATTTGGACGTCCATCTGAAGCCCTGAAAATAGCAATTCAGCTGAAACCTCCAACAAGGCCATTGACTTACTGAGGCAGACATAGTCTCTTTGTGTTCTTTCTGGCTTCCTTTTCAGCAGAGTTTGCCTTCTTGAAATGGGCACAAAAGCACAGTCAACCAAACTTTAAGGGCACCTCAAGATGGCAGACATAGTCAAAGTAGGGGGTCAGACACTAAACAGAACCCATCAGGGGTTGCACATAAATCTCGCTTTTCAGAGCTTCAGACAGAACCCTCGACAGAACCACTGATGTATGGCAAAAATACATGATGAACATAGCCTTTCAGGGACTATGATATCAATTGTCAGCGCAAGCAAAATAACAATGCAACAATAATAGGGATCTGTTTGCCAATGCTTCTTTTAGAATGATTTTCCTTTTTCTAGTGCTCCTGCTTCCTGCTGTGGTGCAAACCACAGCTCTGAAAGGGGCAGTGAGCACATACTGCTAAATGCCCTCAGCCTGTTGCTGAGAGGTATTTAGCATAATGTGTACACCTGCTGGATGTCTCTCAGCCATTTTCTGAGAGTCATCATATATAAAAGACACCCTCTCCCTTAGGGAGTTAGGGAGTCACTAAGAAACAAGTTTAGTCAGTAGGTAGTGTGGTGTTCTACCAGTGCAGTTGTGAGGTCCCCGGTCCCAGTGTGGCCAGTATCCTCAAACCAAATCCCTGGTCCCGGTGTGGCCAGGGCCCTGAACCCGGATCCCTGGCCCCGTGCAGCCAGGGTCCTGAACCTGAATCTGTGGTCCCGGTGCAGCCAGGGTCCTGATCCCGAATCCCTGGTCCGGGTGTGACCATTGTCCTGAACCCGATTCCCTGGTGCGTGTTCAGAGAGTTTCCAGAATCCGAAATCTCCTGGTCCTGGTGCTGCCAGTCCTGTTCCGAAAGTCTCCTGGTCCCAGTGCAGCCAGTCCTGTTCCCAAAGTCCCCTGGTCCCAATTTGACCTGGTACTGAACATTGTCCTCTGGTCTGTGTGCGGCCAGTCCCTGTTCCCGTGTCCTAGGCCAGTGTTTTTGAACATAGCCATAGTCTGTGTTAGTGAGCCTGACCCCTTTGGTCAGCAACAGCAGTATTGGGATCTGCCTAGGAGTGGTACCTGGCGGCTACCTGCAGCCCAGTCTGTCGCCACCATCAGGAGTTCCAGTGAATGCCTGGTAACCACTTAGCTACACCCCTACCTAGGCAGACCTGGCCCTGTGTCACAGTAAGTCCACAAATCCAATAAATGTGCACCACCGTTGGGCGTGACAGTTTGCTTGGCCATGGACCCCGCTCATCCACAGTCCTCTCTGTGCATGGAGCTGTGTTGGCTGCTGAGGTACTAGCGAGAGAGCCAGTAAAAATTTTGTACCGTCTGCATAGACTAGATGCCGATTGGAAGCCCCAACGTCAGTTGTGCCACCCCAAATTGCAGTACTTACGGCTGTGCTTATACAACCCGAAACTTAAATGGAACCCATCCTGTCTGATTCACATTGTCAGTACTATGGGGATCCAAAGCAGTGTTGTGGCATGCCGCATTATGAATTTTTCAGTCAGCAGTTTTCCTTGGATCGTGTCAAAGTGGGATTCCTGATGTCCTACCTAGCAGGAGATGCCCTGGCATGGCTCAATCCCCTATGAGAATAAGGTGCTCCTATTACCTCGGATCTGCAGGCCTTCCTGGTGACCTTCGACGAGCCAAACCCAGAATCTTCAGCAAAAACTTCCTTTCCCAGCTTTCAGGAGCAGACCAGACAGGTGAGGCATGTGAGGAAACCATCACATCTGGCTCTGTCCTTTCAAAGACCACCCAATTCCCCAGCCTGGTGAGGCAGCTACTCATGAATAATCCATGAAGGTTGACCCTGTTTGGCAGGCTGAGCAGAAGCAGGAGCTCAGTTGTGAGATGGGATTGCGATATCGCTGTGGTTGTGTGGAACATCCTGATGGTCTTTGTCTAGTGAAGTCTAGAAAACTCCAAAACCTTGGGCCAGTGGAAGAGGCTGCCCTTGGAGGGAGATTTTCTTCTCTACAGATGACTGTGACTGTACCTGTGGCAAGTGTAAACTTCGGTTTGGCAGGACAGTTCGTGCTTCCAGCCGTTAAATGTCATTGTCAGATTCCTGTCCGACAGCACGGAGAGGGTGTTGTTAAGTGAAGGATGAACCCTATTCAGAAAGTCAAGTCATGATTACAACTTGAGCTTCAGATTGGAGTGTTATACCTGGAAAAGATCTCCTTACATGGGATGGCTGGTATTCCCATAGGTCATCCAGAGCTGAGAACTCAGGTGCCCGTTCTAGTCTGTTTACTCTGTGTGGTACTCCATTGATTGGGGAAAGTCAAGTCACAAGAGGTGTCTGGTTCCCATATGTCCAAGTCAGTCAGCAGTGTCGCCATCTTCTCCACCAGGTCTGCTGGTCGCCGACTCGCTGTGTGCTGGTGTCTTCAAAGAAAATGCAGTGGATGTGATGTCCTCACATAGCTCCATGGATTGTTCCAATGATCTGCCCCAGGAATCTTTTTGCCCCGTGGACGTGTCATCTTGGAGACCAGGCTGAAGACAGGCCCAAAGCAATAAACTTCAGTGTCTAATAGGTAGGGTAAAAATAACGTCAAGTCTGTGGCATCTTCTAAGTCTCTGTAATCCACTAACTAGGCAGAGGAACTCCAGTTGGTCCTTGAATCCTCTGGGGTGGTAGCTGATCTCAACGAATGGAGAGAGACTTTCCAGTGCCTAGCTCCTGGTTCTATGTCCGCTTTGTTCTATGCTGAGGATGGCTTCATGGAGAGAAGTATCCTAGTCGTGAAGATGGTGAGACATGTCACTTTTTTTCTAGTGGACAGAAGAAGTCGTGGTCCTAAAGAGAAGTCGTGGGAGTCTGTGAAGAGGTGTTGGCCTCCAACTTCTCTGCAGAGAGTACTTAAGGCTTGAAGAAAAGCGGGTATAATGGAGGGTACTGTATTACTCTGGCCAGCGCCCTGGATGGTGTCCCCTTCCCCCTCTATGCAGGGATGCCAGCATACTCAGTGCCCCAACCCCATGGCATGGTTCCCCGGCATGTTCCTGCTTCCTGCTATGGTGTGCCTAGTACACAAACACTGCTCTGCTCTTAAAGGGGCAGCGTGCACATATAGATAAATGACCTCAGCCTGTTACTGAGAGGCATTTAGCATAATGTGTACACTTGCTCGACGGCTATCATCCAATTGCTGGGCATCATCCTGTATAAAAGCCTCCCTCACTCTTAGGGAGTCACCAATCAACAAATTTATTAGATAGTGGGGTGTTCTACCACTACAGTTGTGAGGTCCCATGGTCCCAGTGTGGCCAAGGTCCCCTGCTCCCATTGCGACCAGTTCCTGAACATTGTTCCCTGGTCCTGGTGCAGCCAGTCCTATTCCAGAAGTCCCCTGCTCCCACTTCGGCCAGTTCCTGAACATTGTCCCCGGTCAATCTGCATCCAGTCCCTTATCCATTATCCTAGACCAGTGTGTCTGAACATAGAACTAGTCCGTGTCAGTGAACCTCAGCAGCAGCACCAGGATCTGCCTAGCAGTGGTACCTGGTGACTGTCTGCAGCCCAGTCTCTATCCATCATCAGGAGCTCCAGTGAACACCTGATAGCCGCTTAGCTGTGCCCTTTGCTAAGCAAGCCTTGCCCTGTGGCACAGTGTCACCACAAATCCATGTGCACTAACGTTGGGCATAACAAGGAGCTGTAGTTTGTGAAAAAGCCTTATGTGTGGCCAGTGCATCGGAAAAAGTGAGGGTACCAACGAGGACTTTGGTGAAGATCCTGCCACATCAAGAATATACTGTATATTGATGCTGCCGGTGGGAGCTGGGCACCGATTAAGTGGGCTGGAGGTCCTGATCGAGCCCGCCACACAGAGTGAGACGTTGATGAGACCACTGGCGGCCCAGGCCCTCATCATCGTGAAGGATGGTTGTGTGCCCGCAAATTGTATTAGTATTCTAAGCAGTGAGTTCAACATCCCCAAAGGTACCCTACTGGCAGATGTCTATGTGCCTGATGGGTAAGTTATTTGTAGGAGAGACTTCATGTTACAGTCAAATAGGAGGTCGGTCTGCACCTATGCCATAGATGTCCAATGAAAGCAGTCCAGAACAGTGGAGTGGTATGACCAGGTGATCATGGCCCTGATGGAGGTGGACCATCAAACTTTTGCTCTGGGGCAGCAAAAGCTTCTATACAAAACTCTGTGAGAATTAAAAGAGGCGTTCTCAAGATATGACGAGGACTTTGGGTGTGCTATTGAATTTGAAATCCCTACAGGTGATGCTGTGCAATCCAAGAACGGTTAGGGAAGATCCCACCTAAGGTGTACCAAGAGGTTAAAGATATGGTGGCCAGCATGTTGCAGAATATGGTGATACAGGAGAGCCAAAGTCCTTTGAGGGGTCTCCGGTTCTGTGTTGACTACCGGAAATTGAACGCACAGACTGTTTGGGATGCCTCAACTCTTCGGTGGATCGAAGCATCATTATCCACCCTGACTCTTGACCTCACCAGCGGATACTGGCAGGTACTGGTACCTGGCAAAGACAAGGCAAAGACGGCCTTCATGCTACCCATAGGACGAATTCAACCGGATGCTGTTCAGCCTGTCCAGTGCCCCGAGGACATTCCAGCCGCTGATGGAGCATTTTCTGGGTGACAACTTTAAGTCAGTATTGATATACTTGGAAGATAAAAGGAAACCAAAAGAGAACAATGAACAAATGGTCAAAAAAGAAATGTGGTACAAAAGATAGAAGGATAAAAATACCTGTATTATACAAGATATGTGATATGGTGACACTACATGCAACAAGGTGCCTGCACTTACATAAAGACAACCATTTAAAAAAAATACAATAAAAAAACAGTAAAAAACATCAAAATGGACCACTCAAGGAAAGTGTAAATCAATTAATGTATATCGTATGCTGGATATAAAGGTAAATAAATCACAATGAATAATACAGTCATGGCCAAAAGTTTTAAAAATGACACAAATATTATATTTTCACATGATCTGCTGCCCTCTGGTTTTTATGTGTGTTTGACAGATGTTTTTATCACAGACAGAAATATAATTGCAAACATATGAGTAACAAAAGCTTATATTGACAGTTAGAATGAGTTAATGCAGCAAATCAATATTTGCAGTGTTGACCCTTCTTCTTCAGGACCTCTGCAATTCTCCCTGGCATGCTCTCAATCAACTTCTGGACCAAATCCTGACTGATAGCAGTCCATTCTTGCACAATCAATGCTTTCATTTTGTCAGAATTTTTAGGTTTTTGTTTGTCCACCCGTCTCTTGATGATTGACCACAAGTTCTCAATGGGATTAAGATCTGGGGAGTTTCCAGGCCATGGACTCAAAATCTCTATGTTTTGTTCCCTGAGCCATTTAGTTATCACCTTTGCTTTATGGCAAGGTGCTCCATCATGCTGGAAAAGGCATTGTTGATCGCCAAACTGCTCTTGGAGGGTTGGGAGAAGTTGCTCTTGGAGGACATTCTGGTACCATTCTTTATTCATGGCTGTGTTTTTAGGCAAGAATGTGAGAGAGTCGATTCCCTTGGCTGAGAAGCAACCCACACATGAATGGTTTCAGAATGCTTAACACTTGGCATGAGACAAGACTGGTGGTAGCACTCACCTTGTCTTCTCCGAATGAGGCGTTTTCCTGATGTCCCAAACAATCGAAAAGGGGATTCATCAGAGAAAATAACTTTACCCAGTCCTCAGCAGTCCACTGCCTGTACCTTTTGCATAATATCAGTCTGTCCATGATGTTTTTTCTGGAGAGAAGTGGCTTCTTTGCTGCACTCCTTGAGACCAGGCCTTGCTCCAAGAGTCTCCGCCTCACAGTGCGTGCAGATGCACTCACACTGCCTGCTGCCATTCCTGAGCAAGCTCTGCACTGCTGGTAGCCCGATCCCGCAGCTGAAACACTTTTAAGAGACGGTCCTGGCGCTTGCTGGTCTTTCTTGGGCGCCCTGGAGCCTTTTTGGCAACAATGGAACCTCTCCTTGAAGTTCTTGATGATGCTATAGATTGTTGACTGAGGTGCAATCTTTCTAGCTGCGATACTCTTCCCTGTTAGGCCATTTTTGTGCATTGCAATAATGACTGCACGTGTTTCTTTAGAGATAACCATGGTTAACAGAAGAGAAACAATGATGCCAAGCACCAGCCTCCTTTTAAAGTGTCCAGTGGTGTCATTCTTACTTAATCATGACAGATTGATCTCCAGCCATGTCCTCATCAACACCCACACTTGTGTCAATGGAGCAATCACTGAAAAGAGGTTAGCTGGTCCTTTTAAGGCAGGGCTGCAATGATGTTGAAATGTGTTTTGGGGGATAAAGTTCATTTTCTAGCCAAATATTGACTTTGCAAGTAATTGCTGTTAAGCTGATCACTCTTTATAACATTCTGGAGTATATGCAAATTGCCATTAGAAAAAGTGAAGCAGTAGACTTTGTAAAAATTAATATTTGTGTCATTCTCAAAACTTTTGGCCATGACTGTAGATATAACCAGATGAAGACAATATATCCAGGTTGGGTATCAAATATCAGTCTGACCTTTTCATTGGCCTACCATCCCGAGACCAATGGTCAGACTAAAAGGACGAATCAGTCTTTGGAGCAGATATTGCAGTGTCTTGCCAGGTCTAGACAGGATGATTGGTGCTCTGCGGTTCCCATGGCGGAATTTGCTTTCAATAATTGTGTCAATCAGTACACTGGTACTTCCCCGTTCTTCTGCAACTATGGGTTTCACCCTCACTTTGGTGAGTTTTCTCGGCTGGATTCGGGGTGTGCAGGGGCTGATTCTGCCTTTTTGCGGTTGGGGGAGATCTGGAGGGAGGTTCAGAGAAACATTGGGGAGGCTCAGGGCAAGTATACATTTTTTGTGGATAAATGATGTTCTGTGGGGCAGACTTACCAGGTGGGGGATAAAGTATGGTTATCAACCAAAAATATTAGATTAAGGATTCTGTCTGCTAAGTTGGGTCCCAAGTTTATTGGCCCTTATGAAATTTTAGAGGTGGTCGATCCTGTGGCCTTTCACCTGCGTTTTCCTCCGTTGTTGCGGATCCCCAGTGTATTACATAAGGTGCTTCTGAAGCCGTCGGGGCTTTCCTCAGGTGAGTCTTACTCGTACCCGCCAGCTGTTGTGGTGGATGGAGAGACCGAGTATGAGGTGGAACGGGTGGTGGATTCTCATATGCTCCGCCGTTCACTTCAGTACTTGGTCCATTGGAAAGGTTATGGTACTGAGGACCGGTCATGGGTGCTGGCGTGTTGGTCGATGTGGATTGGTTAGTCCAGGCCTTTCACGCTCATTGTCCAGGGAAGCCTGGGGGTCTTGTGGCCCCCCATTGAGAGGGGGGTACTTTCATGATCCAGTCCGTGGTTTGTTTTCTGCTATCTTCACCTCTGGACTGGTCATGTGGGGGTTAATCCCCTCTGCCTCGTCTTGGAGCTGACTGGGCTATTTCAGTCCTCTGCAGCCTGCAGACCAGCATGAGCTACAGTGGTGGCCAAAAGTATTGGCACCCCTGCAATTCTGTCAGATAATACTCAGTTTCTTCCTGAAAATGATTGCAAACACAAATTCTTTGCTATTATTATCTTCATTTAATTTGTCTTCAATGAAAAAACACAAAAAGAATTGACCTAAAGCCAAATTGGATATACAGTACAGACCAAACGTTTGGACACACCTTCTCATTCAAAGATTCTTCTGTATTTTCATGACTATGAAAATTGTAGAATCACACTGAAGGCATCAAAACTATGAATTAACACATGTGGAATTATACATTACACTTTACAAAAAAGTGTGAAACAACTGAAAATATGTCTTATATTCTAGGTTCTTCAAAGTAGCCACCTTTTGCTTTGATTACTGCTTTGCATGCAGAAAAGGTGAACAGATGGACTCTACATGCCTAGTTCCCACCGTGAAGCCTGAAGGAGGTGGTGTGATGGTGTGGGGGTGCTTTACTGGTGACACTGTTGGGGATTATTCAAAATTGAAGCGGTGAGCGGTCCAGCTCACCCCAAACCATCTCGATTGGGTTCAGGTCTGGTGACTGTGGAGGCCAAGTCATCTGGCATAGCACCCCAACACTCTCCTTCTTGGTCAAATAGCCCTTACACAGTCTGGAGGTGTGTTTGGGGTCATTGTCCTGTTGAAAAATAAATGATGGTCCAACTAAACACAAACCGGATGGAATAGCATGCTGCTGCAAGATGCTGTGATAGCCATGTTGGTTCAGTATGCCTTCAATTTTGAATAAATCCCCAACAGTGTCACCAGCAAAGCATCCCCACATCATCACACCACCTCCTCAATGCTTCACGGTGGGAACCAGGCATGTAGAGTCCATCCGTTCACCTTTTCTGCGTGCAAAGCAGTAATCAAAGCAAAAGGTGGCTACTTTGAAGAACCTAGAAGACATATTATAAGTTGTTTCACACTTTTTGTAAAGTGTAATGTATAATTCCACATGTGTTAATTCATAGTTTTGATGCCTTCAGTGTGATTCTACAATTTTCACAGTCATGAAAATACAGAAAAATCTTTGAATGAGAAGGTGTGTCCAAACTTTTGGTCTGTACTGTAATTCCACACCAAACCTAAAAAATGGGGTGGACAAAAGTATTGGCACTGTTTGAAAAATCATGTGATGCTTCTCTAATTCGTGTAATCACCAGCACCTTTAACTTATTTTTGGCACCTAACAGGTGTTGGCAATAACTAAATCACACTTGCAGCCAGTTAACATGGATTAAAGTTGACTCAACCTCTGTCCTGTGTCCTTGTGTGTACCACATTGAGCATGGAGAAAAGAAAGAAGACCAAAGAACTGTCTGAGGACTTGAGAAACCAAATCGTGAGGAAGCATGAGCAATCTCAAAGCTACAAGTCCATCTCCAAAGACCTGAATGTTCCTGTGTCTTCCGTGCGCAGTGTCATCAAAAAGTTTAAAGCCCATGGCACTATGGCTAACCTCCCTAGATGTGGAAGGAAAAGAAAAATTGACGAGAGATTTCAACGCAAGATTGTGTGGATGGTGGATAAAGAACCTCGACTAACATCCAAACAAGTTCAAGCTGCCCTGCAGTCCGAGGGTACAACAGTGTCTACCTGTACTATCCGTCGGCGTCTGAATGAAAAGGGACTGTATGGTAGGATACCCAGGAAGACCCCACTTCTTACCCCGAAACATAAAAAAGCCAGACTGGAGTTTGCCAAAACTTACCTGAGAAAGCCTAAAACATTTTGGAAGAATGTTCTCTGGTCAGATGAGACAAAAGTCGAGCTTTTTGGGAAAAACCATCAACATAGAGTGTACAGGAAAAAGAAAGAGGCATTCAAAGAAAAGAACACGGTCCCTACAGTCAAACAAGGCGGAGGTTTCCTGATGTTTTGGGGTTGCTTTGCTGCCTCTGGCACTGGACTGCTTGACCATGTGCATGGCATTATGAAGTCTGAAGACTACCAACAAATTTTGCAGCATAATGTAGGGCCCAGTGTGAGAAAGCTGGGTCTCCTTCAGAGGTCATGGGTCTTCCAGCAGGACAATGTCAGGACCACCACACTATACTTGCTCACTGAGCCAGTGCGTGTGTCCTGAGTGAACAAACTATGCCCAAAGATACCTGTAGCAGAGCCGCAGTAGGGATGAAGTGTGTTTCTGAGGAACAGGACCTTCCACATGTGACTGCTAGTGGGCGGAGCCAGCCACACGTCTCTCAGAGGCAGTAGTAGCAGATAGAGAACCAAAGGACCTGCAGGCACGTGACTGCTAGTGGGCGTGGCCTAAGCTCCAGAGAGCTATGAGGTGAAGGAAAACTCCTAGAAGGGTAACTACGGGACACAGTTACCAAGGGGCATATACCGAACGGATAATCAGGACGTAGCCAAGGGGTCATACACATAGAGGGCGACGAAGTACAAGAGGAGCAGGCAGAGCAGAGTCAGAACGTAGCCAAGGGTCATACACGTAGAGAGCGACGAAGTACAAGAGGAGCAGGCAGAGCGAAGTCAGAACGTAGCCAAGGGTCATACACGTAGAGGGCAGCAGAGTACAAAAGGGACAGGCAAAACTCGAAACAGGGACACAGCCAAATCAGAACCAGACAGACAGAACGTAGCACAGGCACAAAGCACTGGCACAAGCACAACAGGGTCACACACACTCAGCCAAGGGTCAGAGTATAAGCGACAGAGGATGGCCCCACAATGAGGCTATAAAAAGCCTCCCAGAATCCCAGAGTGAGGCCATCCCGGTTAACCCTAAAACCACCTAATCCCAGAATCTCAGCAGACCATGACAGACAATGACCCAAAACACACTTCCAAAAGCACTATAAAATGGTTTGAGAGAAAGCACTGGAGATTTCTAAGGTGGCCAGCAATGAGTCCAGACCTGAATCCCATAGAACACCTGTGGAGAGATCTGAAAATGGCAGTTTGGAGAAGGCACCCTTCAAATATCATGGACCTGGAGCAGTTTGCCAAAGAAGAATTGTCTATAATTCCAGCAGAGCATTGTAAGAAACTCATTGATGGTTACCGGAAGCGGTTGTTCGCAGTTATTTTGGCTAAAGGTTGTGCAACCAAGTATTAGGCTGAGGGTGCCAATACTTTTATCTGGCCCATTTTTGGAGTTTTGTGTGAAATGATCAAGGATTTGATTTTTGCTTCATTCTCTTTTGTGTTTGTTCCTTGCAAGCAAATTAAATGAAGATAAAAATAGCAAATAATTTGTGATTTTTGGTGCTATGCCAGATGACTTGGCCTCCACAGTCACCAGACCTGAACCCAATCGAGATGGTTTGAGGTGAGCTGGACCGCTCACCGCTTCAATTTTGAATAATCCCCAACAGTGTCACCAGTAAAGCACCCCCACACCATCACACCACCTCCTTCAGGCTTCACGGTGGGAACTAGGCATGTAGAGTCCATCTGTTCACCTTTTCTGCATGCAAAGCAGTAATCAAAGCAAAAGGTGGCTACTTTGAAGAACCTAGACTATAAGACATATTTTCAGTTGTTTCACACTTTTTTGTAAAGTGTAATGTATAATTCCACATGTGTTAATTCATAGTTTTGATGCCTTCAGTGTGATTCTACAATTTTCATAGTCATGAAAATACAGAAGAATCTTTGAATGAGAAGGTGTGTCCAAACTTTTGGTCTGTACTGTATATCCAATTTGGCTTTAGGTCAATTCTTTTTGTGTTTTTTCATTGAAGACAAATTAAATGAAGATAATAATAGCAAAGAATTTGTGTTTGCAATCATTTTCAGGAAGAAACTGAGTATTATCTGACAGAATTGCAGAGGTGCCAATACTTTTGGCCACCACTGTATAGTTCATGCTTCCAGGCTAGAGCATCTGACCCGTATACCCTTGTGATCCGTCTTCCTCTGACTTACCGTACAGTGTATGACTCGGCCTGATCTCTGAATCACATCTCTTGTTTTACGTTCCTAATACCACGTTCCCTGACTGGTTTTGACTCTCTGGCTTGTACCTTGACTACATCTTACGTCTCACATTTTGGATACCACGTTCCTATTAGGCTCTGACATTTGGCTTGTTTCTGAATTCATGCATTGCTGTGACCTTTGGTACTTCTGCTCCTGACAGTGTATGACTCGGCTTGTTTTACCACTCTTTTGTTACCTGTTACACCTGTGCTGCTGCTCTGTGTTGCTAAGCTGTGTTTGTGCAACCTCTCTTCCCTCACCAGCACCCCCGGTGGATGTTTTGCTATACTGCACAGAAGCAGCATTACATCTTCCTCATTCAGGTTGCTACATACAATAGCTTTGTCTTCTATAAAAGGTCACAAGGAGAACTCACATTTCTCCAGGAACAGGAGAAAATTGTGAAGTGTCTCCTATTTGACTCAACGCAGGCACAGGAGGCAGTCTTCGAGTCAGAGGATGTTCGGAGAATATCGGAGCGACATTTTATTCACCTTTTCCCTGACACTCCCACAAAAAAAGTGTCCCCAAAAAAGATAAGCGGTTTGTAGGGAGCGAGTGATTCTTGAGATGATTGCACCATGTGCCCATCCCAACAATGCCTTTGTGTCACCCCTAGTTTGATATTTACCACATAACTTCCCATTATTAAGTTGACATGAATAAGAGCAAATTGTGTGGTAGCATCTAGAGTTGAGCGAAACAGGTCGGTCAGCTTCAAAAAACACCGACTTTCGCCAAAGTCGGATTTCGCCGAGCGAAATCTGACCATAGCATGAGGTCGGCCATACGTTCGGCGACCCGAGCGCCAAAGTCGGTTTTCCCATAATGCTTGCAGACACCTTTTCTCAGCCAATGAGCAAGGACGTACACTGTGGACAACAGGATGACATGCGCAGCGACCACCACCATCTTAGAGAAGAGCATTGCAGTGATTGGCTTGCTTTGTGTGGCGTCCAGTGGCGTAGCAACTGTTTGTGGCGCCCGGGGCGGCAAATTTTAGGCCACACCCCTAGCCACACCCATTTCACTGGTCACACCCATATCCACGCCCTGATCACACCCACTTAGCACTGCTGATCACACTGTTTCATAAACAATAATTATAAATACATACCTCTCAACCGTCCCGGTTTCAGCGGGACAGTCCCGATTTCGGGACCCTGTCCGCTGTCCCGACCAGGCGGTTTACTTTCCGCATTAGAATCGTACATACGGAAACCCCGGGGACCTCCCACACATTCTGGCAGCCACAAGTCACATTCCATCGCTGACCTCATTTCCCCAGGATGTGGGGATCTCACCAGCTATGAGGCGCTCCATTCAATACCCGGCTCTCACTGAGCGAGACAGGCAGGATCTGCGGATCTCTTCACCTGTTGAACAGATCCCATGTTGAGATCCCCACATCCTGCTTGTCTCGCTCAGTGAGAGTCGGGTATTGTATGCAGCGGTTCGTACAATACCCGGCTTTCACTCCAACAGATCCAGCGGCTCGATGCGTCGCCGTTCTGAAGACTCTCCCGAGAACGAGTTACAGTACCTGCTGCTGTAAGCTGACCGCCGGAAATGAGGTCACCGGTCATTTCCAGCGTTCAGCTGACTTACAGCACGTCACCTCCGGTGGAACGTGACATGTGGCTGCCAGAACGTGTGGGAGGTCCCCGGGTTTCCGCATGTACGATTCTAATGCGGGAAAGTAAACCTCCCGGCCAGGACAGCGGGACAGGGACCCAGCCCTACACAGATAACAGCATTCGCTCCGTCCCCACGCAGACTCATGCACATAATGGCACCCCTCCTTCCCCCCTGCAGCCCCTAAGCACACAGATCCCGCAAGTAACAGGACCCTTGTACATGCGCGGCTACGCTCTTTGTGGCCCTGTACACACACGGCTCCGCTCCACACACCTCACACGCACAAGGCTCCGCTCCGTACACCTCGTACACACACGGCTTCGCTCCGTACACCTCGTACACACACGGCTCCGCTCCGTACACCTCGTACACACACGGCTCCGCTCCGTACACACGGCTCCGCTCCGTACACCTCGTACACACACGGCTCCGCTCTGTACATGGCTCCGCACACCTCGTACACACACGGCTCCGCTCCGTACACCTCGTACACACACGGCTCCGCTCCGTACACCTTATACACACGGCTCTGCACACACACGGCTCCGCTCTGTACACGGCTCCGTACACCTTGTACACACACGGCTCTGCTCCGTACACCTCGTACACACATGGCTCCGCTCCGTACACACGGCTCCACACACACATGGCTCCGCTCTGTACACGGCTCCGCACACCTTGTACACACACGGCTCTGCTCCGTACACCTCGTACACACATGGCTCTGCTCAGACGCCTCGTACACACACGGCTCTGCTACGTACACCTCGTACACACACGGCTCCGCTCCGTACACCTCATACACACGGCTCTGCTACATCCACACTGTAAACCCGAGTCCCGACCCCCACACACACACACACAAACTTACCCTAATCCAGCACCATGACAACATCTCAGCAGAGTCTTGCACACAAGGAGGACACTGATCATCTGACCCCTGACTCCTCCCCTCCTGTGACCTCATCACAGGTCCTGTGGGCACAGAAGACTACAGCAATAGCAGCGTCATTGCTAGCTGCTGTAATGCTGTAGAGATGGAGAGCAAGGAAAGGGTGCCGCCCCCCCACACACGTGCCGCCTGGGGCGGACCGCTACCCCCGGCCCCCCCCACGCTACGCCACTGGTGGCGTCACAGTGCCTATAAAAGCCCTCACCGCCGACCGCTATTTTACTTCTGCCGATCTTAGCAAAGGGAGAGGTTGCTGCCGCTGATTCTCAGTAGGGAGAGCGTTAGGCAGGAAAAAAAAGTTATTCTGTGCTTGTGCTGATAGCAATTAGCTGTACAGTTAGTGTGCAGTGACAGGGGAGGATTTTGTTGTGTGCAGCAGCGCTGGTTATTAGGCAGCCTGCCAGTGACAGGGAAGGAACTTCTTGTGTGCAGCAGCAGCGCTGATTATTAGGCTGCCTGCCAGTGACAGGGGAGGAATTTCTTGTGTGCAGCAGCAGAGCTGATTATTAGGCTGCCTGCCAGTGACAAGGGAGGAATTTCTTGTGTGCAGCAGCAGAGCTGATTATTAGGCTGCCTGCCAGTGACAGGGAAGGAATTTCTTGTGTGCAGCAGCAGAGCTGATTATTAGGCTGCCTGCAAGCTGTATTGCTGTGTGTACACTGCTGTGCAGAGTGCTTTTTAACACAGCACCTACACAGCACTAAATTTTCCCCAAAACCGTATACAGCTGGTATCTTCTGAAACAGTAACGTTTTTCTGCCTTCTGTATTATGGTCAAATCCATACTGAGAGAGCGTCTGTGTGTTACCCCGGAAATATATACGGAGATTTAAAATTACCCCAACACTGTATACAGCTGTACGCTACTGATACAGTACACTTATTCTGCTTTTCATATTCTGGTCTACTCCATACTGAGCCTGTGAGCGTCTGTGTGTTACTCCTGAAATATATATGGAGATTTAAAATTACCCCAACACTGTATACAGCTGTACGCCACTGATACAGTACACTTTTTCTGCTTTTCATATTCTGGTCTAAACCATACTGAGCCTATGAGCGTCTGTCTGTTACTCCGGAAATATATACAGAGATTTACAATTACCCTTCACTGTATACAGCTGTACGTTACTGATACAGTACACTTTTTATGCTTTTCATATTCTGGTCTAATCCATACTGAGCCTGTGAGTATCTGTGTGTTACTGCTGAAATATCTACGGAGATTTAAAATTACCCCAACACTGTATACAGCTGTACGCTTCTGATACATTACCCTTTTTCTACTTTTTATATTCTGGTCTAATCCATACTGAACCTGTGAGAGTCTGTGTCTGTTACTCCGCAAACCTATACGGAGATTTAAATTTTTCACCTTCACCGTATACAGCTGTACGCTTCTGATACAGTATCATATATCTGCTGGTATTTTGGGTACATTTTCACAAACATGAGGAAGTATGGTGGAAGAGGCCGCGGACGTGGGTGTGGTGGGCCAGCTGGTACTGATGGTGGTGGTGCATCTGCTGGTAGTGCCAAAAGCACAATAGCACCTAAGGCAGGAGGTGTTGAGCTCGCGTCATCGTCTGGCTCCAGAAGGCTCCCTTTTCTGGGAGTAGGTAAATCGGTTTTAAAGCCGGAGCATCAGGAACAGGTTTTGGCTTACATTGCCGAAACAGCCTCCAGCTCTATCGCCTCCTCTTCTGAAGGTTCAAAAACTCCAAGCACTGAGTCGTCAGTGCAGGCTTCTGGTCAGGAACAACCCCTTTCCTTGTGTCCTTCACCTGTGGCGTCCGCCCACTGCAGGTCTGAACTGCAGGTAAGACAGCACCCTGAGAAACCCCGAGACCCTTTACCCCTATACAGGGATCTGGAATTATAGTGAAGCCCAGGGGGTAGCTGCCTATGAGAGCAGTGGACCGGAGTAGGAAGGACGCTAGGACGGGAATAAAAAGCGAGACCAAATGCGCAGACAGAAGTCCAAGAGTCAAAACCAGGAGGGGAGCCAAAGTACAAAATCGGCACTCAGTAGAAGGGTCAGAATTTCAGGCTAAGTACAAGTCAAAACCAGGCGGACAGCAGAGGTACAAAATCAGCAGGCAGTAGAACAGTCAGAAATCCAGGCAAAGGTCAGAAATACAATAGCAAAACAAACTAGCACACTGGGGAAACCAAGACTATATCTATATACAAGCCAGGCTCCAAGGCATTTGAAGGGCATGGCTACCTCTCACAGGCTCACAATCTGATGACCTCATCTGGACCACCCCCAGAACCAGGCCAGATGGTGATGCATGACTGACACCAACCACTTCACCTCTGACAGAAGAGCGAAGCCTATGCCCACCAGACGCCAGCGCAGAGACCCCTTCTCTGTCGCCAACATTACCCACAGGCGAAACATGGCGATGCGCAGCGACAAAGGCCGGCGTCAAAGGAGCGGAACCATATGAGGATACCGCACTCCTATCACCGGCACCACCAGCCGAAGGAGTCCAGCGCCTCCAGCGGCCAAGGCAGGAACACCAGCCACTGAATCCAACGGTGACTTGACACACCCCCACCAAAAGTGAAGGATGCGGCAGGCCACACTTCAGATTACTCCATGAAGCTCTTTTCACATACCATCCCTGGGTTATCAAGTCAAATCCTGAATTCCCCAGTTCAAGATGAATCTGACATGGAGTGCACTGATGCACAGCCACTGCTATATGATTCTGCTGGTACATTCACCCAGAGCACTACATTGCCCTCGCAGTCTACTGAGCCAGAATGTGACCCTGAGGAAACTCAGGTGCCCCTTCCTGCATACTATACCACCTTACACGGTGACACAGAGGAAGGTGCAGATGAAATTGAAGAGGAGGTGATGAATGACCCAGTTGTTGACCCGGATTGGCATCCAGTGGGGGAAGAGGGTGCCGTTGGCAATAGCTCAGAAGAGGAGGAGGATCCGCAGCAGGTATCGACATCACAGCTAGGGTTATCTGGCAGGCCCGTAGCAGTCCAAAAACGTGTTAAAAAAACAAAAAGAGTTGCAGGACAGCTTGGCCAGACGGTCAAATTAGCACAGCGTGCAAGCCCTGATAATTTATACCATAGTAGAAAGAGTGCAGTGTGGCACTTTTTTGACCAAAATCCTAATGATGAGGCAAAGGTTCTCTGTAAGAAGTGCGGAAGGAACTTTAGCCGAGGGAAAAATCTCAGAAATTTGAATACCAGTTGCATGTTTAGACATTTAATGACCATGCACTTGCAAGCGTGGACGGACTACAAAACCTCAGGTAGCACATGTGCACCTGCTCCGACAGAAGTTAGCCAGCATCCCTCCATCGCTTCCCCCACTGTAAGCCCACCGGTTAGCACACCACCAGCAAGAAATGTTGAGGTGTCGTCGCAAGGGCAAAGCAGTCAGGGAATCACAATGTTTTTGCAACGAAAGACTGAATCTAGGCCATCACCACCACCACCACCATCACCAACCCCCCCTCAGTCCGTCATGTCCACCGCTAGTTCCCCATATGCAGCTCTCAAGTCCAGCTCACCCTAACAGACACTCTGAGTAGGACAAGAAAGTACTCATCCTCTCATCTGCGTACACTGGCTTTTAACGCCTACATTGCCAAACTGATCTCATTACAGATGATGCTTTTCCGATTGGTTGAAAGCACAGCGTTCAGAGGACTCATGGCCTACGCTGTCCCACGCTATGACCTACCCAGTCGGCACTTCTTTTCTTGAAAAGCCTTCCCTGCCCTCCACCTGCATGTGAAAGACCGCATTGTCCATGCACTCAAACAATCAGTGAGTGGAAAGGTGCACCTGACAACAGATGCATGGGCCAGTAGGCATGGCCAATGCCGTTACGTGTCCATCACTGCGCACTGGGTTAATATGGTGGATGCAGGGTCCACAGGGGACAGCGGCAGTGGGACAGTGCTGCCTAGCCCACGGTATAGGCAACAGTAGGCTGTAGGCGTCCGACCCTTTTCCTCCTCCAGAAGCGAAAGCTCGTCGACAGAGCGCAGTCGCACGAGCACTCCATCCGCAGCTGCCACTGTTGCACACGAGGTGTCCCACTATCGAACAGCTAGTGGTGAGCGTCAGCAGGCTGTTTTAAAAATGATGTCTTTGGGCGACACACCGCGGAGGTACAGGTCGACTACTTGCAGCGAGAAACTGAGTCATGGCTGGGCAGTCTACATCTTGAGCCAGGCAAGGTAGCCAGTAACAACAGGAGTAATTTTGTGGCGGCCATAGCCCTGGCAAAACTCAGACACATACGTTGCCTGGCTCACACCTTGAACCTGGTGGTGCAGTGCTTCTTAAATAATTATCCGGAGTTAACAGCCCTGCTCCATAAAGTGTGAAGACTGTGCTCGCACATCCGTCGCTCGCCCGTAGACTCCAGTCGTATGCAGAGGCTGCAGCGATCGCTCCACCTCTCCAAGCACCGCCTAATCATAGACGTTGCAACAAGGTGGAACTCCACCATGCACATGGTTGAGAGGCTGTGCGAACAGAGGCAGGCTGTAATGCATTGATGTGAGGATACACGGACAGGCAGTTTGAGGGCAGACATGGAGTTGTCAGGTGTGCAGTGGTCAAAGCTGAAAGACCTCTGTAAAGTCCTTCAGTGTTTTGAGGAATGCACACGGCTGGTAAACGCAGACGACGCCATCATAAGCATCAGCATCCCTCTTATGCGTCTGCTCATGCAAACTTTGACGCACATTAAGGATCAGGCGTCTGCAGCAGAGGAGGAAAAGGAGGAGGGAAGCCTTGATGACAGTCAGCCATTGTCTGCTCAGGGAACTGTCCGGGACGAGGTGGAGGAAGAAGAGGAGGCGGATGAGGGGGATGGTTATTTTGGGGAGGACGATGCTTCTCAGGGGGCAAGAGAAAATGTTGGCTTGCCAAGGTCAGGTACAGGGTTTGTGCGTGACTGGAGGGATGTGGATTTGGCAGAAAGTGCTCCTCCACCCACCACTGGCAGTGCATCATTGACATCTGGAACATTGGCCCACATGTGTGATTATGCCTTGCGGATCCTAAAAAGGGACCCCCGCATTGTCAAAATTATGAAGGATGACAACTACTGGTTGGCCAGCATCCTCGATCCACGCTATAAAGGCAAATTACAGAACATCATGCCACAGGAGAATCTAGAGCTAATATTGGCGAACAAACAAGCAACTCTGGTAAACCGTTTGTTAGAGGCATTCCCAGCACACAGCAGCGGTGCAGGTTCTACCACGAGCCGTACTAGGCCAAATGGAAGAGGTGTTCGTGGTGCACACAGCCGAAGTGGTGTTGGAGACAGGGGTTTAACCCCTTAACGACTGCCGATATGCCTTTTAACGGCGGTCATTAAGGGTACTTAAACCACAGTGCCGTTAATTAACGGCGCTGTGGAAAAAGTGAATAGCGCCCCCCAGAGGCGCATTTTCTCCGGGGTCTCGACACCGATGTTGCGATCGCCGTTATTAACCCTATAACGGCGACCGCAACAAAAAAAAAAAAAATGTTCCATTTAATTTCTCTGTCCTCTGATGTCTTCGGACATCAGAGGACAGAGAAAAAGGGTCCCTGGGACCCCCATGTGGCCCCCGATCTCCTCCATGTGGCCCCCGTGCCCTTCTGCCTCCCCCGGTGCCGCCGCCATTGAGAAAATGGCGGGCGCATGCTCAGTGCGCCCGCCGCTGTGCTGGGGGGGATGGGCAATTTTCTCTGGGGTCTCGGCTACCGGGGGTAGCCGAGACCCCAGAGAACATGATCCGGGTCGGTAGTTACCGACCCCGGTGTCGCGATCGCTGTTATACTAAGTATAACGGCGACCGCAAAAAAAAAAAAAAAGATCTCTCTCCCCTCTGATGTGATCGCACATCAGAGGGGAGAAAATGAGGGTCCCCAGGTCCCCCGATCGCTCCTCCCTATACCTGCCGGTGTCCTCGGTCCTCCCGCAGGCCCCAGGATCCCGGCGTCTTCTTCCTGAAAAAAAAAATGGCGGGTGCATGCGCAGTGCGCCCGCCGATCTGCTTGGCGGCAGATTCAAAAAATTTTCATTCATTCTCATAAAAGTGCATTTTGATCACTGTGATAAACTATCACAGTGATCAAAAATAAAAAAAACAGTACATAACCCCCCATTTATCACCCCCTTAGTTAGGGACATATAATAAAAAATAGAAATTATATTTATTTTCATTTTTCCGTTAGGGTTAGGGTTATAATTAGGGTTAGGGTTATAATTAGGGTTAGGGTTAGCATTAGGGTTAGGGTTATAATTAGGGTTAGGGTTAGGCTGGGTTCATACTGCGTTATGGCAGTCCGTTAGATGGACTGCATTACACCGCGGTATAACGCGGTGTAACGCAGTCCGTTAACGCTGCCATTCACCCCCATTTGAGGGCGCATCGCGACGCATGCCGTAAAGAAGCATGCGTTCGCAACGTGCCATCATTCAGTGACGGGCTCCGTCACCGCTAGCGCAGATGAATCATCTGCTGATTCCTCTGCGCTAGCGGGTATAGCATAACGCGATCGTGTTATGCTATACCGTTACCAGCCCGTCAACGGTATGTGTTGAACGGGCTGGTAAAACGCAAAATGAACCTAGCCTTAGGGTTAGGGTTATAATTAGGGTTAGAATTAGGGTTAGGGTTAGAATTAGGGTTTGGGTTAAAATTAGGGTTAGGGTTACAATTAGAGTTAGGGTTACAATTAGAGTTAGGATTACAATTAAGGTTAGGGTTACAATTAGGGTTGGAATTAGGGTTGGGATTTAGGTTAGAATTAGGGTTGGGATTAGGGTTAGGGGTGTGTTGGGGTTAGGGTTGGAGCTAGAATTGAGGGGTTTCCACTATTTAGGCACATCAGGGGGTCTCCAAACACCACGTGGCGTTCAAAAAGTCAAATGGCGCTCCCTCCCTTCCGAGCCCTGCCGTGCGCCCAAACAGTGGTTTACCCCAACATATGGGGTATCAGCGTACTCAGGACAAATTGCACACCAATTTTTGGGTTCTAATTTCTCCTGTTACCCTTGGGAAAATAAAAATAGCTGGCTAAAACAATCATTTTTGAGGAAAAAAATTATTTTTTATTTTCACGGCTCTGCGTTTATAAATTTCTGTGAAGCACTTGGAGGTTCAAAGTGCTCACCACACATCTAGATAAGCTCCTTGGGGGATCTAGTTTCCAAAATGGTGTCACTTGCAGGGGGTTTCTACTGTTTAGGCACATCAAGGGCTCTGCAAACACAACATGACGCCCGCAGAACATTCCATCAAAGTCTGCATTACAAAATGGTGCTCCTTCCCTTCCAAGCACTCCCATGCGCCCAAACAGTGGTTTCACCCCACATATGGGGTATCAGCGTACTCAGGAAAAATAGCACAACAACTTTTGGGGTCCAATTTCTCCTGTTACCCTTGGGAAAAGAAAAAAAAATAGCGGGCTAAAGAATCAATTTTGAGGAAAAAAATTATTTTTTATTTTCACGGCTCTACGTTTATAAATTTCTGTGAAGCACTTGGGGGTTCAAAGTGCTCACCACACATCTAGATAAGTTCCTTAAGGGGTCTAGTTTCCAAAATGGTGTCATTTGTGGGGGTTTCCACTGTTTAGGCGTATCAGGGGCTCTCCAAACGCGACATGGCGTCCAATTTCAATTCCAGCCAATTTTGGTTTGAAAAAGTCAAACGGCACTCCTTCCCTATCAAGCCCTGCCGTGCGCCCAAACAGTGGTCCCCCCACCACATATGGGGTATCAGCGTACTCAGAACAAATTGGACAACAACTTTTGTGGTCTAATTTCTCCTGTTACCCTTGGGAAAATAAAAAATTGGGGACTAAACGATCAGGTTTGTGGTAAAAATATGACTTTTTATTTTCATGCCCGGGAGTTATAAACTTCTGTGAAGCACTTGGAGGTTCAAAGTGCTACCCACACATCTAGATAAGTTCCTTAGGGGGTCTAGTTTCCAAAATGGGGTCACTTGTGGGGGGTTTCCACTGTTTAGACACATCAGGGCCTCTACAAACACGACATGACATCCAGCCATTTCTGCGTTGAAAAAGTCAAACGGCGCTCCTTCCCTTCCAAGATCTGCCATGCACCCAAACAGTGGTTTACCCCCACATATGGGGTATCAGCATGCTCAGGACAAATTGCACAAAAACTTTTGGGGTCTTGTTACCCTTGGGAAAATAAAAATTGGGGTGAAAAGATTGTTTTTGTGGAAAAAATATGATTTTTTATTTTCACTGTTCTATGTTATAAACTTCTGTGAAGCACTTGGAGGTTCAAAGTGCTCACCACACATCTAGATAAGTTCCTTAGGGGGTCTAGTTTCCAAAATGGGGTCACTTGTGATGGGTTTCCACTGATTAGACACATCAGGGCCTCTACAAACGCGACATGGCGTCCAGCCAATTCTGCGTTGAAAAAGTCAAATGTCGCTCCTTCCCTTGCGACCTCTGCCGTGCGCCCAAAAAGTGGTTTACCCCCACATATTGGGTATCGGCTTATTCAGGAGAAATTTCAAAACAAATTTTGTGGTTCATTTTTTGTTTTAACAGTTGTGAAAATAAAAAAAATTGGCTCCGAAGTAAAGTTTTTGCAAATAAAGTTAAATGTTAATTTTTTCCTTCCACATTGCTTCAGTTCCTGTGAAGCACGTAAAGGGTTAATAAACTTCTTGAATGTGGTTTTGAGCACCTTGAGGGGTGCAGGTTTTAGAATGGTGTCACTTTTGGGTATTTTCTATCATATAGACCCCTCAAAGTGACTTCAAATGTGATGTGGTCCCTAAAAAAAAAATGGTGTTGTAAAAATGAGAAATCGCTGGTCAACTTTTAACCCTTATAACTTCATAACAAAAAAAAATTTTGTTCCCAAAATTGTGCTGATGTAAAGTAGACATGTGGTAAATGTTATTTATTAAGAAATTTGTGTGACATATCTCTCTGATTTTAGGGCATAAAAATTTAAATTTGAAAATTGTTAAATTTTCAAAATTTTCGCAATATTTCCATTTTTTTCATAAATAAACACAAGTCATATCAAAGAAATTTTACCACTAACGTGAAGTACAATATGTCACGAAAAAACAATCTCAAAATCAGCTGGATTCGTTAAAGCGTTCCAGAGTTATAACCTCATAAAGTGACAGTGGTCAGAATTGTAAAAATTGTCCCTGTCATTAAGCTGCAAAATGGCTCTGTCACTAAAGGGTTAATGACCATGTTGTGGACTGATTTCTCGAGTACCGCTCACACGACTGGTAATACTGAATTGATTGCAACAGATAATACTGAATTGATTGCAACAGACAGGAGACAGCAGTTGTCAACTATGGTTCAAAATTACTTCTCCTCCCCTAGAAAAATATTTAGAATTGAGAGTCCTCAGTGGTTGATACCTTTTAATGGCTAACTGAAAAGATGGTAACTCCCTCACAGGTCATTCCCCTTTGACTACTGGGCCTGTAAACTGGACGACTGGCCTGAATTGGCACAATATGCCATACAGGAGCTCGCTTGCCCTGCTGGTAGTGTGCTATCAGAAAGAGTCTTCAGTGCTGCTGGATCAATCCTGACAGAAAGAAGGACCCGTCTGTCGACCCAAAATGTTGATGATCTAACCTTCATGAAAATGAACCATGCATGGGTTTCAAAGGATTTTGTCCCACCTTCCCCTGATGATACATAGGTTGCCAGCAAAATGGCTTGCTTTGTCCTCCTCATCCTCGGATTTCTCCAATTCCTCCATTTGCAGCTGCTGAACGTCCAGCCTACACCTCAACATATGCCAGTTTTTCCACCTCCCTAACTGGGCTGTCCCCCAGGGCCGGGGTTACCACCTGGCGCACCTGGGCAAGTGCCGGTTCCCTGAGCAGGTGGGGGGGCCCACTCTTGGGCGACGGCACTGTCACAGGGCCCCTCATAGTACAATAAAGTGTCTCTGGCAGTGGGGGGGCCCACTCGCCGTCAGACACACCGGCATACTATGAGGGGCCCTGTGCCAGTGCCGGCGCCCACGAGTGGGCCCCACCTGCTTGCTCAGGGCCCCAGCACTTGCAATACTTACCTCTCCCTGCTCCACCGCTGTGGAGTCTGGGCAGTTAAATCCTTCACAGGGACGGCCAGTACACATTTGGTGAACTGATCAATGATGGTTAAGACGTAGCTATGGCCTTTCCTGCTGTGCTCTACCTTCAGATGATCAATGGCTACCACTTCTAATGGACGTGGACTCACAATCGGATGCCTTGGTGCGTTCTGATCAGCTTTCACAGTTTTCCTAGTCACACACGTGTGACATTCCTGGCACCATTTTTCAATGTCTCCTCTCATGCCAATCCAATAGAATCACCTACGGACAGTGGCTTCTGTCTTTTGCACTCCAAAGTGACCAGACTGATCATGATAGGCAGTGAGGACCATGTCTACATCTCTCCTTGGGATCACAATTTGATGGAGACGACTACCTGTGATGGGATCCACGCTACTGCGATACAGCAACCCTTTCTTCACAGACGAAGTAATTGAGGGTCAGCATCGCCTCTGCGAATTCTACCAGGAGGTTTTCCCGTGATAAGGAATTCCCAAATTTCTGCAATCACTCTACTTTCAGTCTGTACTTGTATCCATCTAGTTTCCTGTAGCGGAGAGTCTGGACTGGCTAACTGAGACTGAAATATATACAGAGATTTAAAAGTACCCCAACACTGTATACAGCTGTACGGTTCTAATACATTACCCTTTTTCTACTTTTTATATTCTGGTGTAATCCATACTGAGCCTGTGAGAGTCTGTGCCTGACTCTGGAAATATATACGGAGATTTAAAATGACCCCAACACTGTATACAGCTGTACGCTACTGATACAGCACACTTTTTCTGCTTTTCATATTCTGGTGTAATCCATACTGAGCCTGTGAGCGTCTGTGTGTTACTCCTGAAATATATATGGAGATTTAAAATTACCCGAACACTGTATACAGCTGTACACTACTGATACTGTTATGAATGTTTTAGAAATGAATTCTGAGCAGAAGCTCCCTCTGGGGGTTGCAAACAGTACTGAACCATTCAATGAGGATTGGCAATCAGGGATCACGGACTGGCTGGATATAAGGGAGGTTTCCCCCCATCATGGTTGCCGGTGATCAATTGTTCTTGTCCCAACGTTGTTTCCTGTTCACTTGGAAGATTGCTGAGTCTTGCCTCTTCTCCTGCTCTCAGATAAGATATTTTCTGTTTTTTGTTTTTTGTGCTTGCCATTTGTATATTTCTCTGCATTTCTGTGAGGTTGGCCAGGTTCCCCTCCCCGGGGGGCTTGGTCTCCTCTCGGTTCCTCTGGAGCCATTGTTGTTTGTTCATTTGCCTCTTCCAGTTTTTTTCAGTGGCTGCGGCTTAGTTTTGTTACACCAGAGAACTAAGTTAGGTGGTAGAGGTCGTGTGATCTCAGGTGTTTTTGCAATTAGTAGCGTTGTTTTTTTTAAGGGTTTTTTTGGATTGCAGTAAGTATCCTTCCTATCCTTTTCTGTCTAAGTCAGATTGGGCCCCAGCGTTTGCTCATACTATTTTCTGTCTGCGTCTGTATTTCCTCTTGTCTAACCGCCATTACATGTTTGGGGGCTTCCTATGTTCTTTGGGGATCTGCTCCTGGGCAGATAGCTTTCCTCTTTCTATCTTTAGGTGTAGTTAGCCTCTCAGGCTGTGACGAGGCATCTAGGACCAACGTAGGAACGCTCCACGGCTGCCCTTAGTTGTGGTGGTTAGTCAGGGTACTGCAATCCAGTAGATTCCAACCTCTCTGGTGTATTGCTGTTTTTGCCTGCTCTCCTCAGCTATCAAAACATAACATGATACAGTACACTTTTTATGCTTTTCATATTCTGGTCTACTCCATACTGAGCCTGTGAGAGTCTGTGTCTGACTCTGGACATATATACGGAGATTTAAAATTACTCCAACACTGTATACAGCTGTACGCTTCTAATACATCACCCTTTTTCTCCTTTTTATATTCTGGTGTAATCGATACTGAGCCTGTGAGAGTCTGTGTCTGACTCTGCAAAAATATACGGAGATTTGCAATTACCCCTAGACTGTATACAGCTGTCCGCTTGTGATACAGTACCCTTTTTGGCAGAAAGTCCTCCTCCACCCACCACTCTAAGTGCATCATTGACACCTGGAACATTGGCCCACATGTGTGATTATGTCTTGCGGATCTGCTTTTTATATTCTTGTCTAATCCATACTGAGCCTGTGAGCGTCTGTGTCTGACTCCTGAAATATATACAGAGATTTGCAATATTTTCACTATACTATATACACCTGGTATCTGGTGATACAGTACCCTGTTTCAGCTTTTTATATTCTTGTCTAATCCATACTGAGCCTGAGAGCATCTGTGTCTGACTCCTGAAATATATACGGAGATTTACAATATTTTCACTATACTATATATACCTGGTTTCTGGAGATACAGTACCCTTTTTCATCTTTTTATATTCTTATCTAATCCATACTGAGCCTGAGAACGTCTGTGTCTGACTCCTGAAATATATACGGATATTTAAAATATTTTCACTATACTATATACACGTGGTATCTGGTGATACAGTACCCTGTTTCAGCTTTTTATATTCTTGTCTAATCCATACTGAGCCTGAGAGCATCTGTGTCTGACTCCTGAAATATATACGGAGATTTACAATATTTTCAATATACTATATATTCCTGGTATCTGGTGATACAGTACCCTTTTTCATCTTTTTATATTCTTGTCTAATCCATACTGAGCCTGTGAGTCTGTGTGTTACTCCGGAAATATATACGGAGATTTAAAAATTACTCCAACACTGTATACAGCTGTACGCTTCTGATATATTACCCTTTTTCTACTTTTTATATTCTGCAAAGAAAAAAACCTTGCTAATATTGATAGCTTCTATTACAAATGCAACATCAAAAAAAGGAAAAGAAAGCTATTTTACCATAAAAATAAAAATATGATTTTTATTAATGAAACATTAAAAATAAATTACACACAAATGTTAAAAAATGGAGGAAACTAAGTGCAAAAGAGGCAAAGACTTGAAATAAGTATATTCTGACCCTGAGTAGATAACAAAAAATGTAATCAATTCATGGCAAATTAAGTATATATATAATATAATGACCAAAAAGTGCAAATAGTGCAGTATACGGGCTGAAAACCAGCCTCTCAATTAGCAGTAAAGTCACTTATAAATTGCAAAAGAGAAAAAAAAATGACTGCTACCAAGGTGTGTATACAAAGTGTATAGGGTCAGTATAAATATAACTTATAAATAGTTAGGACATTGAAATATGGCATCCAAAGCAAAGTACCTTCATATGCATTTGACATATATACCGCTAAAAAAGTGCAAACATGCAAAGAGGGACCAAGCTAAAGAATCGTTAATAGCCAATTATTGTGCCATATTTTGCCATATTTACTTCCAGCCTGCCGTGGCACCCCGACGCGCGTTTCGCGTTAAGCTTCTTCTTAGGGAGCGTGTGTAATTTATTTTTAATGTTTCATTAATAAAAATCATATTTTATTTTTATGGTAAAATAGCTTTCTTTTCCTTTTTTATATTCTGGTGTGATCCATACTGAGCCTGTGAGAGTCTGTGTCTGACTCTGGAAAAATATACGGAGATTTAAAATTACCCCAACACTGTATACAGCTGTACGCTTCTAATACATTACCCTTTTTCTACTTTTTATATTCTGGTGTAATCCATACTGAGCCTGTGAGAGTCTGTGTCTCACTCTGCAAATATATACGGAGATTTACAATTACCCCTAGACTGTATACAGCTGTCCGCTTGTGATACAGTACACTTTTTGACAGAATGTCCTCCTCCACCCACCACTCTAAGTGCATCATTGACACCTGGAACATTGGCCCACATGTGTGATTATGTCTTGTGGATCTGCTTTTTATATTCTTGTCTAATCCATACTGAGCCTGTGAGCGTCTGTGTCTGACTCCTGAAATATATACGGAGATTTACAATATTTTCACTATACTATATACACCTTGTATCTGGTGATACAGAACCCTTTTTCAGCTTTTATATTCTTGTCTAATCTATACTGAGCCTGTGAGCATCTGTGTCTGAATCCTGAAATATATACGGAGATTTACAATATTTTCACTATACTATACACACCTGGTTTCTGGTGATACAGTACCCTGTTTCAGCTTTTTATATTCTTGTCTAATCCATACTGAGCCTGAGAGCGTCTGTGTCTGACTCCTGAAATATATACGGAGATTTACAAATACCCCTAGACTGTATACAGCTGTACGCTTGTGATACAGTACCCTTTTTGCCAGAAAGTCCTCCTCCACCCACCACTCTAAGTGCATCATTTACACCTGCAATATTGGCCCACATGTGTAATTATTTCTTGCGGATCTGCTTTTTATATTCTGGTCTAATCCATACTGAGCCTGAGAGAGTCTGTGTGTGACTCCTGAAATATATATGGAGATTTACAATATTTTCACTATACTATATATACCTGGTATCTGGTGATACAGTACCCTTTTTCAGCTTTTCATATTCTGGTCTAATCCATACTGAGCTTGTGAGCTTCTGTCTGTTACTCCGGAAATATATATGGAGATTTACAATTACCCCTAGACTGTATACAGCTGTACGCTTGTGATTCAGTACCCTTTTTGCCAGAAAGTCCTCCTCCACCTACCACTCTAAGTGCATCATTGACACCTGGAACATTGGCCCACATGTGTGATTATGTCTTGCGGATCCTAAAAAGGGACCCCCGCATTGCCAAAATTATGAAGGATGACGACTACTGGCTGGCCAGCATCCTCAATCCACGCTGTAAAGGCAAATTACAGAACATCATGCCACAAGAGAACTTATAGCTAATATTGGCGAACAAACAAGCAACTCTGGTAAACCGTTTGTTAGAGGCATTCCCAGCACACAGCAGTGGTGCAGGTTCTACCACGAGCCGTACTAGGCCAAATGGATGAGGTGTTCGTGGTGCACACAGCCGAAGTGGCGTTGGAGACAGGGGTTTCATGACCATGTTGTGGACTGATTTCTCGAGTAACGCTCACACGACTGGTAATAATGAATCAATTGCAACAGACAGGAGACAGCAGTTGTCAACTATGGTTCAAAATTACCTCTCCTCCCCTATCGATGTTCTCCCTCACAGTTCATTCCCCTTTGACTACTGGGCCTGTAAACTGGACACCTGGCCTGAATTGGCACAATATGCCTTACAGGAGCTCGCTTGCCCTGCTGTTAGTGTGCTATCAGAAAGAGTCTTCAGTGCTGTTGGATCAATCCTGACAGAAAGAAGGACTCGGCTGTCGACCCAAAATGTTGGTGATCTAACCTTCATTAAAATGAACCATGCCTGGGTTTCAAAGGATTTTGTCCCACCTTCCCCTGATGACACATAGGTTGCCAGCAAAATGGCTCGCTTTGTCCTCCTCTTCCTCCGACTTCTCCAATTCCTCTATTTGCAGCAGCTAAACGTCCAGCCTACACCTCAACATATGCCAGTTTTTCCACCTCCCTAACTGGGCTGTACCCCCCAGGGCCGGCGTAAGCACCTGGCGCACCCGGGCAAGTGCCGGTTCCCTGAGCAGGTAGGGGGGCGGACTCGTGGGTGCCGGCACTGGCACAGGGCCCCTCATAGTACGCAAAAGTGTCTCTGACGGTGGGGGGCCCACTGGCCTTCAGACACACCGGCGTACTATGAGGGGCCCTGTGCCAGTGCCGTCGCTCTCGAGTGGTCCCCCCTGCTTGCTCAGGGCCACAGCACTTTCAATACTTACCTCTCCCTGCTCCACCGCTGTGACGTCTTCCGCGTTTCCTGACAGTGACATTCAGGTCAGAGAGCGTGATGATATCACGTCTATACGCCCTCTGCCTAAACAATCCAAGTGCAGAGAGCTGGAAGATGGCGACGCTAAGGAGTCCAGAGAAGAGCAGTGCCCAGCGAGGAGAGGTATTTCATTTTTTTTAATGTTGGGAGCAATATATGGGGAGCATTATGCACTGGAGCATCATCCATGGGGCCCATCATATACTGGAGCATAGTAAATGGCGGACATCAGACACTGGAGCAGCATCTACGGGGCACATTATACACTGGAGCATTCTAAATGGGGCCCATTATATATGGAGCATTATATTGGCCCATCATACACTGGAGCATCATCCATGGGGCCCATCATACACTGGAGCATACTAAATGGGGGACATCAGACACTGGAGCAGCATCTACGGGGCCCATTATACACTGGAGCATTATAAATGGGGCCCATTATATATGGAGCATTATATTGGCCCATCATACACTGGAGCATCATCCATGGGGCCCATCATATACTGGAGCATTCAAAATGGGGGACATCAGACACTGCAGCAGCATCTACGGGGCCCATTATACAGTGGAGCATTTTAAATGGGGCCCATTATGTATGGAGCATTGTATTGGCCCATCATACACTGGAGCATCATACATGGGGCCCATCATATACTGGAGCATTCTAAATGGAGGACATCAGACACTGGAGCAGCATCTACGGGGCCCATTATACACTGGAGCATTATAAATGGGGCCCATTATATATGGAGCATTATATTGGCCCATCATACACTGGAGCATCATCCATGGGGCCCATAATATACTGGAGCATTCAAAATGGGGGACATCAGACACTGCAGCAGCATCTACGGGCCCATTATACAGTGGAGCATTTTAAATGGGGCCCATTATGTATGGAGCATTGTATTGGCCCATCATACACTGGAGCATCATCCATGGGGCCCATCAAATACTGGAGCATCATATGCGGTTCATTACTTATGGGGCATCTTATAGGGTATGGAGCATCATATGGAGCACATATGGGGCCTATTCTGTATGGCGCATTATATGGAGCCCATTGTGTATGGAGCAATATATGGGGCCCATCATATACTGTATGGAGTTTTTTATGCGACTCATTATACTGTATGGAGCAATATGTGGGGCTCATTATACTCTATGGGGACCGTCCTATACTGTATGGCACATTATATGGGGACCATCATATACTGGAGCATTATGTGGGGGTCACCATATACTGTATGGAACATTATATGGGACCAATTATTCTGTATGGGGCTCATTATTCTGTAAGGCGCACTATGTGCTGGCCATAATACTGTATGGAGTAATGTACTGTCCGGTTTTTGAGCTATTGTAGAATTTAAAATAGATATCAGTCATGTAATGTAAGAAGTGAAGTATTTGTCATCGTACTATACCTATATTTCTGTGCCGTATGGGAGCATCATGAATTGTGGTATGTGTTAAAGGGGCACACGAAAACCTGGAGCCAGCCCTACCCCCCCAGAAGTTTAGCCAAATAACCCCCAGTTTTCAATGCGTAACTATTATTATAAAGTAAATGAAGGTTGCCAAGCTTAAGTAATAAGAATTGATGTCGTTGGCATTGAAATGGGCACTGTAGGTGTGTTTACTGTCCTCCACTCCCTGCCGACTTTGCTTCCCCAATGACTTGCATTGGATTCTGTGTTTCAGTCGGACTACCGACTTTTCCCGATAGTCGGCCGATTTCGTTCAACTCGACTTTTGAGAAAGTCGGGTTTCACCCGACTCGACCCTAAAAGGCAGTCGCTCATCTCTAGTAGCGTCTTTTTTTTCTTCAAGTATCGTATTTTTCGGATTATAAGACGCACTTTTTTCTTCCAAATTTGGGGGGGAAAATGGGGGTGCGTCTTAAAATGCGGATATACCTTACCGGCCGCAGTGGAGCAAGGTCCCAGGGTCGCTGATGGAGGAGGCAAGCATGGAGTGTTGCTGCAGCCGCAGGCTGGGATGAAGGGGTGTTTTGATGTGCGGCACACCGCTGCTGTACTTCGGTGCTGTGGGGGCTCTGCTGACATCTTGTGAAAGCCCAGTAGTAATGGTGCATAGTTTCCTACGTGCTGGACTCCCAGAAAATGGCTGACGGGGGTGCAGATGGAAATCTCGACACCAAGATCTAAAGAGATGAGATCTCGGCGGAGTCCACCGCATAGGAAACCATGTACCGTAACTGCAGTGGGCTCTGGGCTTTCACAAGATGTCGGCAGAGCCCCAGCAGAACTGAAGACCCGCAGCACCAAAGACTCGCAGTGGCGCACCGCACATTCGAACACCCCCTCATCCCAGCCTCCAGCAACGCTCCACCATTGCCTCCTCCACCTGCGACACTGGGACCCCACTTCACCCCCGGTAGGTAATAAGATGCATGGATTATAAGAAGCACAACCATTTTATTAAAAAAAGTTTTTTTTCCTATTTTTCCCCTCAAAATTTGGGGTGCATCTTATAATCCGGTGCGTCTTATAATCTGCAAATTACGGTAATTTATCTTTTCTGTTTAATGGGCCCCAGTAGAGAGGAATTTTTATTGAACAAGTAATAAAGAATATTTTTATCAGTAAAACACATTTTACCCCATGTCACAATTAATT
Source organism: Oophaga sylvatica (assembly GCA_033576555.1). Taxonomy (NCBI): domain Eukaryota; kingdom Metazoa; phylum Chordata; class Amphibia; order Anura; family Dendrobatidae; genus Oophaga; species Oophaga sylvatica. The sequence continues at coordinate 625,379,751 of JARQOD010000001.1, read as the reverse complement.
CCAGGACTTGATTATCACATACCAAACTATTAGGCCGGGTCAGACATGCGAGAAACTCGCACGAGTCTCACATGTCAGTACCCGGCACTGCCGCCGTCACTCGGACAGGAGCGTGCGGATGCATGTATGTCTATGCAACTGCACGCTCCGATCCTGAGTGCAGGCGGCAGTGGCAGGTATAGACATGTGAGACTTGTGCGAGTTTCTCGCATGTCTGACCCCAGCCTTATTCAGATAAATCCTTGTCCACATACCCACGTCTGTATACTCCAGAATGTGGACCCCACAAATGTTCTTGAAAAAAGTCAGGTCATCTGACAATTCCAGGACTTGATCAATCAAATACCAAACTACTATTCAGACAAATCTTCATCTACATATCCACGTCTGTATACTCCAGAATGTGAACCCACACAAATGTTCTTGAAAAAAGTCAAGTCATCTGACAATTAATTTCAGGACTTGATTACTCCCAATTATTTTTCACCATTCATCTTAGTTTCACTGTTTTTACAACTACACTGTGTTCCAAATTATTATGCAAATAATATTTTCTCAGATTTTCCCAAATTACCTATATGAATTTCAGTCATTGTAATTTTCCAGTCAAATAACTATTAGTGTACAATTGAAAGGTTTTTGTACAAACTGCCTATGATAACAGTATATTTTTTAAAACATAAAACACTCAAACTGCACTGAAAATGCATGTTCCAAATTATTATGCACAGCAGAGTTTTCAACCTTTTCATTTTAATAAAGAACAAAAAATGGTCATTTTTGAAATTATAAGCATAAGTAGGTTATTACAAACTGAAATCAAACAGTTTTCAACTCAAAACTTTATTCTAGGTGATGTTACATTTGCACATAGGACTCCTTGTTCGAAAGGAGCTACTGAACTCTCTCGTCCATTGAATTTGTCAGGTTTTGGATGGTTTCTGCTTCAATTGTTTTGCATGAGGACAGAATACCCTCCCAGAGCTGTTTCTTAGATGCGAACTGCCTCCCGCCATCATAGACACTCCTTTTGATGATGCTCCAGAGGTTCTCAATGGGGTTGAGGTCAGGGGAGCATGGGGGCCACACCATAAGTTTGTCCCCTTTTATGCCCATAGCAGCCAGAGATGCAGATGTGTTATGTGCAGCATGAGACGGTGCATTATCATGTATGAAAATGATCTTGCTGCGGAATGCACGGTTCTTCTTCTTGAACCATGGCAGGAAGTGCTGTTAGAGAAACTCAACATACACTATGGAGTTCATCTTTACCCCTTCAGGGATCCTAAAGGGGTCGACAATCTCTCTCCCCATGATTCCAGCCCAAAACATTACTCCACCTCCTCCTTGTTGGCGCTGTAGCCGTGTTTGCATGGGGTGTCCATCAACCAGCCATCATCCACTCCATCCATCTGGACCATCGAGTGTTGCACGGCACTCATCGGTGAACAAAACAGTTTTGAAGTCAGTCTTCATGTATTGTTTGGCCCACTGGAGCTGTTTTTGCTTGTGTGCAGTGGATAGAGGAGGTTGACTTGATGGCTTACGCACAGCTGCAAACCTCTGAAGGACCCTGCATCTTGTTGTTCGGGGGACGTTGGAGGCACCAGCAGCTTCAAAAACTTGTCTGCTGCTATGACAAGGCTTTTTTGCCGCTGCTCTTTTAACCTGATGTAATTGCCTGTAGGAAAGAGTCCTCAATTTCCCTTATCAGCACGCTCACGTGTTGTAATGTATGTAGTACAGTTCATATAGCGTCTTGTGCTTGGGTGCGATGAAAATACATGAGACACAGGTTTGATATAGAAGGTCTTGTATTACTTCATACAAGTGGCAAAAATAGTCACACAGTTTGCAGATACAGAAGCAGGAGACACAGCAGGCCAGAGTAACTTAAGCTCAGCAATCACTCTCCACAACAGGTTCAGGATCTTCTTCTCTGTTACCGTAAGTCCATGCAAACGTGGATCTTTCAAAGAGCAGGGTTCCAGAGTCACAAGTGTTCAGAGTTCCTCAGTAGGAATAGCTGGAGTACATAGTCCAAGGCTTCCAGGAGTCAGGTCACAGGTTCACTGCAGGCTAGATTCTGAAGCACTGATTGCTCAGCTGTGGCTGCTTAAGAAGCAAGAGGGAGAGAATCAGGGCGGGAACATGAAAGCTGAAAACTCCATATTGACTGAGGGCAAGATAGCTGCAGCAAGACAGAAAGCAAAATGGCTGACGGAAAACTGAGTTTCAAGAACATGTACAAAGAACCTTACACGTGTGTACTGTGAATCAGCTACATACTTCTTGATTGTGCGATGATCACGATGAAGTGTCTTGGCAATGTTGATTGTAGTCATGCCTTGACCTAAACACTCCACAATTTGTTGCTTCTCAGAAGCCGACACATCCTTTTTCTTTCCCATTTTGGCAGAAAATGTAGGCTGCTTAATAATGTGGGACAGCCTTCTTAAGTAGTCTTGCCTTTCATTGGACACACCTGCCAAACTAATTAGCACAGGTGTCCTCAATTGCTTACAGTGATATAAAGAGCCCTGACACACATCACCATCAATGAGTTTAACTGACAAACAAAAAAATTCTTACCTTCTCACTCCTAAAAATGTTTGCATAATAATTTGGAACACAGTGTTTGTCTTGCTACATAAAACTTTTGATTCCATTTATATTACATATATATTTATGTTGGTGATATGGTCATTATAATTTTATTGGAGGATCTCTAATAATGAGGCTGTTCCGTACTTACACACTATGGGCTTTACTGCATGGTTCTTGCCGAACCTCCTGTACCAGGCAATACTTTACAGAATCTGTAAGGGATCGGTTGTTTTGTGCATATATCGGTTCCTACGGCCTCTTTCACACATCCGTTGTGCGCCTTACGGCGCCCTCCGTCATTTTTTTGTCCAACAGCATCCGGCGAAATGTAATGCCGGATGCGTTTTTTTTTTTGCATTGACTTTCATTAGCGCCGGATGGCGCCGCATGTCAGTGCGTTGTATCCGTTTTTGTCTGGATCCGGCGGAAATGTACATTCCGGCGGCCGGACACAACGCAGCATGTAACGTTTTTATTTTTTGCCGGAGCCGCCTGATGTGCCTGAAGCGGCGCATCAGGCGGCCGGAAACAATAGAATTCAATGGAACCGGATCAGACTTTTGTGCAATCCGGCAAAAGTCTGATCCGGATTCTGGAAATCGAGGTCTACTACTACTACTACTACATTTTCCAGTGTCTCCGGGCATCAGAAACCCTCTTTTTATTGGTTCAAAAGTTCAGGTCGGATCCAGCAAAAAACCGGATCCGTTGCATCAGTTTTTTTGTTTCAGCGCCGGATCCGTCCCTTCAGGCATAGAACGGATCATGCCTGATACAAAAAGACGGATGTGTGAAAGAGGCCTACCTTGGCAGACGGGACCCTGCTATGGTGTACTACATCTATTGGCACATTCATCTCTCATATAGGGATTGATGAAGCTAAACTGACATTGTATGACCAGTTTCTGAAAGTCTGTCATTCTAGTCCTGCTGATGCTCTTTCAATTTTTGTAACAAACTCAGCTTTGCCACATAGTTGGCTGCATTTTCCTCCACATTTTGCCATTCATTCCAGTACAGTTTATTCTTCCTGCTATAATATACGCAATTGTGGGACAACTGTTTTATTAGCAAGACCAAGTTTTAGAATCAGAAAATGTGTTTTTAGGGACATGTCTTAGTCTGTGAGTAAGAATTCCTGGAAGGATTTTTCTTGTTTGGTCGCTCAATGTCTCTGTAAGCTTTGAATGGGTCTTGGAATTCCTTCAAAATTGTACCTTAAAGACTAAATGGTGTATTATTATTTGTAGGCATAGCGGTGTGTCCAGTACTCACATTGGTGCCATATTGGATGTACTTTTGAATGCTGAAAAACTAATGCAATAAAATTTGAGATGTGTTCCTCAGAACTTATGAAAAAGATTCATATCAGACAATAAAAAATGCAAATTGTACATTTTCAAACTTGTGTTGCATCCACTACATAAAAATGGTGGCATCAAACTACTCACTACCTCCTTAGATAAATACATTAGAGGGTATAATTTACAAACAAGATATTTATGGGGGATTTCTGTTGCTCTTGAACCACACAGGCTCTGCAAAAATGCAAACTATTCCAAATATAGACAAATTTGTGTTCCAAAATTGACATTGTTCCCCTTCTTTTCCAAGCCCTGCTGTTTGTCAAAACAGAACTTTTTGACTACATGTGGGGTATCACCACACTCAAAAGAAAGTGGGTAACAAATTGTAGGGTCCACTTTTTGGTGTTATCTCTGGCAAAAGTGAGAAATTTGGGACTAAGGCAAGATTTTTGTGAAAAGAATGAACTTTTTCAACATGACAACCTAATGTTAGCAAATTTTGTGTCGTATCTGTGAGTTCAAAATGCTCAATATACCCCTGGATAAAATCCTTGAGAGGTATAGATTCCAAAATGTGGTCAGTTGTGAGGGATTTCTACTGTTTAGGCACATAAGGATTTCTACGAACTCGACATGCGTCAGCTCTCAATTACATATCAAAAAACTGACCGGCACATCCAAAAACAGACCTAGTGTGAACAAGTGCTTAACCTAGAGTCACCAACTCATGCACATTCATGAAAAAAAGTAAGTACACTGTAGTGCTATAGCTTGCAAACACGAGACATGAAAAATGAATTGCATCACTGCCTTAGAAATATGAAAAATTGAGAAGGCTTAGTGCATAAAATGGCCAATTTATGTGTACCTGGAAGCCACGTTAAGGATCTGGAAAACGAGGGGCGCCTTAACGTGGCTTCCAAAAGACAAAAAAACCTGACTGGCACTTCCAGACTAATGTGAACTAGGTGCAAACCAAAGGGAGCTACCCCCATGTAAAACATACAAAAAAAGGCTGCACTCAAGCATACTGAAGCATGACAACATAGAATACATGAAATTTTGAATAGCAATATGGCTTTGGAGTATAAGGAAAAATTTGAGATGCTTAGTATAAACATTTGGCCAAACATTTTAAAGCCCACCAACCATCGTCAAGGTGGTCTCAATTCTGGTGAGTCCCTGACCTAATGTGAACATACCTCTATTAGGCTGATATCTGAATTTCTGGGTGAATATGCACCTCTGTCAGTAATGCCTGCATTTATGGGTAAAGTAGGGACCTGGTGTAATTAAAGTGCCAGTCAGGTTTTTTTGTCTTTTGAATGTTAGCTTACTGACCGAGCACTCCGCCCCCACCAGGTGGTGATTTTAATTACACCAGGTCCCTACTTTACCCATAAATGCAGGCATTACTGACAGAGGTGCATATTCACCCAGAAATTCAGATATCAGCCTAATAGAGGTATGTTCACATTAGTCAGGGACTCACCAGAATTGAGACCAACCTTGACGATGGTTGGTGGGCTTTAAAATGTTTGGCCAAATGTTTATACTAACGTCTCAAATTTTTCCTTATACTCCAAAGCCATATTGCTATTCAAAATTCATGTATTCTATGTTGTCATGCTTCAGTATGCTTGAGTGCAGCCTTTTTTTGTATGTTTTACATGGGGTAGCTCCCTTTGGTTTGCACCTAGTTCACATTAGTCTGGAAGTGCCAGTCAGGTTTTTTTGTCTTTTGAATGTTAGTTTTTTTTTTTTTTTTTTTTTTTTTTTTTTTTTTTTTTTTTTTTTTTTTTTTTTTTTTTTTTTTTTTTTTTTTTTTTTTTTTTTTTTTTTTTTTTTTTTTTTTTTTTTTTTTTTTTTTTTTTTTTTTTTTTTTTTTTTTTTTTTTTTTTTTTAATGAAGCCAAAGAGTTGTCCACATGGTGTTAGACACCAGAATAATACCTAAGAGGTTTGCAAGATTTGCCCAATTTATATCAGCTAAAGTTTTTTACAAGCCATTGCTACCAAAATTTGAACCTTGATGTGTTGTCTTTAAAGTTGGCAAATTTTTTATTTACATGTTTCTCCTTGGTGCCTATTCATTAAATTGAGTTCATAGTTTTTGTTTGTTTAGCTTATGCGAGCATTTTTTTACTGGGGTATCCCTGGTTGCACCTTTCACATTATGAGGCCATCAGGTTTTTTCCTATAATTTAGCTTATAGAGCATCCCCCACAGGTGATATTATACACCGCATTACTTTAAAAATGAGGCATTACAAAGTGCATATTCACCCAAAATTCATATACTCCAAAGCTATTCATTAGGTCAGGGATCCAAATTGACACCTTGAGTGTTGGTGGCTTTAAAATGTTTTCAAATGTTAACTAGCCTTCAAATTTTCCTTAATCAAGCCATATTTTCAATTTCTGTATTTATGTTCATGCTTCAGTACTTAGTCACCATGTTGTGATTTTTACATGGGGGTACTCCCTTTTTCACCTATCACATTACGAATGCAGTCAGGTTTTTGCTTTGAAATTTAGTTACGACAGCACTCCCCACAGGTATTATTAACCAGAATTTACCCTAAGATGGTTGTGGTAAGTGTTTGCCAAATTTAATAGCCTAATTTGTTATTCAAATAGGTAGATCAAATTTGAACTTTCATGGTTGGTTGCTTAATGTGGCCATTTTTTATACTAGGGTAATTTCCTTACTCCAAAGCCTATTATCAAAATTTCAGTATTTTTTGTCTCTTTAGTTGCTTATGCAGCCTTTTTGTTGTTTTAATTACTCCTGTTCACATCACATTAGCGAGTGCATCAGTTTTTGTCTTTTAAGTTGTTACTGCGAGACTCCCCCACCATGGTGATTTATTACAGTCCACTTACCAAATGGATTATACAAGGTCATTTCACCCAAAATTCGTATCACAAAAGTATGTTCCATTAGTCAGGATCACCTATTGAGCCTTACATGGGGGGCTTTAATGTTGCAAAGTTTTACTAAGCGTCTCATTTTTCCTTATACCCAAAGCCATTGCTATCAAATTCATGTTTTATTTCATCTCATATCTTAGTCAGCCTTTTTTGAGTTTACGGGGTAGTCCCTTGTTGCACCTATTCACATTAGTCGATCCAGATTTTTTTGCTTTGAATGTTAGCTTATACGAGCCTCCCCCAAGGTTATTTTATTCACATCCACTACCATAATGCAGCATTACTGACAAGGTGCTATTCCCAGAATTCATTCACCTAATATTTCATAGGTCGGACTCCCAGATTGAGACCACCTTGACAGTTGTGGCTTAAAGTTTGGCCTGTTATACTAAGCTCTCAATTCCTATCTCCAAACCAATGCTATTCAAATTCAGTATCTATTTTCACTTCAGTATCTTGAGTGAGCCTTTTTGATGTTACATGGGGTATCCCTTTGGTTTCACCTAGTTCACTTACTAATGCCAGTCAGGTTTTTGTGTCTTTGAATGTTAGCTACTGACCGACACTCCCGCCCCACCAGTGGATTTATTACACCAGGCCCTATTTACCCTAAATCAGGCATTACTGTAAAGGTGCATATTCCCCAAAATTCAGATACAGCTAATTAGGTTTCACATATGTCAGCTACTAGAATTGACCACCTTTGATGTTTGTGGTTAAAATTTTGGCCAAATGTTTATATAGGTGCTCATTTTTCTTATACTCCAAAGCCATATTGCATTCAAATTCAGTTTCTATGTTTCATCTTCATATGCTTATGCAGCCTTTATTTGTAGTTTACAGGGACCCTTGTTGCACTAGTTCACATTAGTCTGGACCATCAGTTTTTAGTCTTTTGATTTAGTTTCACCGAGATCTCCCCCACCAGTGTTGATTTTAATTCACCAGTCCCTCTTACCCATAAATCAGATTTACTCTAGGTCATATTCCCTAGAATTCAGATACAGCCTAATAGGTATGTTCACATTAGGTCAGGACCACAATTGGACCACCTTGACTATGGTTTGGCTTTAAAATGTTTGCCAAGTTTATACTAAAGCTCAAATTTTCCTTATACTCCAAAGCCAATTGCTATTCAAATTCAGTATTCTATGTGTCATGCTCATATGCTTGAGTGCAGCCTTTTTTAATGTTTTACATGGGGTAGCCCTTTGGTTTGCACCTAGTTCACATTAGTCTGAAGTGCCAGTCAGTTTTTTGTCTTTTGAATTTTTACTGTACCGAGCACTTGCCCCACCATTGGTGATTTTAATTACACAGTCCCTACTTTACCCATAAAGCAGGCATTACTGACTAGAGGTGCATATTCACCCAGAAAGATATCAGCCTAATAGAGGTATGTTCACATTAGGTCAGGGACTCACCAGAATTGAGACCACCTTGACGATGGTTGTGGGCTTTAAAATGTTGGCCAAATGTTTATACTAAGCGTCTCAATTTTTCCTTATACTCCAAAGCCATATTGCTATTCAAAATTTCATGTATTCTATTTGTCATGCTTCAGTATCTTGAGTGCAGCCTTTTTTGTATGTTTTACATGGGGTAGCTCCCTTTGGTTGCACCTAGTTCACATTAGTCTGGAAGTGCCATCAGGTTTTTTTGTCTTTTGAATGTTAGCTTACTGACCGAGCACTCCGCCCCACAGGTGGTGATTTTAATTACACCAGGTCCCTACTTTACCCATAAATGCAGGCATTACTGACGAGGTGCATATTCACCCAGAAATTCAGATATCAGCCTAATAGAGGTATGTTCACATTAGGTCAGGGACTCACCAGAATTGAGACCACCTTGACGATGGTTGGTGGCTTTAAATGTTTGGCCAAATGTTTATACTAAGCGTCTCAAATTTTTCCTTATACTCCAAAGCCATATTGCTATTCAAATTTCATGTATTCTATGTGTCATGCTTCAGTATGCTTGAGTGCAGCCTTTTTTTGTATGTTTTACATGGGGTAGCTCCCTTTGGTTTGCACCTAGTTCACATTAGTCTGGAAGTGCCAGTCAGGTTTTTTTGTCTTTTGAATGTTAGCTTACTGACCGAGCACTCCGCCCCACCAGGTGGTGATTTTAATTACACCAGGTCCCTACTTTACCCATAAATGCAGGCATTACTGACAGAGGTGCATATTCACCCAGAAATCAATATCAGCCTAATAGAGGTATGTTCACATTAGGTCAGGGACTCACCAGAATTGAGACCACCTTGACATGGTTGGTGGGCTTTAAAATGTTTGGCCAAATGTTTATACTAAGCGTCTCAAATTTTTCCTTATACTCCAAAGCCATATTGCTATTCAAAATTCATGTATTCTATTTGTCATGCTTCAGTATGCTTGAGTGCAGCCTTTTTTGTATGTTTTACATGGGGGTAGCTCCCTTTGGTTTGCACCTAGTTCACATTAGTCTGGAAGTGCCAGTCAGGTTTTTTTTGTCTTTTGAATGTTAGCTTACTGACCGAGCACTCCGCCCCACCAGGTGGTGATTTTAATTACACCAGGTCCCTACTTTACCCATAAATGCAGGCATTACTGACAGAGGTGCATATTCACCCAGAAATTCAGATATCAGCCTAATAGAGGTATGTTCACATTAGGTCAGGGACTCACCAGAATTGAGACCACCTTGACGATGGTTGGTGGGCTTTAAAATGTTTGGCCAAATGTTTATACTAAGCGTCTCAAATTTTTCCTTATACTCCAAAGCCATATTGCTATTCAAAATTCATGTATTCTATGTTGTCATGCTTCAGTATGCTTGAGTGCAGCCTTTTTTGTATGTTTTACATGGGGGTAGCTCCCTTTGGTTTGCACCTAGTTCACATTAGTCTGGAAGTGCCAGTCAGGTTTTTTTGTCTTTTGAATGTTAGCTTACTGACCGAGCACTCCGCCCCACAGGTGGTGATTTTAATTACACCAGGTCCCTACTTTACCCATAAATGCAGGCATTACTGACAGAGGTGCATATTCACCCAGAAATTCAGATATCAGCCTAATAGAGGTATGTTCACATTAGGTCAGGGACTCACCAGAATTGAGACCACCTTGACGATGGTTGGTGGGCTTTAAAATGTTTGGCCAAATGTTTATACTAAGCGTCTCAAATTTTTCCTTATACTCCAAAGCCATATTGCTATTCAAAATTTCATGTATTCTATGTTGTCATGCTTCAGTATGCTTGAGTGCAGCCTTTTTTGTATGTTTTACATGGGGGTAGCTCCCTTTGGTTTGCACCTAGTTCACATTAGTCTGGAAGTGCCAGTCAGGTTTTTTGTCTTTTGAATGTTAGCTTACTGACCGAGCACTCCGCCCCCACCAGGTGGTGATTTAATTAAGTCCCTACTTACCATAAAGCAGCATTACTGACAGAGGTGCATATCACCCAGAATTCAGATATCACCAATAAGTATGTTCACATTAGGTCAGGGACTCACAAATTGAGACCACCTTGACATGGTTGGTGGCTTTAAAATGTTGGCCAAATGTTTATACAAGCTCTCAAATTTCCTTATACTCCAAAGCATATTGCTATTCAAATTCATGATTCTATGTTGTCATGCTTCGTAGCTTGAGTGCAGCCTTTTTTTGTATTTTACATGGGTAGCTCCCTTGGTTGCACTAGTTCACATAGTCTGAATGCCAGTCAGGTTTTTGTCTTTGAATGTTAGCTTACGAGAGCACCCGCCCACCAGGTGGTGATTAATTACACCAGTCCCTACTTTACCATAAATGCAGGCATTATGACAGAGGTGCATTTCACCAAATTCAGATATCAGCCTAATAGAGGTATGTCACATTAGGTCAGGACTCACCAGAATTGAGACCACCTTGACGATGGTGTGGGCTTTAAAATGTTTGGCCAATGTTTATACTAAGCGTCTCAAATTTTCCTATACTCCAAAGCCATATTGCATTCAAAATTTCATGTATATGTTGTCATGCTTCAGTATGCTTGAGTGCAGCTTTTTATGTTTTACATGGGGGTAGCTCCCTTGGTTTGCACCTAGTTCACATTAGTCTGGAAGTGCCAGTCAGGTTTTTTTGTCTTTTGAATGTTAGCTTACTGACCGAGCACTCCGCCCCCACCAGGTGGTGATTTTAATTACACCAGGTCCCTACTTTACCCATAAATGCAGGCATTACTGACAGAGGTGCATATTCACCCAGAAATTCAGATATCAGCCTAATAGAGGTATGTTCACATTAGGTCAGGGACTCACCAGAATTGAGAACCACCTTGACGATGGTTGGTGGGCTTTAAAATGTTTGGCCAAATGTTTATACTAAGCGTCTCAAATTTTTCCTTATACTCCAAAGCCATATTGCTATTCAAAATTTCATGTATTCTATGTTGTCATGCTTCAGTATGCTTGAGTGCAGCCTTTTTTTGTATGTTTTACATGGGGTAGCTCCCTTTGGTTTGCACCTAGTTCACATTAGTCTGGAAGTGCCAGTCAGGTTTTTTTTGTCTTTTGAATGTTAGCTTACTGACCGAGCACATCCGCCCCACCAGGTGGTGATTTTAATTACACCAGGTCCCTACTTTACCCATAAATGCAGGCATTACTGACAGAGGTGCATATTCACCAGAAATTCAGATATCAGCCTAATAGAGGTATGTTCACATTAGGTCAGGGACTCACCAGAATTGAGACCACCTTGACGATGGTTGGTGGGCTTTAAAATGTTTGGCCAAATGTTTATACTAAGCGTCTCAAATTTTTCCTTATACTCCAAAGCCATATTGCTATTCAAAATTTCATGTATTCTATGTTGTCATGCTTCAGTATGCTTGAGTGCAGCCTTTTTTTGTATGTTTTACATGGGGGTAGCTCCCTTTGGTTTGCACCTAGTTCACATTAGTCTGGAAGTGCCAGTCAGGTTTTTTTGTCTTTTGAATGTTAGCTTACTGACCGAGCACTCCGCCCCACCAGGTGGTATTTTAATTACACCAGGTCCCTACTTTACCCATAAATGCAGGCATTACTGACAGAGGTGCATATTCACCCAGAAATTCAGATATCAGCCTAATAGAGGTATGTTCACATTAGGTCAGGGACTCACCAGAATTGAGACCACCTTGACGATGGTTGGTGGGCTTTAAAATGTTTGGCCAAATGTTTATACTAAGCGTCTCAAATTTTTCCTTATACTCCAAAGCCATATTGCTATTCAAAATTTCATGTATTCTATGTTGTCATGCTTCAGTATGCTTGAGTGCAGCCTTTTTTGTATGTTTTACATGGGGGTAGCTCCCTTTGGTTTGCACCTAGTTCACATTAGTCTGGAAGTGCCAGTCAGGTTTTTTTGTCTTTTGAATGTTAGCTTACTGACCGAGCACTCCGCCCCACCAGGTGGTGATTTTAATTACACCAGGTCCCTACTTTACATAATCAGGCTCGACAGAGTGCATATCACCATTCGTATCACTATGGTATGTCATAGTCGGGACACATTGACACCTTGTGGTGGGCTTAATGTTGGCAATGTTAATAGGCTCAATTTTCTTACTCAAGCTTGCTTAATTTGTTTTTTGTCTGCTCATAGTTGAGTGCAGCTTTTGTATGTTAAGGGTACTCCCTTGTGCCTATTCAATTATGGATCAGTCAGTTTTTTTGTTTGAGTTAGACCGCTCGCCCCAGGTGGTGATTAATCCAGGCCCTTTCCATATGCGCTTACGCGAGTCTTCACGATAGATCACCTAAGGTAGTACATAGTAGGCCCAGATGACCTGCGTGGTGGTGCTTTAAAGTTGCATGTTTTACTATCTATTTTTCTAACTCAGCATTGCATAATCTGTTCTTTTGTATGCTCATAGCTGAGTGCAGCCTTTTGTGTTCATGGACTCCTGGTTGCCTTATATCGAGTCGTCAGGTTTTTTGTTTGATGTTGTATGCGACATCGCCAAGGTGGATTATTACACAGTCCTTTACCTATGAGGCATTATGACGGTGCTATCCAAAATTCGATAGCCATGAGTTCAATGTCGGACCGATGAGACACTGATGGTGTGGTTAATGTTTGCATGTTTTATAAGTCTCAATTTTTTTATATCCAAACATTGCATTCAATAGTTTTATGCTCATATTGGTGCAGCTTTTGTTGTTTTACTGGGGTATCTGTTTGCTTACATAGCTGAAGGCAGTCAGGTTTTTGTCTTTATTGCTTACTGCGCACTCGCCACAGTGGTTTATTAACCGGTCCCTACTTCAGTCAGGATTTTTGCTTTGATGTGCTTATGACCGAGCACTCGTCCCCAAGGTGGTTTTAATTACCAGGACCTACCTAATTAACATGCGGCATTTGAGGGTTCATATTAGCCAAAGTTTATAGCCTAAATTTTCCTATACCAAGGCATGACTACAAATTAGACACTTGACATGTTGTGGTTTAAAAGTTGGCATTTTTTATTTAAGGGTACTCCAATTGTTTCCTTATACCAGATATTCTATTCAAATTTATGTTTCTATTTGTCATTAGTAGCTTAGTGACCTTTTTTGTACTGTTCTACAGGGGGATTTAATCCCTTGGTTTGCCCTAGTTCAAATGAAGGCATCAGTTTTTGCATCTTTCAGAAATTTAGTTATAGCTATGAGGATGTTCACCAGTTGTAGGGATTTCACAGAATTGAGACCACCTTGACATGGTTGGTGGGCTTTAAAATGTTTGGCCAATGTTTACTATAAGGTCTCAAATTTTCCTTATACTCAAGCATATTGCTATTCAAATTTCATTTTCTATGTTGTCTGCTTAGTTGCTTGAGTTCAAGCCTTTTTTCTTATATTTTTACATGGGTGTACTTCCTTTGGTTTGCATTGTTCACATAGTCTGGAAGTGCAGTCGGTTTTTTTGTCTTTTGAATTTTAGCTTACTGACGAGCACTCCGCCACCCAGGTGGTTTTTAATTACCAGGTCCTACTTTACCATTAAATGCAGGCATTATGACAGAGGTGCATATTCACCAGAAATTCAGATTATCGCCTAATAGAGGTATGTTCACATTAGGTCAGGATCACAGAATTGAGACCCCTTAGATGGTTGGTGGGCTTTAAATTTTTGGCCAAATTGTTTATACTAAGGTCTAAATTTTTCCTTATACTCAAAGCATATTGCTATTCAAAATTTCATGTTTTTGTTAAGTTCAGGTATGCTTGTGTGCAGCCTTTTTTGTATGTTTTACTGGGGTAGCTCCTTGGTTTGCACCTGTTCACTTAGTCTGGAAGTGCAGTCGGTTTTTTTGTCTTTTGAATGTTTGCTTACTGACGAGCATACGCCCACAGGTGGTGATTTTAATTACACCAGGTCCTACAAAGACACACTATAAAAATTACAACCATATTTTTTGTCCGTGTATCAGTTACGCCTGCAGCTCATGCACAACGCATTTTCCAGGGTCACCACGAGGAGGCGAACGACTCACCCCCATACACTGCTAGTCCTTCTCTGCTTAGATTTAGAGTCAATATTTTTGCTCTCATTTTGGTCTTAACATCAAGTTTCTTCTCTTTTAATCTCTTCCTTATTGTTTTCTTAGTGTCTCTTGTTCCTATCTTGTATTATGTAAACAATCTTAGTACAGCTGATGTGATACAGGGACCAAAATACGGTTACTAAAGGCAGGATGTTACCTGTGTCTCTCAACGCCACTACCAAAGGATCCGAGGCAGGACGTTGTCGTGGTAACTCGTAAACTCGAGACTGGAGGCACACCTCCTCTAGGCTCACCTCAGGACGTACCTTACTAAATGTGGAGAACCTTCCTAAGTGACTTTCCACACTAATATCGCGAGAACACTCTTAGGACAAGGCGAGTGCTCGCACCGCAGACGCGTAATAAAATACACGCCAAATTTGCGCCACACAATCCATAAGCACGAACAACCACTCTTGAACACTAGAAATTACTCGAGAGGCGACACAAATGGTGAAGCGGAAAGGGCGAGTGGGAATTTTAGGATAAATAATATACATTGTAAACAGGGAGCGGGTGATTTTCTGGGAGAAGCGGGCGTTGGCTAGCTCGCTGTTAAGCGTTGAGTGTGTGAGGTGCGAGGCGTGAGTTGACTGAGAGGAGTTGGGCCAGATAATTACACGATATACTGGAAACCCCTAGCAGCATAGGGTTTAGAGACATTGCTATTAATAAATATTAAGTAAGGAAGCGGCGCGCGTGTATATGTCTTGTGTTGGACTGATAAATAAGAGATTTTTATCTCTTTGATATTAGAGGGTGTAAAGAAAGGGAGGGTGTTTTTTTAGTTTATTGATGTGAAGGGGTAAGGAATTGGTTTGGATTGTATGATTTATGTTTTGTTTAAATTGTAGTAATTTTTGAAGATGATTGTTTCGTTGAATTTGTTTGTTTGTTTGGGTATTTAGTTTATATTAAGTTTATGGGTTATAATTGATTTATATATTTTTTTTGTGGTAGGGTTTATGTGTTAGAATTTTGGGTAGAGAAGTAATGAAGGGATGTAGCGTTGTGAAAGTTGAAGAGCGCTGAGGGTAAGAGAGATTAGGGTGAGAAGAGGGTGAGGGACGGTGTGAGAGGGGGGTGGAGTAGCAGGGAGGGTGAAAAGTAGTAGTTATAGAGTGTGAGATTTGGGGGGGGGTACGATATGTTATGTGGTCGGGAATAGGTGAGCGAGAGAAGGAGATATAATTAATTTGTTTTATGGTTTTAAGTATTAGGGGTGTCAATGTATGTTGGATAGTTTGTTGTGATATTTTGTATTGGAATGATGGTTGTAGATGTTGAGGATTGTTATTGGGTTGTTATTTAAATAGTTTTTGATTGATTGTTATGATTTTGATAATAAAGGAGTATGGTTATGTATTATGTGTTGTTGTTGTAGTTTTAGATTTAATAAATTTTTAATTTTTTAGGTTTAAGAACTTTTGATATATTAGTCTTAATTTTGTTTTATATAGCTTTTATTAATTAAGTGTTTATGTAATTGTTTAAAAAAAATAAGGAATAGGAGATGTGTTGTTATGTTTTCCAGGTTCACTGCACTCTGCGAATAACCAACTTAGACCTTATAAATTTTCAGTCTTTATTTATATCAATTTACAAAATAAGAAGCAGTGTAAGCACTTCGAGTTTCTCTTTCAGGAAACTGATCTGTGCTGCTGCGCCCCATGACACAGCATCCACCTTTTACCCCGTGAGCGTTGCCTTTATGCGCACTTTTTAGACTCGATACCCCCATCTGCGGAATGAACAAAATGACAGCCGTTTTTTTGGATGTCAGCCAATGCAATCGACTTCACTTGCTTCCACCTCCTCCTCAGACACAGCACTGTTGGCAACCAATCTGTCTCTTCAACCGCTGGCAAAATGCCCAGCAGTCCAGAGAGTTTCTGTACAGGAGCCCAGCTGAGTGTCTGCTTCTGTTCTCAGAATCTATTGGCTTGCAAAACAGGGGCCCCTCCAAGCACATTCTGTAATGTGAAGAGGGAGTAATGCAGTGATGCCAACAGCTGTGTCCTCTCGAAATCTGAAGGGCGGGTGAGACAGTGCCGATGGGTCAGCACACCGCAGAACGCATCTGATGATGAGAGACCAGTGCCATTTCTGTGAGCATGGTGCAGCCAGACCACTCCCAACAGCAGGTGTGGAAGAGGGTAGTGAGAGAATGAGTCCAAGACCCAACATGGCATGAGAAAACAAGAAGGTGGTGGAGCAGATCAGAGAATAATAATAATATTTATTTATATAGCGCCATCAAATCCGCAGCGCTTTACAGTTTAGCAGTCCAAACACAATCATAAGTAACAACGTTAACAATACAATAATTTAAGCTAAATATCGCCCCTGCTCGTGCTAAGCATACAATGTACAGAGATGGGGGAGATACAAATATAGGTTTTATATACAATGGTGCATTTACAATGAGTTCCCAGCCATCTTAAGGACTGAGGGATGGAGATAGTGAATGGGCTAGAGACACACACACAACTTACACAGAATACATAGAATGACTTTGATTAGTGATGTATAAGGCCGCTCTGAACAAATGTGTTTTGAGGAGCGCCTGAAACCATGCAAATTGTGGATAGTCCTACTAAATTCTGTACACAGCATTCCAGAGGGATTGTCGTAAGCAGGAGAATCTGGAGTCGGGAGTGGAGTACTATTAGTGCAAGATGTTAGTACGAAAGTCGATTACCAGAGCGCACAGTCGGTTAGGCCGTAGATAGAAATGAGGAGGGAGCTGTAGGGGGGTGCTGCACTGTGGAAAGCTTTGGGTTGAGAACCTTTTTTTTGGTTAAAAGGGGGGAGAGGCCTAAAAAGGGGGTTTTAGTGAAAAAAGGGGAAGATGGGGAAAGACTTTGGCCCAAGGGTACAAAGGGGGAGGGAAGTTAGCTGCAGAGGGGGTTGCCTGTCCCTCCAGTTTGGCACCTGTTCGGAATTTTTTTTTTCCCCAAAAGTCAAAACGTCGCCCCCGGACTTGCACGCGGGGTTTTTTTTACACCTTGCAATGATATTTTGCTATGAAAAAGCAAGCTGGAATCAAAAATTAAAAATACTAAAATTTTCATCCCCCTCAATACCCCAAATATGTGGAAACTGTGGGGGCAAAGCACGTAGTTGGTTAAAAAAACACAGGGGAAGAACCAACCTACGCACACCTACATTTTGGTTGTGTTAAAACCCCTTTTTTATCGAGCTCACCACAGGGGTTTTTGGGTTTCCCCCACGGACCCTGGAAAAAACCTGGGGCCCCTGTTGCCCCAAAAAAAAATTTTTTCCCCACACAGCAGCAATTTCCCCCTTCCCACCCCTCACACTCCCGGGGCCCCAAAACAGCCATCGGTAGCACGGGGGGGGGGAATAAAGGGGGGCCATAGGGAAAACCCAAATGCACGAGACAGCTCTGAAGCTGGCATTGCAAATCTCCTTCCCTTAAAGTGTGATTGGGCGGTGGGAAGATTTTTTCCCCCCAAAACTGAATACCCATTGTCATCCCACAATAAAAGGGCCCAAAACCTTTTTCATTTCCGGGCCCAAGCCCCCCGGGTCTGCAAACATTTTTGGGGAAAAATTAAACATGCGCTACTAAAAGCCTCATACAACCCCCCACCTGACCCCCGATGCGTGGCCCAGTACCATTTTATAGCTCAACCTTAAGGAAAAAGGGGGAATTCTGTCCAAAAAAAACAAAGAAAAATCCCCAAACGATGTGGGGGGGAAAAAACCTGATCCCCCTCCCCCCCAACCCCTAAAGTCCTTCTAGTGTGCAAACCTATAGTTGCGGGGATAACCCCCAAAAGGGATCTAGGGGGGGGGGGAAAAAAGGGGAAAACCTCCTAACATAAATTGTAGCAGGGGTAATAAACAAAAAAAAAAATACTTTGTGTCCTAAATCAAAAAACTGACAGAAAAAAGGGACCTAACCCCGTAGTTTTCATTAAACAAGAATCAAGCAAAGCCAGAAGGGCGGAGCCAACAAAATTTGGGGAAAAAAAAGGTCATGTCCCCCCAAAAAAGAAAAAAAACCCCAAAAAAGGTTCTAACCCCCCAGGGGCCCGGGCAATACCTTTCCCTCATCCCCCTTGGGGGCAATGTTTTTTCACCCAGTAGATTTTCCCGAGTGGCGCTGTAGTGTTCTGCCAACTCCAAGGATTGCAGGGAAACAAATCCCGTACACATTATTCCTCCTCCTACTCCAGTTTTCCCCAGAATATGTGGGAGGAGCCGTACGGTCTCCCCCACATGGACCCGGAACGTTTACCTGGGTTTGAAACCCATAAAAGCCACCCCCCCCCCAAAAGTCCCAAAGGCCGTCCGAAATTTTTTTCCAGGGGGGAAACTTAGGCCCACAACGCAGGGCCTGAACCCCTAAAGCAGGAGGGGACTTTTTGGTTTTTTTAAGAAAAACTACGGGGAGGCTTGGTATGGGTGACAAGGGCCCCCAAATTGGTGCAGCTCTGGGCCCCTTGGGGAACCCCCACTCCAACCATGTTGTCATATTTGCTAAATTTGGGGGTGCAAGTTTTTTGGGGGACTTCCATTTTGGCACTGTGCACAAGGTCCGCCTAAGTGCCTCCAAAATTCGACGTTCCAGCAGGCCAAAAAAAGCTGATTGCACTCTGCAACGAAATTTCCCCTTTTATGAACAGGGGGCATATTTTACGTCCCCCCCGGGGAATTCCTTTGTTACAATTTTTGGAGGGGGTTTGAGCAGCACCAAAAATAATGGAGTTCAGCTGCATCGGGGGCAGCAACTCGCAATTTGCGCCTTCACCTTCACCAACCGAGTGGGCTTATAAAAAGAATAATAATATTATTTTTTTTTATAGCGCCATAATATTCCGCAGGTTTACATTTAAAAAAGTTTCAAAACACAATCATAAGAACAACGTAAAAAAACAAAAATTAAAAACAAAATCCCCCCCGCGGTAAAACCCTTTCAACTACAATGAGGTGGGGGGGAAAACAAAATACAGGGGTTTTAAAATACAAGTGTTTTTAAAAAGTGGGACCATTTTTTAAGGGGGGGGAGGGAGCATGGGAAAAAAGTGAATGGGGTACACACACAGAATTACAAAAGAAACTTTGATTATGAATTTTTTTGGCCTTTTTGAACAAAGTGTTTTAGGAGCGCCTAAAAACCCCCCCAAATTTTGGGTTAAATCCTAATTTTTTGGGGGAGCATTCCAAGGATTGGCGCAGCGCGGGGGAAGTCTTGAGTTTTGGGGGTGGGAGGTACGGGGGAGTCAAAGGGGTTTTTCGAAGCCGTTTCGAGGCAGCGTCCCTTAAAGGGCCCATAAATTAAAAAAAGGGGGGGAAGTGGGGGGTGCTGCGCTGTGGGGGACTTTTTTTTGGGGGAACCAGTAATTAGAATTGGATCCTATAATGAATGGCAACCACTGCCAGTGAATGAGTCGAATAAATCTATGAAAGGGTACGCCACGTTTTTTCGTGCGTTTTTTTTATAACGGATGGAGTGCAAGATCCCCTAGCAGCCTGCCCGTCCCCCTTATTGCCTGCTCAAAAACATTTTCAACACTAAGGCATGAGGTTTTGGAAGAGGGGGGGGATGAGGAGTAAAAATTTCCATCCCCCCTTTTGGTTTTTACGAAATTTTTTTCCTCAAAAAAAGGGGGGGGGGGCTTTAAAACCCCCGCGACCCAAAATTTGAACCTCCAGAGTCGCTGTCTATTTTTTTATAATTTTTCCCCAAACTTTTAAGATTTACAAAGCACAAAAATTTCATTTTTTTTCTTCCTTTTTTAATGCTTTTGGGGTTTTTTCCCTAAACTGATTTTTACAAATTATGATACAAATTTTTTAAATTTTTTTATTTTTTTAAATTTTGTAAATTATATTATTTAAAGGGGCTTTTTGAGGAGGGGAGGGGGGGGGGAGTCAATGGGGGGGGGAAAAAATGCCCCAAAAGGGGTGACAAGCTCTATCATTTTTTCCAAAAGGGTGGGGGGATGCACAGCAGGCAAAATTTTACCCTCTTGCGGGGGAAAAAATTTTTTTTGGGGCCCTTGGGGGTCGCAGCCAGGTTTTTTTATGCTGCAGTGGCGAGAAACACCGCCGAAATCGAACACATTCACACCATTTTGATTTTTTGGGGACACCCCCCCAACCCTCGAAACCGGGACAACTTACAAGCCCATCACCCTTTTGAACCGGGGGAAAAATGGGGGAATACCAAGACAACTGGGGCAACCCCTAATGTTCTCCTTTTCCCCCCGGGGAGCACTGCTGTTTGCTATTTTACAAAGCATCTGTGCGTCGAGCGGGGGAAGACAGCCTGCAAAAAGGGGGGAGCACAACACGCCTCGCCGGGGGAAAAAACATATTTTCCCAAATTGTCGTTTTTTTGTGCAGCGCCACCAATGCCCAAAAACCCCCCCCGGGGGGGGCCCATCAGCGGGACAACATTTCGTAAAGGTGAAAAGACTAATGCTTCCCCTCTCAGTTTTCCCCCAAAAAGGCTCTTCCCCAAAAAATTTTTTTTTCCCCCTTAAGCTGATCAGGCCAGAGTTTAAAGCCATTTATGCTTGGGTGCTGCTTGATCTGCGCCATTTTTAAAACGGGGGGGTCTTTACTGCGGGCAGGTGGGTACAAACAAAACCGTTGCATGCGCCCTATCCCCCAAAAAAGTAAAACGGCTTACTTTTCTAAAAATGAACTAGGGGGATCTCGCCTGAATTTTGCCCGGGGTTTTCAGATTAAAAAGGGGGTTTGGCTTTTTTTCCCCATGTCTCCTTTATGTTTTTTTTTTCCCCCCAAACCTGAGCTACCCCCCGGGGGCTACAACACTCCCTTTTTGCTGCTCAAATGTCGGCCCAAAAACCCCAATACACAAGCAAGAAAGGGGGGGTTCAGTAAGCCGCTTTCCCCCCTCTGCGTGTCAAAAAAAATTAATGCGGGCAAACTCCAAATTAAAGTTCAAATTAAAGTTCAAAATCTCATACTGGGGCCCAGCTACCCCCTCCTTGACCCTGGGTCGAAGTGTTGGATGCCCCAAAAAAAAAAAAAACGAAAAGTTTTGTGGGGTTCATAACGCCTGCGGGCCCCTGCGTGTGCCCGGGGAAAAAATTACTGAAACCTACACACATTTAAAAAAAACTGACATGTTAAAGTGGCTAGCCCTCACATAGATACAGGCTACCCCTTATTTCTAAGCGTAAAAAATGAACTCAAATTTAAAACCATTAAAAGATTAGTTTTGGTACAAATCTTAACTAAATAATTGGACAATTTTGGGGGATACCCAAAAAGTCAACCAAATGCTAACACAAAAGCATAAATTATGCTATTTGGGGACGAGGTAACCTTCTCACTCCCCAAATTTGACAAATCCAACCACATAGCCTCAAATGCGAAATGTTGGGAAATAATAAAAGGGGGGTTTAACTTGAAAACCTGCAGTGCGAAGGGTTTCCTTCTGTGTTTTTGGGTTTTAAAAAAAAACAAACAAGAAAAAAATAAAAATAATTTTGTTTAAAGGGGGCTTGATGTACACCTGTAATATTGTTAAACAAGGGGTGTGGGGTTTTCCCTTTTTAACATTACTATATTTTGTGCATTTGAAAAATACATTTTTTTTTAAAAAATTAAAAAACCCTGTTCTTTGCGGGAAAAGGGCCCCTTTTTTTTACTTCTATATTGTTTTCAACCAATTTTTTAAAAAGGTGAAGCACGTCACTGTAATAGATTTGAATTATTTTAAATAGAATAAGGGACCCCAATTTTAAAAAAAAAAACAAGGGTGAACCAGGCCCACACCCCGAGTCACCAGCCCGGGGGTTTTTTGAATAAATGGGGGGTTTTTTTTGCATTTAAAAAAAAAAAAAAAAAAAAACCTACGACTGCAGTGAACACTGGGAAAAACAAAATATTTTCCCAAAAGTGAAAGGCAACTCCTTTGTCACTTCTAAAAGTGTTTGCAACCAATTATTGTATACGGAGGGGGGGTCACAAAAAAGATTAATTTATTTTTTAAAAGGGGAAAAAAGCAAACCAAAATTTGGGGATAAAAGAAAAGGGGGCACGAGACACGCTCGCGGGACAAGCAGCTTTTTTTTAACAATAAATGGGTGAAAGGCATCAAAAAAAAAAACCAGCTGCATGAACACTGAAACACAAATTCCAAAAGGGGGAAAGGGTACCCCTTTTCTACCTATAGTTTTGAACCAAAGTAAAGTATACGGTGGAAGCGCTCCACTAATGATTAGTTTTTTTAAAGGGGAAGGAGCAGAACCAAAAATTTTGGGGGTAAATGAAAAGGGAAAACCCTGAGCAAAGCCCCCAGGGGTAAAGCAGCATCTTAAAAAATAACTGGAGCGGTGTGCACTCAAAAAAAAAAACACAACTGCAGTGAAAACGAAACACAACTGTCCCAAAAGGGGAAAAGGGTACCTTTGTCTCTTTTTATATGTTTGCAACCCCAAAGATTTTAGGGGGGGAAGCGCTCACACTAATTTTAGTTTTAAAAAAGGGAAGGAGCCAAAACCCAAATTTGGGGATAAAAAAAAGGGTGGCCACTGGACCCCAGCAGAAATACAAGAGCATGTTGAACAAAACTGGGGGTTTAAGTCACTCAAAAAAAAAAAAAACCCACGCAGGAACAGAAACACAAAATGCCCCCAACGGGGAAAGGGGTACTCCTTTGTCTACTCAATTTTGAACCCAAAAGTATTGTATCAGGAAAACGCGTCACACTAAAGATTAATTTTTTCAAAAAATAATAAAGCCCCAAATTTTGGGGAAAAAAAAAGATGAGGGATGGACCGCTCACAGAGAAAACACATGCTTTAAAAAGTAACTGGAGCGTGAAAGCACTCAAAAAATAACAAAACACAACTGAATGAACACTTTAAAAACAACTTCCACAATCGTGAAAGGCTCCCTTTTTTTCTATTTTTATAGTGTTTGAAACCCAAAATTTTTGGATAGGGGTGGAAAACGCATCACACATTTTTTCTATTGAAGGGGGGGAAATAAATTACACAAAAAAAAAAAAAGGTCTGGAGTGACACGGCAGATCCCACGACAAACGTTGGATGCAGAGCAAACTGCAGCGTCACCGCCCTCACACACCCCTTAAAAAGGCTGTTAAAACAAACTGCAGGCAAAAGGAAGCTTTTTCACACTTTTTTGGAAGCCTGCCTCGACGTCACTAAATCGCCAAAACTCTAAAATGTCCCTCAGATCACAAGGGAGCGTTTGTCCCACTAATTCACACACGTGACCAAAAAAAGGGGGGCCCCCTTTTTTTCATTCTGACATCATTTCAGGGACCAATCCCCCCATGCCATTAGTTTTAAAATGACCCAGCCCTTTCGGGGTGGAAAAGGTTCAAAAAATTGGGCAGGGCCCAAAAAAAACCAATTTTGGGGAACCCCCTTTCCCCCGGGTTGGGGGGTTTTTTTAAAATTTTGGGCCCAAAATGTTTTTACTAACCTCAAAATTTTTTTCCCCTTAATAAAAAAGGGGCCATAGCATTCAAAAGTAAAACAGCATGTTCAAAAAGGGGCTTGGGCACCCCCCTTTTTGCATTTTTAAAATTGGTTTTTTCCTTTTTTTTGAAACCTTTTATTTTCTGGAACCGTAAAAAGGTTTTTTTTCTTTTAAAAAAAATTTTAGAAAAAAATGAAGACAACCCCGCCCCCACCGGGGGGTGATTTTAAAAAAAACAAAACCCCCTAATTTTAAAACCAAAATTAAATCAGGAAAAAGGCGGGGGGGTTTTAAATTTTCAACCAAAATTAGGAAAATCACCTAATTTTTTTTGTTAAAATTTAAATTAAAAAAAAAAAAAAAATTGGAAACCACCTTGAAAAGGTTTGGGGGGCCCCCTTTAAAATTTTTGGCCAAAAAGGTTTAAAAACAAAGCGGCCGGGGTTTTTCCCTTTTAATTACCCAAAAAAGCCTTTTTCCCTAAAAATGCGTTTTTATTTTAAAGCCGTAAAAAAAAGGGGCGCTTTTTTTGTATTTTTTTCGGGGGACCCCCCCTTGGGGGGTTTTCCCCACCTTTAAGGTTCCCAAATTTTGGGGTTCCTTGGGAAAATTTGCCATTCGGGTTTTTGGTTTTTTAAAAATTTAATTTAGGAACCAAAATTCCGCTTCCCAAATTTTTTAATTTCCCAACCAGCCCCCTTTTTACCCATAAAGGGGGCTTACTACGGGGCATTTTCCCCAAAATTCAATATAAACCCAAAAAAGGGGTTATTTTCCACATTGGGTCAAAAAACCAAAAATTAAAAAACCCCCCTTGACAGGTTTGGGGGGTTTTAAAATTTTCCCCAAATGTTTATAAAAGCTTCCAAATTTTTCCTTTTTTTCCCCAAAGCCTTTTGCTATTCAAAATGTTTTATTCTATGTTTTCAGCTTCATATGCTTGAGTGCTTTTTTTTTTGGGGTTTTTTGGGGGGGAGCCCCCTTTGGTTTGCACCTTTTTCACTTTTCGGGAATTTGCCGTCGGGTTTTTTGCCCTTTTAAATTTAGTTTACTGCCCGACACCCGCCCCCCAAAAAGGGGGGTGATTTTAATTAAAAACCCCCCTTTTCCCCCCCCAAAAAAATTCGGGCTTAAACAAGGGGGTCTTTTTAAACCCAAAAAATTCAAAATACCAATAAGGATTTTTAAATTTAAAGTAAGGATACCAAAAGGGAAAACCACCTTACTTGGGGGGGTTTTTAAAATTTTTTGGCCAAATTTTTAAAAAAAAAGGTCCAATTTTTTCCCCTTTTATACCCAAAGCCATATCAAAACAAAAGGGCAGTTTCAAATTTTAAATGCTTCAGTATGCTTGAGTGCACCCTTTTTTGTATTTTTTTCCAGGGGGAAAGCCCCCTTTGGGTTTGCCCCTTTTTTTTCCATTAGTCTGGAAGTGCCAGGGGGGTTTTTTTTGTTTTTTGGAATTTTATTTACTGACCGACCCCTTTTTCCGCCCCCCAAAGGGGGGGTGTTTTTAATTAAAACCAGCCCCTATTTTACCCATAAATGCGGGCATTACTACAAAAGGTCATTTTCACCCAAAATTCAAAATCACCCAATAGGGGTTATTTTCACATTAGGTCAAACTAAACCAAATTGAAAAACACCTTAGGGGGGGTTTTTGGGGGGTTTTAAAATTTTTGGGCCAAATGTTTATAAAAAGCGTCTAAAATTTTTTTCCTTATCCCCCAAAAAAGCCATATTGCTTTTTCAAAATGTCATTTTTCTATGTTGTCATGCTTCATATGCTTGATGCAGCCTTTTTTTTGTTTTTTTAAACAGGGGGGTACTCCCTTTTTTTTAAAAACCTTATTTTCACTTAGTCTGAATTCCCCAGTCAGTTTTTTTGTCTTTTAAATGTTACTTACGACCGAGCACCCGCCCCAAAAGGTTTGGTGATTTTAATTACACCCCCCTTTTTTTTAAAACCCAAAAAATCGGGCATTACGACAGAGGTGCATTTTCACCCAAAAATTTCCAATATCACCAAAAAAGGTATGTTCAAAATTAGGGGGGGGAACTCACCAAATTGAAAACCACCTTACAGGGTTGGGGGGTTTTAAAATTTTGGGCCCCAAATGTTTATACAAGTTCCCAAAATTTTTCCTTATTTTCCAAAACCCAAAATTGCTTTTCAAAATTCAGGTATTCTATGTTGTCTTTCTTCAGTATGTTTGAGTGAAAAGTTTTTTTTTTAAAGGGTTTTTACAGGGGTAGCTTTTTTGGGTTTGCACCTATTCCTTTAACGGAATTGCCCCCCCTTTTTTTTGTCTTTTGAATTTCTTACTACCACACTCCCCCCCGGTTGTTTAAAATTACCCGGGCCCACTTTCCCAAAAATCGGCTTCGAAAAGGGTCTTTCACCCAAATTTAAATATCCCAATGGGGGTATTTCACATTGGGTCGGACCACAAATTGAACCCCCTTTGCAAATGGGGGGGTTTAAAAAATTTTGGGCCAAATGT
>JARQOD010000001.1:625135781-625353315 GCA_033576555.1 Oophaga sylvatica | reverse complement strand
CTGTTTTTCCTTCCAGATCTGTTTTTTATTCTGTCTTAGGCTTTTGTCCATCTCATTTTTGTTGCATTCTTTAAAGTATTCCTGGATACCCTTGTTTCGTCCATGATGGTGGTTTGGATGCTTATTAAACCTTGACCACCTCTTTTCTGTTGTTTAAACTATCTTCGGGGGGTAGATTTAGGTGGAGACCTCCATTCATTGTGAGGAGCTTTCATGTCTTCACATCTGCAGTTTCCCATCTCTTCTTTTGGCCAGCACACTACGACAGCAGGATAACTGATAACTGGCAGGGCATATGTAAAGATGGAAACAGATTTTATTCTTCTATTGAGCGGGCTCTTCAGGAAAATGTCTTACCTTGATGGTATTTGGATGTTGTGCTTTCCTTGCCTCCTCATCATGGTTACCATATCCTTGTGGGATGCTGAGGTACATGTAGCATGTCTGTATATCTGCTGGAAATTTTCACTCCATCAGTCTTGAAAACCCTTTGGGCCTCTCTTTATTACCAACCGGCCGCACTTCTCCGCCCAAAAGGACATCCCAATGTCTTCCCTGTAGATCCTTGTTAGGTGGATCAGTGAATTGATGTCTCATTCGTTTTTTGCACACAGCTTGATGTCACCCCTGTAGAGGAGATGGCTGATGGTGCTTCCACTCTTGAACTTGTATACATAATGGACTCTGTAATTTTTCTGACTGAGGGTAATCAAACCTATGCAGAACAGCTATGGGGACAGTGCATGCCCTTGGAAATATGGGGCATTTGATGGTCACTTGTGGGTTTAGTTGTCTTGAGTTGACTTCCAATGTTGTTCTCCATAGCCCACATTGAGTTTCTGAGGAAAGTTCTTAACTTCCTGTTGACATTGTAGAGAGCCATGTG
Source organism: Oophaga sylvatica (assembly GCA_033576555.1). Classification (NCBI taxonomy): domain Eukaryota; kingdom Metazoa; phylum Chordata; class Amphibia; order Anura; family Dendrobatidae; genus Oophaga; species Oophaga sylvatica. Next base: position 625,352,429 of record JARQOD010000001.1, on the reverse strand, counting down.
TGTGGCATTGTGTCATAGGCTTCCTATAGTCAATCCAGGCTGTGCTGAAATTGATCTGTCTGGATCTTGAGTTTTTTGCGACTGCTCTATTTACTAGGGGTGGCGCTTAGAGCCTCTGGTGTTGGTCCAAATGCCTTTCTGAGCTGGATTCATGTACTATATGGTTCTGTAATTTGGTGGCTATGATGCCTGCCAGGAGTTTCCATGCTGTTGTAAGGCAGGTTATTGGGTGGTAGTTGGATGGAACTCTTCCTTTGTGAGGATCCTTCATGATCAGCACTGTTCTTCCTTGTGTTAGCCAAGCTGGGTGGTGGCCTGCTTCTAGCAGTTGGTTCATCTGCTTTGCCATGCGTTCATGTACTGCTGTTAATTTATTTAGCCAGTAGGTGTGGATCATGTCTGGGCCAGGTGCTGTCCATCTCATCATGTTCTTGACCCACTGTTGGATGTCTGCTTCTTGTTCTAGGTGGTTTCTGTGTTTCATTCTCAGATCTTGCAGCCACATTGCACTGGTGTTGTGTGTTTTTTCCTTCTTCCATATGTTCCTCCAGTATTGCTACTGGTGAAGTTGCTGCCTTTGTGCTGTTACTCTGTAGTTGGGAGTACACCTTAGATGGTTCTTTGGAGAACAGGGCATTTATCTTCTTGGCCTCAGCTTCTCTAGTATATCTCCCTAGTCTTGCAGCGAGTGCTGTCAGCCTTTGTTTAGCAGTCTCAAGGGTTTCAGTTGGGGTCAGGACTTTGTACTTGTCCAGCTTGGTCTTATTCTTGATCTTTACACCCTTCTGTCTTTCTGTTAGTTGACTGACTTCCCTTCGTGTCACCTTGATCTTTGTCTCCAGTCTTCTTGTCCAAGACTGTTATTCTTGATTGGTTGCATAGCCAAGCATTTCCATGATTGCTGAGGCAGTAGCATAGATAAGCTTATTAGTTTGAGTAAGGGTATGTGCACACGTTGTGGATTTGCTTTAGTAAAAATCTGCATGGATTCTTCCTCTATTGGCAGAAAACGCAGGTGAAAATCCACGCGGATTTGATGCATTTTTTATGCGGATTTTCATGCGGATTTGTATGCATTTTTGTAAGCTAAATAAAGATATATTATTTAACAAAAAAAAAGAATTGTGATGTACAGTATATAGTGGCATGGCGACTGGTCATGTGATTGATGGGTGGTATGTATCGCAGAGGTGTGTGGCCCTATGATGTGGCCCAGTCACCTACATACCCACCCAAGGGGTGTTTGTCTGAATGCCCAAGTTGAAGCCTGTATGTGGTTGTGTATGTTTAAGGACCTGTGGTGATGTCATGATCACCTGACCAGTGCATGTGATGTTACCTCACCTGTGGGTGTGGTTAGAGGCTACCTAATGGAGGTGTGTTTGGCACATGGGAGTGAGTGGTTGTGAGTCTGTCAGAGTGGACAGACTTCCATGTGTCCAGGCTGGACATTACAGAGTGGTCTGTGACTTGGGAGGTAGAAGGCCTCCTGTGTGTATGACTTAAGATAGAGCCTCCGGGCTGGACATTGCCCTAGCCTGTGTGCTCACAGGGCCTGAGGGAACAAAGCCCAGCTAAGGACTGTTTTGTGTTGCTGTTGCCTGATGTAAAGACCGTTTACCTTTCTGTTGTGGATTTGATGGTTTATGAAGCAAATAAACCCACATGGATGTTGAAGAGAATGTGCCTCCTGTATCCTCCTATGCAGCTGAGTGAGTACAATCCTTACAATATATATATATATATACACATCCCCTGGACAAAGCCAAGTGCAAAACGCGCGTTGGGGTGCCTGCCGCCTTCAGGTATAGATATCAACCTTCATTAGCACATGTATTGACTTGAGCAATTGGGCATTTATCTTACTCATTAGCTTTTTACTTTCAGCACATACATTTTACAGAGGACTATCTGTGTAGCCCTGGTGTTAGGCACACGCAGTACCCTGGAGAGTGTGTGGAGAGATAGCAGTTTAATGCTCAATACCCATTCACTCAACATACACTAGACACACCCTTAGGGTAGTGTAGTCACTTGTGAGGGAGTGGTCAGGGTGTATTGGTTGAGTGATTAGAGTAGTCAGTTTCCTGTCTTCGGACAGAGCAGACGTGTGGAGTCTAGCTGGGACTTGGAGGGAGGAAGCAGTCCAGCCTGGTTCTGCAGCAGTTCAGCAAGTGGAGGCCAGTAAGGGCGAGATATAGATCACCTCAGCCTGGTCAGAGCTGTACCTCACTTGAAGACACTGATTAAGAAAGAAGAGCTTAGTACAGAATTACTTCAGTCACCTGTCCCAAGGACAGTGAAAGGTTCAGAGACGTGCTCCTGCCTAGTGGATAACTGAGAGTCTGGAACTAACTCTAAAGGAAGAGAAGAAGGGAGTGATTACATGACTTTTTGCAAGTGTGAGTGTTTATGCTACCAGCGAGGACAAGGCGAAAGGCACAGTGGAAAGGAATATTTGAAAAGTGCTTTTGGATTGAAGAAGTCCTGCACATTGTAACCGGTCACTGGGGACCGAAGGATCACTATTAGCTTCAAGCATAGTGGTAAGAAAACCAGAGATTTACCGGACCTTAGGTCGCGGCAAACAGTCCCAAATAGTCAGTACGTAACTGGGGTCAGGGGGAGTGAAGACTTTGAGTCAGTGCACGACAAGACAGGAATTCAGCTCTCTCACAGGAAGGCTCCTACCACAAAACTGACTGGGCAGTACAGCTATGGAATAGCTGGAGTTACAGAGGGAACTACGCTTCAGGCTGGTTGTACTCATCGTGTTGAAAGTAAAGGAGGCCCCTAACTTGTCCAGCTGCTATCTCAAAATACATTCTCCTTGGATCAGCCTCCCTGGGACCTGCCTGAACATCTTACAAGTAAAGGTATGGAAAGACGCTGACCGTGTGAGACTGTGTTATTTATCTGCACCCGACTTCACTAACTTCATAGACTTTGAGGGACCAGTCCCACCTGTAGGGGACCTGACATCTAGCTGCCTCACCATCCCCTCAGAGATCCACAGCAGCGCTGGTACAAATTACCAGAAGACTACAGGTGGCGTCACGAACTGTATATAAATATATCCCCTGTAAATATATCCCCAACATACGCCAGACCGCCAGGGCCACAGACCGAGCCACCGCTACCTGTGACAATCCCCATAGACTTCCATGGGCTCGGCTCTGAGTACCCCATTGCCCTGGTAACCCACAATTGTGGTGGCGGGTCGACACAAAACTTTGGCGTCACGAACAGGATGCGAAACTCGCAAAATTGCGAGCCCTGTGTGCCTATGGAATTGTTTTTGTGAAAAGGACTGTTTGCACTTTTGGCGCCAAAAATCGCCATCTTTGTCGCCATATTCGCGCCCTCAGGCGCTGGAGAAGAAGGTGGGCGTACCTTCGTGGGCGTGTACCCCCCTGTGGCGCGAAGAGAATGCCTGCCCTCTCAAAGTGCTATTACAACATGCGATCCTGCCCTACAGCAAAGGAGGTCCGCCTCCTCTTCACCTTTCCTGCAAAGAGGAGGAGACGCAAACCCCGCCTCCACGGAAGAGACCGGATGTCTCTGGAGGAAGAAGAAAGAATCTTCTGGAACATCATGGAAGCAGGACGTGTGCAGCCGAGCAGGGAAGCGGAGGAAGGCAGGCCCCGTGCCCCGGCCAAGCTGCCACCAGCACCGGAGTCATCCGTGGTCCTGCACCTGCAGCAGGCGTTGCTAGAAATTAAGGAAGAAAATGCACGCCTGAAGAAGATGGTCCAGCACCAACCTGGATTTGAAGAGATCGAGAGACGCCGGCGTACCCTGGAGCAGCGGCGGCTGTGGGACGCGGTGTTCTCCCCCTTCGATGATCCTCTACGTCTGGAGTTACCAAAACTTCTGCTGCCCAAGGCAAAGGAGCAACCGGAGGCTGCCCCCGAAAGTACCAATCCTGATCCCACCGGTGAAGCGGTGGAGGCGAAGGAGGTTGAGGAGGTACCGCCAGTTCCGGAACTCCCGCCCGGTCAGGAGGCCGCAGCAGATGATCGAACCCCGGCAGGGACACCGGAGGGGTCCTGTCCGTCGTTACCAGACGTCGACTGGGACGAGATGGCGCGCCTGGATGACGTCGCCTACACCGCCCAGTGGGAATTTGAGTGGCAGCGTCGTGAGGAGAAGCAGAAACGCCAGCAGGAGGAAGAGCGGGAAGCTCAGCGGAATCGTCAGCGGCAACATGCAGAGCTGATCGCGGACAAGGAGAGTGTCCGGAGAGAGAAAGGTACCCTGAGGGAACCGCGGCGGCAGGGGTGTGTGACTGAGTTCCAGCTCCGGAAGGGCTGGGGCTTCATCCGTGAACCGGGCCTCTACCCAGGGGTCTTTGTTAGTCGCAGGGACGTAGAATCCCACCTACCGCAAGGCCATCCCGGGAGGGACTTAGTTAATGGAGACATTGTCACGTACACACGGCACTGGGGAATGAAGGGATGGTATGCCCTTAACGTCACCATCGTCCGTGACCCCGTCCCCGACGCAGGTAACGTCACCACTACCGCAGCGTCCCCGTCTCCAGCTCAAGCAGTATCCGGCCGTGCCCCAGCATCGCCCCCTGCAGGTACTTCGCAAGTGGAAGCGACACCTGTATACCGTTATCCTTCTACATCGCAACATGCGACCCAGTTTCCATCGCAATCCATGACACGATCCATATCGTTAACTGTGACTCAGATTGAAACGCAATCGGTGTCTCGCAAGGAGAAAGTACCTGTTGCGCCCCTAGAGGTTCACACAAGAACTGTGGCAACTCAAACCCCAATAGCAGGTCACGACTTGTTAGTCCTGGGATCTAGGGACCATCGCATTGTTCCAGCCCCTGGGGTGGAAAATGTACTTGAAATAAATGAATAGTTAAACAGTAAAAACCGGTGAGATCCAGATAGGGGTCTACCATAAGTAATGTTGTAAAAAGTTTAAGAAGTTTGCCAATTTTTGCACTAGTTAAATGAGTATATAATACATTTATATATTGCTAACAGTAGAATGCCCGGCTGGGTAACCAGAAAAAGTTTTGCACTTTATTATTATTATAATGTGATATAATATGTCTTCGTTTTACAATGGACTTTGAGGTTGAGGACTGTGCCAGCCCAGAACTTATTTGTATATAGTTGCGCTTCGGTGCTTTATCTTGGTTTTACATAAAACCAGCACAACTACCTCTGAATACAAAAACCCGTGTGGTGTGGCACTGAGTGAGGTCTGCATTCGGATGTCCTGCAGCCCACCCAGGACCCACGTTGAAGGTTTGGTGCGGGTCCTTCACAAGAATACTGTGTATTTATTGAATGTTTTGATGCCTTAATACTTTTGTATTTTTCTATATCCAATGTTTTTGTTTTGCAACGTTCAAGACATCCTCACCTCCCGGATGGGACGAATTACTGTTTAATGTTGATGTTTTCATGCATAAACAAAACTGTCTCTTTGTATTTTACAGCCCGGGAGTGCTGTCTTTTACCATGGGGGAATGTGTAGCCCTGGTGTTAGGCACACGCAGTACCCTGGAGAGTGTGTGGAGAGATAGCAGTTTAATGCTCAATACCCATTCACTCAACATACACTAGACACACCCTTAGGGTAGTGTAGTCACTTGTGAGGGAGTGGTCAGGGTGTATTGGTTGAGTGATTAGAGTAGTCAGTTTCCTGTCTTCGGACAGAGCAGACGTGTGGAGTCTAGCTGGGACTTGGAGGGAGGAAGCAGTCCAGCCTGGTTCTGCAGCAGTTCAGCAAGTGGAGGCCAGTAAGGGCGAGATATAGATCACCTCAGCCTGGTCAGAGCTGTACCTCACTTGAAGACACTGATTAAGAAAGAAGAGCTTAGTACAGAATTACTTCAGTCACCTGTCCCAAGGACAGTGAAAGGTTCAGAGACGTGCTCCTGCCTAGTGGATAACTGAGAGTCTGGAACTAACTCTAAAGGAAGAGAAGAAGGGAGTGATTACATGACTTTTTGCAAGTGTGAGTGTTTATGCTACCAGCGAGGACAAGGCGAAAGGCACAGTGGAAAGGAATATTTGAAAAGTGCTTTTGGATTGAAGAAGTCCTGCACATTGTAACCGGTCACTGGGGACCGAAGGATCACTATTAGCTTCAAGCATAGTGGTAAGAAAACCAGAGATTTACCGGACCTTGGGTCGCGGCAAACAGCCCCAAATAGTCAGTACGTAACTGGGGTCAGGGGGAGTGAAGACTTTGAGTCAGTGCACGACAAGACAGTGATTCAGCTCTCTCACAGGAAGGCTCCTACCACAAAACTGACTGGGCAGTACAGCTATGGAATAGCTGGAGTTACAGAGGGAACTACGCTTCAGGCTGGTTGTACTCATCGTGTTGAAAGTAAAGGAGGCCCCTAACTTGTCCAGCTGCTATCTCAAAATACATTCTCCTTGGATCAGCCTCCCTGGGACCTGCCTGAACATCTTACAAGTAAAGGTATGGAAAGACGCTGACCGTGTGAGACTGTGTTATTTATCTGCACCCGACTTCACTAACTTCATAGACTTTGAGGGACCAGTCCCACCTGTAGGGGACCTGACATCTAGCTGCCTCACCATCCCCTCAGAGATCTACAGCAGCGCTGGTACAAATTACCAGAAGACTACAGGTGGCGTCACGAACTGTATATAAATATATCCCCTGTAAATATATCCCCAACATACGCCAGACCGCCAGGGCCACAGACCGAGCCACCGCTACCTGTGACAATCCCCATAGACTTCCATGGGCTCGGCTCTGAGTACCCCATTGCCCTGGTAACCCACAATTGTGGTGGCGGGTCGACACATATCTCTTTAATTAAGCCAATATTTATTATTCTAAAGACTAGCTACCTCATTTTTTGCACATGCACTTTAAATAGCGATATATCGTGGTTTATGCGATATATGTCTTTTTTTATTGGGCTTGAAAACACTTGATATCATTAGTTTGGGAAGCTTTTTTTTCTCTCAACTTTTTGTGCCAATTGCAACTCTCTTGTGCAATAGACAAACATTACTCCCTAATCTATACTATGAGTAATTTGTGGCTTTTATTTGTATTGTTATCCATAATTTTATTGTTCTGCATTGTTGCTTTGTATTTATTAAAAAATATTTGGAATATTTTATGGTGAAAAAAACGTCCGTGTTTTTTTTCGGATTTGCCTATTATTATATTTTATTAACTATCATTCACATATATTTCTGTATTCCCTTTTTTCATTTCTATCCTAAGGATAGGTCATCAACATGGTGAACATGTAGATATTTTTTCTAAACTTCCCTCATGCGTACAATCTGACTTACTAGGAATAGTTCTTCATAACCTAACATACACAGATACATTTCTCCTTTTCAGAATTTCATTGCTGCAATTGCAAGTTTCTCTTTCTACTGTTACTAACTTTTTTGGAATTATTTGAGTGCTCACTTTTACTTTATACTGTGGTTATGGCTAGAAACCCTGTGAGCTTTTGTGAGCCATAATAGAGTTTCTATACACCATTGTCCATATTTTACTACAATGACAATGAGTATCAAGTATAAATAGAAAGTCAGATTTACATTTGCAGGTTGTGCAGAACTAGAACTAGAATTAATGGTCTGTAAGACGCCAGCAGATTTACAACATTTGGGCATCCTGTTTAACAGTAAACGGGCCCTTGTCATTAAGCGCCTAAGGCAATCTCCGATGTGTCTTTGGATAATTGGAAGTAATTTTACTCTTTGGGTGCTGGGCTTTCCAAATCATATTGCAACATTTAGGCATTATCTCATATAATTAGCATGTAAGTCAAGCATTTCCCCATGGTCCCTATTAAAATAATTTAATACCCAGTTCCAGTCTCTGTGAAAATTGCATGTTGTGTCCAACTTTTACACTGCTATGAACATAGGATTAGTTTCCAGTATCCACTCTTAGAAGTAATGTTGATGAAGTGCAGAGAATTTTGTACAAATTACAATTAGTTATACGGAATAATATATTTTTATTTAAACGATTGTTGATGATTTACCTATGTAGCAAGGAGATCTGACCTGTAAAAATAATTATCAACCTGCATGGAATGAGTAAAAATAACATACTATAATATAGTTTTTACATTTGTGGCAATGACAATGTGCCTTATATATTGATATCGCTTTTGCAGCCACTGCTTTGCTGCCACTATTACATTTGCTACATGAGCCAAGGATCACAGCAATCCTCCAGTATCTCCGCAGAACAATGTGACCTGAACCTAACAATCACTCCTGCTGGAGTGTCCTGACTTGCTTGTTCCGGCAATCGAGAATATAGTTAAAGGGGTTGTTCTGTCCAGGGAGGCCACACCCTCTAGTCGGCCATGCCCACTCGATGGTCATCACTAGACGGGGCGCGGCCTCGCTGCATAGAAGTGTATGGAAGCAAGGCAACGTCCACTGGCCGGGAGTATGTAAAAGTCATACATACCCTTAGGCCCCAGGTCAGAAACCAGCGAATCCCTGCAGCACACAGTGTCACACAGAGTGACTGAAGACTTATCAATTTGGACTTGACAACCCCTCTAAGTGATCTATGTAATATGGGATTTTTCCTGGTCTTCTGAAAAAAGCAGTCATCGAGCCTCTATTGGACTATCCCTGTATGAGCCTAGATGCTCTGAGCTACAGACCTGTTTCTAACCTACCCTTCTTGGGGAAAGTCATAGAAAAAGGCCATTGCTGTCCAACTAGATGCCAGACTGTTAGATGATTGTATCTGTGGCCCTTTTCAGTCTGACTTCCGGAAAAAAAAAACATCACTGAATCATCACTTACTCAAGTACTAAACAATCTGTTAGGGGTACAATTCCTCAACAGTATCTATTGGCTCCTCATCCTCCCTGCCAGTTCTCTTATGTACCATATGGTTAAGTTCTATCCCCAATGTTTTTTTCCATTTACATTGTACAATTACACAAAATAATCCAAGACTACATTCTGGCATACCACTGCTATTATGATAATACCAACTCTAAAAGGGTTGTCCAAAATAATGAAAATGCTGCGCATGGGCCACGATACATGTAAAATAATGAACTAATAAAAACTTACCATTCTACCTCTTGGCAACCCCAGCTCTTCTTCCTCGATGCTACAATTTACAATGGCTGCAGACGTTACAACCCATATACCCTATGTGATGTCTGCAACCACTCATGGGCCTCACTTGTCTCAAGCCTAAGACTATTGATTAGATGCAGATGAAAATAGGGTACCTGGACCTTTACAGTCAATCTAAAAGAAGCATTAAGGACATTGTGCTGGAACAGCCGTGGGACAAGAACTGGGAGCATATTATCTCATTATCTTACATATATTGATGGCTTTGTTTTTTTTTATCTTGGACAAACTCTTTAATGTATTGAGGAAACAAGGACAATGCTCCAATAGGCAAGCCGCATGTAGCCACAGGCTGAATGGAGAGGTCGCAGTGCTTATGTGCACAGTAACATCATGCCTAGAGGTATTCTTTTGGACAGATTCCACTCACTCAGTATTCACGGTATATAAAGTACATTTCTTTGTAACTGCTGGATTCAATAAGTTTCAATGAACATAAATGAGAAATTATACAACTGCCACAGCTCAGATATCACTTACTAATTTTCCATTTCCAATAAGTCTGAGTCTTTTCTTTCCATTTTGTATAGCGCTAAATATATCTGGCACATCTCCTCTGATGACTCCTTCTGCCCCTTGTAAATTTGAAAGTGGAGGCTCTTCTAGGCCATGGCTACATTGCAGACGTACTGACTTATTGGTACAGTCTTTCCCAGTATTCTTCACTTTTCCTAAATGACAATTTCCTATTATAAAAATATAACAAAAAATAATTTAATCCAGCACAAAATGGACCTGATATGTGTCGTATAATCAGTCATTAAAAGGTATACGAAAAACATTCAGAAACATACTGCTATTATAAATGTTTTTAGTTCCAGGAATTTGATAACTAATTTGAGCTGCTAAGGCCTCTTTCACACTTCAGTCGTGCGACGTCAGTCAAATCCGTCAAAATGTGAAAAAAACGGATCCGCCATTTTTTTTTTGGCGGATCCGTTTTTTTCCCATTGACTTGCATTAGTGACGGATTTTGACGGATGGTCGTCCATTTGGTCCGTCTTTTGACGGATCCGCCAAAAAATTGGCGTCCGTCATTTTACAAAAACGGGCAATGCAACGCTTTTTTGCTCTCTCTCTCTCTCTCTCTCTCTTCTCGTTCCGAATTTACATTTCCGGAACGAATTTTTCTTCATTTCCAGGTGAAATTTTCTTGGCGGATCCGCCATTTTCACACTTGGGCAGACGTCACACAACGGAGGTGTGAAAGAGGCCTTAGTGATCCATATTATAGCTCACGGAGGCCTGGAAATCAGGAATGAACTATCTGAGGCTCAAGGAATTTTACTGGAATGCATGATTTACATTAGTTCTAGGGTAGGGATTTCTTCCAACACTCCCACTTCTCGGTTAACCTCAATATTTATGTAGAACTTGCAAATATGTACCTAAACATTGCTGCCTCCATAAATTGTACTCCAAAATTTAAAACGTAACAATCCATTCTATTTAATGTTTTCATAAATCAATAGTACACGTTTTTTCTTCTGGACTGATCTTTCATTCTCAAAACGCTAAATTTATAGAAAATCCTGTATTCAGTGAATATAGACTTTCCAGTTAGTGAGATAGGAGATGGCTGCTGGTGCTTAAAGGGGCCGAAACATCAAAGTTTTTACCTTATAAAAGTGGTGCAAAAATGTAACTACTATGGATCATATCTGTCGAAAGGGTGGATGAAGCTGTAGGAGCATGGCTACACTGTCTGTCGAATTCAACAAATCTGCTGATGTTTTCAAAGCCAGAAATACCAGTAGCATTTCTGGCACAGCACACGGAGGAGCACGCCGCTTACTAGATTCACCTAATTCATTAAGCTGCGTACGCATCTTAATTAATTTGGTTAAATGTACTCTGTCAAAACTGGTATATCATGAGCTTGTGTAAGGAGATGGACATGCTGCCCACGTTTCCCACATAATCCAGTTTATTGTTGTAAAATGTTATGTGATGTGTGGAAACACGGGGATCTGTGGATGCTTTAGTCCGCTGGCCTGAAACCGCATAGACCAGGGCTCATCCCACTGAAGGCTCGCTCTCTTTTCATTGTGGGCATAATACTACTCAGACAACACAAGGTAAAACAGTGTGGCAATACTTTATTAAATCACAAACAGACAATAACACATAGAACAGTCCCAGCAAAATACCCAAGATGGTGCATAATTACACAGTCTCACCCGTCCGCTGACTTGCCCGGATTTCAGCAGCTGTGACTTCAAGGGCCGACTACCCCTACCTCTGGCATGCACAGAAAGGAGCTAACAACAAGCTTAGGAAGGTGACAGTCCTTTGAAGTACGAAGCCAGGTGATTGGAGGGTCACAACCTGGCTTATCCGAACATCTCCATGGACTCAGGTGACCGGTGGGTCCGAATCCTGGCTTCCCTAAACGTGTCTATTGGTTCAGTGAAGGTCTAATGGAGCAAATCTGTATTATTTCTGCCGGTGCCTTGGTCCCCTAAGCTGGCATCCTGTAGAATGTCAAATCTGTGTCCCTCCTGATGGAGCCATGATGTCCTGGCTGCTGCTGCAGAGTGTTCCTGGCTGTGGTTTTGTAAAGAGTCGCTGGTACTCTGGATCTCTTGTTACAGAAGCATATCCCTTTTATATACAGTGGGTACAGAAAGTATTCAGACCGCTTTAAATTTTTTTTTTCATTGCAGCCATTTGGTACATTCAAAAAAGTTCATTTTTTTCTCATTAATGTACACTCTGCACCCCATCTTGACTGATAAAAACAGAAATGTAGAAATTTGTGCAAATTTACTAAAAAAGAAAAACTGAAATATCACATGGTCATAAGTATTCAGACCCTTAGCTCAGTATTGAGTAGAAGCACCCTTTTGAGCTAGTACAGCCATGAGTCCTCTTGGGAATGATGCAACAAGTTTTAAACACCTGGATTTGGGGATCCTCTGCCATTCTTCCTTGCAGATCCTCTACAGTTCCGTCAGGTTGGATGGTGAACGTTGGTGGACAGCCATTTTCAGGTCTCCAGAGATGCTCAATTGGGTTTAGGTCAGGGCTCTGGCTGGGCCAGTCAAGAATGGACACAGAGTTGTTCTAAAGCCACTCCTTTTTTATTTTAGCTGTGTGCTTAAGGTCATTGTCTGGTTGGAAGGTCAACCTTCGGCCAAGTCTGAGATCCAGAGCACTTTGGAAGAGGTTTTCATCCAGGATATCTCTGTACTTGGCCGCATTCATGCTTCTTTCAATTGCAACTAGTCTTCCTGTCCCTGCAACTGAAAAACACACCATAGAATGATGCTGCCACCACCATGTTTCACTGTTGGGATTGTATTGGGCAGGTGATGAGTGCTTGGTTTTCTCCACACATACCGCTTAGAATTATCACCAAAAAGTTCTATCTTCATCTCATCAGACCAGAGAATCTTATTTCTCATAGTCTGGGAGTCCTTCATGTGAGTTTTAGCAAACTCTATGCGGGCTTTCATATGTTTGGCACTGAGGAGAGGCTTCTGTCGGGCCACTCTGCCATAAAGCTCACACTGGTGGAGGGCTGCAGTAATAGTTGACTTTGTGTTCTTCTTTACCTCTTGAGGTTCTTTACCTCCCTCATCAAGGCTCTTAGTAACATAGTAACATAGTTATTAAGGTTGAAGGAAGACTTTAAGTCCATCTAGTTCAACTGATATCCTATCCTAACCTGCCCTTACATGTTGATCCAGAGGAAGGCAAAAAAAAACCATGTGGCAACAGTAAGCTCCACATTGGGGAAAAAAATTCCTTAACGACTCCACATACTGCAATCAGACTAGCTCCCTGGATCAACGCAATATCTAGGAAACTTCCACTATTACTCAGTTTGGCTGGACGGCCAGGTCCAGGAAGTCTTCTGGTGGTCCCAAACTTCTTCCATTTAAGGATTATGGAGGCCACTGTACTCTTAGGAACCTTGAGTACTGCAGAAATTCTTTTGTAATCTTGGCCAGATATGTGCATTTTCTCAATTCTGTCTCTGAGCTCCTTGGCCAGTTTCTTTGACCTCATGATTCTCATTTGGTTTGACATACACTGTTAGCTGTGAGCTCTTATCTAGACAGGTGTGTGCCTTTACAAATCAAGTCCTACCAGTTTAATTAACCCCTTACTACCATCTGACGGTCTAGTACGTCCTATGGCAGTATCCCACACTTTGATGTGGGCTCCGGCAGTGAGCCTGCATCAAAGCCGGGACATGTCAGCTATTTTGAACAGCTGACATGTGCCTGCAATAGGTGCGAGTGGAATCACGATCCACCGATGCCTGTTAACTAGTTAAATGCCACTGTCAAATGCTGACAATGGCATTTTAATGGCGCTTCCTGCCATTGGGCCTGAAATATGCGCACCGCTGACCCCTCACTCGTGATCGGGGGTCATCGGTTCATCGGCATAACAACCAGAGGTCTCCTTGAGACTTCTATGGTTGTTGATGCTGGATTGCTATGAGCGCCACCCTGTGGTCGGCGCTGATAGAAATGCAGTAATTCTGCTACATAGAGACGATCTGAGCATTGCCTCTATGTAGCAGAGCTGATCAAGCTATGGCAGGTTCTAGCCTCCCATCGAGGCTAATGAAGCATGCCCAAAGTTAAAGAAAAATGTTTTTAAAAACATTAAAAAAATAAAAAAAACATAAAAGTTCAAATCACCCCCCTTTAAACCCACCCAAAAAAAAATAAAAAAAACAAACTACACTATTTATATCGCTGTTCAAAACCCCGAAAATTTTTTATAAAAAAAAAAAAGTTTTAAAACCGTGCAAAGGGTGTTCAAGAAAAAAATCGAAACCCAGAATTACTTTTTTTTTCGCCAAACTTCAGAAAATGAAAAAAGGGTGACCCAAAAGAACATATCTCAAAAAAAGAGTATCATAAAACTTCAGTTGGGGGCAAAAAATAACCCCCCCCCAACCGAGATCACGAAAAAGGGCCCAAAAGGAAAATTTGGAAAATTTGGGAAAATTTTTTTTTTTCAACTTTAATTTTTTCCCCACTACTTAATAAAAAAAAAAAAAATTTTTTTTGGTGTCTATGAACTTGAAGGGGACCGGGAATCTAATGGCAGGAAAAATTTTTAGCTTTTAGTAACCCCCAAAAAAAACCCAAAAAAAAAAACAATGGGGGATTGTATTTTTTGAATTTTCCCCAAAAGTTGGAAATTTTTTTCCCCCTTTTCCCCGATTTCCCCGACAGGTAAATTCAAGGTTTTTTCGCCCAAAGTACAACTTATCCCAAAAAAATAACCCCTCACGGGGCAATTGACAGAAAAAAAAAAATTTTTTATGGCTCGGAAAAAGGGGGGAGTAAAAACGAAAACGAATGGAAAAGTGGGGAAAATTTAATTAAAAAACCCGTCACCACTTTTTGTATTTATCACCTACTCCGGTTTTGCTTTAAAAACTGAGGAAAAATACGAAAATATTAAAGTGTGAAATAAAAATTTTGCTTTTTTCCCTTTCTTTTAAATCTTTTTATACAGGGGAAATTACTTTTTTTTTCACTGGGGGGGCTAAACGGGGAATTTGGGGACAGTGGGCCCCCTTTTTATACCGCTTTTTTATATTTTTTTTTCCTTTTTTCCCCTGTCTCCCCAACGGTCACCATAAGGAAAAAAAACCTTTAGAGAAATTTTTTTAATATTATGATATTTAAAGTGCATCTTGCTATGCCACAATTTAAAAGTTAAAAAAGTTTTTTCCCCTATTATCTGTGGTCCCAGGCGTGGGGTGAAATCCCACCCCCCGGTGCTCCAGACGCAGTGGTGCCAACGTGCTTTACTTATAGGGGGGTTTGGGCGACCGTTCTAGGAGTGCCTTGGGAAAGTAGGAATCAATGTAGTTCTAGTGGGAAGGTAAAGTAGGGAGAAAACAGCAGTTGGCCCCCCTTTTTTGGGGGTGCCTCATTTTAAGAGCAAAAGAAAAACCAAGGGAAAATTCCCCGGGCCGGGGGAATTTTGGGAAAAAATAAAAGTGAAAAACATTTTAAAGAAAACAAACGAAAAAAAAAAAGATGTCAAACCCCAAAAAAAAGCAGAAGAATAAGCAAAAGTGGCGGAGCCAATAGATAAACACCTTTGGCCATAGTTACCTGGGGTTGCAGTACAACAATAAGGGAAACCCCTTTAGGGGAGCCCCCCAAAAGTAAACAGGCCCCCTCACCGTTGGCAGTGGCTCACTCCAGGCTCCTGGGCCCACCCAATGGGGTTGAATTGTGGTTTTTAAAAAGCATTAAACGCAGATGCCAAAAACCAGCGAATCAGGCATTTAAAAGTTTTTTGGTTTTACACCAAACCCTGCTCCTAATGCAGAGAGCGACTGCTTTTTTTTTGGCTCCCGTATAATTTGATATTTTTGAAATTTAATTTTAAATATGAGAAAAATTTTTTGGGGTCATGTGAAAGGCTTTTTGTAACGCGTTTCCCACAGTACTGGGGTTTAGGGGAACCCCAAAAAAAATTGGGGGCTGTTTTGGATGACAAATTTTTAGCCCTGTTTCCATCTTTGGGAAAAAAAAATCGGGTAGGAATTTTGGGTTAATATCTCCCACTGAATCCCAAGGGCAAAGTTTTTTGAAAATTTTGGGGGCCCAAATTTTTTAAAGATTTTGCCCCGCAGATTTTACAACCCTTTTTTAAAAAATTGGGGAAAGGGGGTTTTGGGTGACTTGGGAAAAAAAAAATGCGAACCAAAAATCATAGTCATTTGGGGAGAAATTTTACTTTTTTTTTCCCCTTCCCTTTTTAAAACCTAAAAAAAACCAAAAAAAGCCCTCTTCAAAACTTTTAAAACCAAAATCCTGTACATCGGGGGGGAATTTTTTTTTTTTTTTCCCCCTTTTTAAAATTTATTTCCCCCAAAAAAGTTTAATCTGTAGGGTTTCCCCCCTTTTTTGTGACTTTTTGTATTTTTTAAAAAAAACACCCCCTTTTTTTTTTGGGGTTTAAAGGGGGATCATCACCCCCCGGGACATAAAAAACCCTTTTTAAAATTTTTGGGATGGGGGTTTTAAATTAGAAATATTCCCCCGGGGGCCCTCCCTTTTTGGGGGCCTAAATTTGGGGGTTTTGGGGTTGTGGGAAATGTTAATTTTCTTTTTTTAAAAGCAAATGATTTCTTTCAGTCTTGGGGCGGTGGGGGGCCTAGAAGAAATCCCTGCCCCCGGAATCCTGCGCCTGAACCCTGCACCCCCAAAAAAGGGCCCCGGGGGGGACGATTCCCTTTAAATATAAAAAATTTAATACCTTTTTTTTTCCTTTTTCCCTTATAAACGGGGGTTCCCCTTAAGCAATAAAAAACCTCTAAGGGTTTCCCCCAAAAATTGGGCCCTTTTAAAAAAATTAAGGGGGGGCCCCAGCTAATTGCCTTTGTTTTTTTGGGGTGGATTTTTTGGCATAAACTGTTTTTAAAACTTTTCCATGAGTTGGAATCTTTTTGGGGATCAACAAAATTTTCATTTGGT
Organism: Oophaga sylvatica; assembly: GCA_033576555.1. Classification (NCBI taxonomy): domain Eukaryota; kingdom Metazoa; phylum Chordata; class Amphibia; order Anura; family Dendrobatidae; genus Oophaga; species Oophaga sylvatica. Next base: position 625,335,808 of record JARQOD010000001.1, on the reverse strand, counting down.
TTCCCCCCAAAAAAAGGGCCTTTTGCAGCGAACGCTCGGGCCCCGGCCCATCCTCTTCTGACAATTGCTTTTTTCCGATTTTTGGGGGTGCGGGGGAAAAGGGTTGGTTCTTAAAAAAATTTGGGGTGGCAGCAGTGGGATCTGCCCAATTTCTCTGAAAAATTTGGGGGGGTAGCGGGGGGATTGGGGGGATCCACGCTGCTTTTCCCGACATGTTTTTAAAATTTTAAAAAAACAAATAAATTTTGGGTTTCCCCCTACTTTTGTGCATTTTCCCAAAAAAAAATGACCACTGCCAGGCGGGAAAACCAGTTTTTTTTCAACAGGACTTCCCTCACCTCTTTATTTTTGGGTACTCCCTTGGTTTGTCCAGGTTTTTTTCAATGATTCTGAAAAAAAGTTATTTTTTTTTCACCAGTTTTTGAATTTTCCAAAATTTTCCCCTTTCAGGGTTTTCGGGATCTTCTCAGACAAAAGGCAGAAGGGGTCCCAATCACCCCTTTAAAAGTCAAAATAACAGCAGTTTGTGCCCTTTTGTTTTGGGGCCCCCAAGAATAAGTACTTTTTTTTAACAGGGGTTCAGTACTTTCTTTGCACTTGGATGGGGCATATCCAAAAAAATTTGTTTTTTCGGGGGAAAAAGAGTAGGGGGTTTTGGGAAAAAATGAAAAACCAAAGATGTCTGGTGTTACATTCTTCAAGTAAAAACCCAAACCCCCAAAAAGTCTTATGGCTTAAAAATAAATTTTTCAAGAAAAAAAAAGGGGGGGGTGGAAAAAACCCCCCAGAGGGCATCACGGGGGAGTAGTGTTGGCGTTTTCGAAAACCCCCCAAATATGGGGGATCGGCCAAAAATTTTGCTGTATCGGTTTTTTTTGATATTTTAAATTCCAAAAAATTTTCCTTTTACCCCATACCGGAATGGGAAAATTCCCATAATTTTTTGGAGGAAAAGTGATTTTAGTCACCCCAATTTAGGTTTTCCCCAAAAGTGGGGGGACACCCCTTTTTGCTGCGGCCCCTTTTAAAAATAATGGCGGGGTGTATTGGATGCTGAAATGTGTCAGAATGCACTAAAAAAAAGGGGGCCGCCCCTTTTTTTTGTACTTTTGGGTGTAAATTTTAAAAAGGGGCAGAACGCTGCGTGCTGACTCTAAGGGGGCATTTTGAGTTTTCATTTTTTTTTTTCTGGCTTTAGGCAGGTTGCCCCCAACCCCTTGGGGGTTTTAAAATTTTTTTTGCCTGCATGTTTTTTTTAACAGCTCTGCAAGGGTGTGTGGTGCGGGGGGCGCTGCAGTTTCCCCCTTTCATGAAACCCCCTGTCCTGAAGGAAACCCCGGGGGGCACCCCACAGACTCCTTTTTTTTTTTTCAGTGAAAATTTTTTCTGCCCATGCAATTTAAATTTTGTGACGCGCTTCCTTTTCCCTATCCAATCCCGGGTTTCCCCAAAAATTTTTAAAAGGGGAAAAGAAAAAAAGGGAACCCTTTTACAGTTTTTGAACATTTTGGGGTTTAAAAGGGGGGGTTTTGGGGCTGGGTTTTTTATTTTTTGAGTGTACTTTCCCTCCAGTTACTTTTTTCGCACGGGTGCTTGTACTTGCTGACGTGGCTCAGTCCCTTTTCCCCCCTTTTCATTTCTCCCAAATTTTGGGTCGGGGTCCATTCCTTTTAAAAAAAAATTTTAAAAAACTTTGTTTTACGCGCCCATCCTTTTTTCCCCTTTTTAATTTTTTGGGGTTTAAAACACTAAAAAGGAGACAAAGGGGACCCTTTTTACTTTTTTGGGAACATTGTTTTCCCCGGGGGTTTACTTCAGTCTCTGCGTAAAAAACCCCCCACTTGGGCCCCCTTTTAAAAATTTTTTTCTTTCTTTACCCTTTTTACCAAGTTTTAAAAAGTCAGGGGGGTAAGCACGTGGTGGGGGCCCCTGGATTTTCCCCCCCGGGAGAGGACGTGGGGTTTTTGGGGGGCGGGGTCCCCGGGCCCCCAGTGACACAGCACCCCCCATTTTTAAAACCCTTTAGCGTTCCTTTAGGGGCATTTTGGGGGGGAGCTCGGCGGGGCCCCCCCCGCTGGGGGAAAAAAAAAAATTGAACCCCCTTTTTGGGTTTTGGGTGGCACCCAAAACCTCGACTTCAATTCCTTCCCCCTCCTCCGGAAACAACACGGGGTTTCAAAACCCTCTGTCTGTTCACTGCCTGTCAAATTGCCCCCCCCGTCAGAGAAGTTCTGTACAGGAGCCAGCTGAGTCTTTTTCTTCTGTTCTCAAAATCTGTTGGCTCGCAAAAAACGGGCCCCCGGCAAGCAGTTTTTTCCCCAAATTTTAAAAAGGGGAGTTTCAGTGAATGCGGGGAAAACTTTCTCCCTCAATCTGAAGAGGCCCCGGGGGGAAAAACCCAAAGCCCATGGGGGGGCACACCGCAGAACGCATCTCATGATGAGGGGGGGAAATCAGGTTTTCCCGGGGGTTTTTTTGGGGCATGGGGGCTGGGCCCCGGGGGTCCAACAACAGGGGGTTTGGGAAAAGGGGGGATTTTGGGGGGTGATGAAGTCCGAGACCCAACATTTTGGGGGGGCAAAAGGAAGGTGGGGGGGGCAGCTCGGGGGGGGAGAATTTTGGGCCCAAAAAATACAAGAGGGGGGGAAAAGGGGGGCTCAGACTGCTTGGGGCCCCCCCCCCAGTTTGGCACCTGTTTGGGGGGGATTCTCTTTTTAAAAGTCCCCAAAATTTTTGGGGGTCCCAGACTTGCACTGCGTGGTCATTTTTTTTACCCCCCTTTGGGTGATATTTGCTTTGTTAAATTCAACTTGTTAAGCAAAAAAATTTTAAAAAAGGTAAAAATTTTTAGTAAAACCCCCCTTCCCCCAAATATGTGGAAAAAATGTACAGACAAAAAAAATAGCTGAGTTACAAAGACCACTGGAGAGGGAAAAGGCCCCAAACCCCCCCCGCGCACCTACATCTTTTTTGGGGGGGGTTGGCCTCCTAAAAAAGTTTCAAGGGGGGAACAAAGCCACCGCGAAAAGGGGGTGGAATCCCACAAGCGGAAGGGGGCGGGGGTTTTTTCCCTCAATCTCCCCAGGTTTGGGGAGTTTTTGGGCAATCCCCCAAATCGGTTTTGGAAAATCGGGGGCCTTGGGGAAACCTTACTCACATCCATGTTGGGACATGTGCTCAACTTGGGGGTGCAAGTTTTTTTTGGGATATCCGGATCTTGTGGATGTCGAAGGGGCCCCCCCCTAGAGTGCGTCACTTGCGATTTTCCGCATGCCAAATCGGCATTTTTGCCCGCAACCCCCATTTCGCCTTTTCCGAACCTTATGTGACTACCCCCCCGGGAATTTCCCCCTTTAAAGTTGGGCGGTTGGGGGGGCAAACAGCAGTAATTGGGTTCAGCGTAGGCGCACAAGCGCCTTTGCGCCTTCCCTTTTCCACTACGATGGGCCTCTTGAAGGAAAAACTGCGACGTTTTGCGTGCGTTTGAAGCCAACGCGGATGGGGGGGTGCAAAATGTGCATGTCGCAAGACTGTCCCCCTTATCTCCGCTTCAGAAACAATGAAAAAACCCAAAGGAAGAGGGGTTTTGGAAAAGGTGGGGGGTGAGGAGTCACAAATTCAATTACCTTTTGGGACAGTCAGCGCAAGTGGTTCCCAAAAAGGGTGGGCAGGGGGTCCTTTTTTAGGGGATGAGGGGGGGAGGAGTCCCAAGGGGGGGGGAAGAAATCCCTACAGGGGAGGTACACAAAGTCTCATTTTAGAGGGGGGGGGGGAAGCGGGAGGGGGAGGGGCCTTTCCCAAAGGGGAAAATTTTGTTTTGGGCCTTTTTGGGGTTGAGCCCATGGGTTTATTTTTTTGCTTCATTTCCCTGGAAAACCCCGATGCCCACTTTTTACCCCTCAGATTATTGGGGGGACACCCTCCGACCCCGCTACCGGTAACTTAAAAAAACCCTCATCACCCGGGAAAACCGGGGGCCGTAAAATGGGGAGTACCAAGACACAGGGTTTCAATCCTCTGTTTTTACATTCCAGCCGAGGAGATCCGCTGCTATGCTTTACAAAGCAGCTCTGTGGTCGAGGATGTAAAACCCCTTTAAAAACCAAGAGGGGGCACGCGCGCCTTGCAAGGGCAAGGGTTTTTTTTCAAAAGTGGCGAATTTTGTGACAGGGCCGAAAGGGTTTTTAAACCCCAACCGAGACGGCTCCGTCACCAGGAAACCCAAATTTTCCAAAATTGGGGACAGAATTTCCCCTTTCCCTAAGTGTCTCCAGATGCCTTTTCCCCCTTTTTCAATTTTGGGTTCTAAGTTGGAACAGGGGCCAAACTTGCCAGATGCTTGGGGGGTCTGGCTTCCCCTGTGCCAGTAAAATTTCTGGGCCCCCTCTTTGTGCTGAGGGGGTGTAAAAAAGCCTTGCATGGAAAAAACCTCAAGAATGTAGACCGGCTTACTTTTTTTTGAAAATGAAAGGCATGGATATCACCGAATTTGCCTGTCCTTTTCAGATTAAATAACTGTTTGGGCAACGTTTTTCATGTCTCCTGTTTTTGTTATCTTTCTACCACCGAACTCAAACCTCCCGGGCTACAACACCGCCATTTTTGCTCGTAAAGTATTGGCAGGGGTACTGACTCCTGGCCAGCCTGGTTACGCACGACATGGTTTCCGGCAGTGTGAATGTCAATTACCCCAATAAGTTTGTGCTGTCGTGTTGCATTGGGTTAGCCGACCTATGGTGCCTGCAGTTTAGATATTCTATGTGTGCTGTGGGATAATTAAATTAAAGGTGTTTCCTTTGTGACAATAGGAAAGCACCCACTGTAGGACGTGTGATTCGGTAAACTGCGGACGCTTCTTCCTGTCAATTACATTTTCATGGGTGCGTTCTGCTACCCGTCCGGGGGTCCATTACCGCAATGGTTCCCCCTCCCTTTTGGGCCCCTAGGTGCCTCCATCTCGTATCCCGAGTTCCGCAATTCTCTGTTCCTTGGTAGGCTTGGGCACAGGTACCTCCTGCTTAGTAACCGTGTCACAGTAACGTCAGCCTTAAACTGGTTGGACATTGCCTCTTTCCCTTCTGCTACCGGTCCGGGTCCAGTCCGTCAACTGGTTCTCCCCAGGGGCCTTTGGCCTAGGTGCCCCATCTCCGATCGAGTTCCCCCAACGTCTGCTGGCCCTGGTAGTGCTTTGGAGACAGGTACCCCTGCTTAGTAACCGTGTCACATTTAAAACGTCAGCTGGTACTCCGGTTGTGACATTGCCTCTTTTCCTTCTGCTGCCCCACGGGTTCCCAGCACACAGCTGGTCCTCGTTACTTCCATTGTCTCTTGTTCCATCTGATACCCGTCCGGTTCCATAACGTCAGCGGTTCTCGGAAATTAGACGACCTTAAAGACCACCCAGAAGAAGTTTACGACAACAAGGCGACGAGCATGAAGCCAACCACTGAACACCATCACAAAGAAAAAATAAAAGATTACCCTGAAGAAGACACCAACAGGACAAAAGGTTAAGACAAACACAAGATACGAACAACAGACAGAAGAACAATAAGCAAAGACAAAAAGCAGAAGAACATGAAGTAAAACCAAAATGAAAAGCAAAATAAATGCTCTAGTTCTAACAAAGAAACTAAGCAGTGTATGGGGGTGAGTCCTTCCCCCGTGGTGCCCTGGAAAAATGCCTGCTGCTGCACAAATGAACACGGACAAATTTCTGTTGTAATTTAAATCTTTTGTACAGCAAGAACGGAAGGAGAAAAATTAATACTTTTTACAGATTACAAGTACCGGAATCTCTGTCACAAATAAGAAATGATGAAAAGATGAAGGAAGAAGATGAAGAATTTTGAATTGAAAACGATTAATAGTTTAATAATAAAAATTGGGGTAATGTAAACAAAAACATGAATAGCAAGAAGTTTAAAAGAAGATTAAGAAGGTGAAGTATAAGAAAATTTGAGAAAGATGATGCTGCGAGATTATGAAGGGAGAAGTGTGGCCCTGGGAAAAGTTAAAAAGGTGAAGAGCATGGAAGTTGTGAAACATACAAAATTTGCCAAAATAGAAAAAGGTAAAACATTGTCAATTTGTTCGTCAATCCAAACGTATTTCCAAAAAAAAAAATATTAAATGTATTCCAATGCCCTTGGGTTAAACATGTAAGCCTTTATTGTCTCCTCAACCCCCCCAAAACATTCTACATTACTCTTTGTTGTTTTTTCCCTCAGTACAATTAAAAACCCAAACAAGGCAAGAATGGGTTTTTTTTTTAAAGTCGATATTTGGTTCCCATAACTTAATTGGACTTCCGGTATCGGTATCGCCGATTTTTTAGTGATATCGGCGATACCATTCGATCCGATATTTTTAGATATCGAACAGTATCCTCAACACAATGGTGAGTCCAAACGATTTTTATCTGCAATTCGTTACTATGCAGTGGTAGGTATAAAGTGGTATTATTGATTTATATACAGTGTATTTTTGTTTCATAAAAGAAAGGTAAATAATTTATCACTATTTATTGGTCATAGTGTAATACTATCATTACTATTGGCCTGGAATAGTGGGGATAGTGTGCTTTTTACGGCATCAAAGTTTATCATGATTTATTCAGTATGAGTATGACTGCCACATCAGAATTTCCACACCTTGGCATGGCTGTCAATGAAGTTATTAATGGTTGCCCGAGGAATGTTTTGCCAAACTGAATGTACTTGGTTATGCAAATCATCAAGATCCACTGCTGGCAGCTCCCTTTGCAGTTACCAACCAATGATGTCACAGATGTGCTTGATGAGAGAAAGACGGAGATGCCATAGGCCACAATAGCATATTTTAGACAATGTATGCTGCTCACAGTAATATAAGAAACAGGCAGCCTAGTACTGTTGTGCTGAAAAACTGCTCCTGAGACACTTGGGAAAAATGGGGCCACACTTTTGGTTCCACTTAACATCAATGCAATTCCAAGCTGTTATTGTACCTGCAATGAACAATGAGGGATCTGACTACCATATATTAATATAATCCTGGGAGTATTACTGGTGTGTTGTTCCTTCTTATAGTGGTCTCTAGATGGAGACCAGGGGCTGGAATGGAGCAATGGAGGCTGGAAAGGAGGCCGATTCTCTTCAGCAATGAGTCCCAATAATATCCAGAGAATGTTACAAAAACCATGGGGAAAAGACATTCAGCAACCTTTACAAGGAAAAATATCACACTGGTTCAACTCTGGGATTATGGTGTGGGGTGGAATAATGAACTGTAGCCACCTCTCCATTCTTCATTACAGGACATTAATAGTTTGGGCATTGCATTGATTTAGTGATGGAACTAGTGGTATGTCGTTGTTTTCGACAGTGTCCCAGTTGTTATTTTCCAAAATGAAAATGCCGGGCCACATTTTGCTCATGTTACTGTGAGCAGCCTGCATGGCTAAAACATGCTGCAATAGCCTGCAGTGTCTCTTGGAGTGACCTGTGGACAGATATTGATGATTTATGTGCCCAAGTGCATTACTCAAGCAACCATTAAGAAGCTCATTGATAGCATGCCAATGTAAGTGTGTGTATTTCTGTGCATGGCTCTCATACTAGATACTGAATAAATCAGATGTTTTGAAAATGTTGCTGCCAGTTTTTCATAATTTGAACTTATTAACATGTTTTATCGATCCTGTAATTTCCTTAAATACATTACTTTTCCTTCTCGGTGCTGCGATTTCATTGTCGATGTGAGGCGTGTGCTTATATGTATATATTTAAATATTTACACAGGTGCTTCTCACAAAATTAGAATATCATCAAAAAGTTAATTTATTTCAGTTCTTCAATGCAAAAAGTGAAAACTCATATTATATAGAGTCATTACAAACAGAGTGATCTATTTCAAGGGTTTATTTCTGTTAATGTCGTTGATTATGGTCAATGAAAACCCAAAAGTCCTTATTTCAGTAAATTAGAATAATTTATAAAACCAGCTTGAAAAATGATTTTAAAATCCAAAATGTTGACCTACTGAAAGTAGTTCAGTAAATGCACTTAATACTTGGTCGGGGTTCCTTTTGCATCAATTACATCATCAGTGTGGCGTGGCATGGAGGCGATCAGCCTGTGGCAACTGAGAGGTGTTATAGAAGCCCAGGTTGCTTTGATAGCATCCTTCAGCTCGTCTGCATTGTTGGGTCTGGTGTCTCATCTTACTCTTGACAGTACCGCATAGATTCTCTATGGGGTTAATGTCAGGCGGGTTTGCCGGCCAATCAAGCACAGTGATACTGTTGTTTTTAAACCAGGTATTGGTACTTTGGCAGTATGGACAGGTGTCACGTCCTGTTGGAGAATGAAATTTCCATCTCCAAAAAGCTTGTCGGCAGAGGGATGCATGAAGTGCTCTAAAATTTCCTGGTAGACGGCTGCGCTGACTTTGGTCTTGACCTACACAGTTGACCTACACCAGCAGCTGACATGACTCCCCAAACCATCACTGATTGTGGAAACTTCACACTAGACCTCAAGCAGCTTGGATTGTGGCCCTCCACTCTTCCTCCAGACTCTGGGACCTTGATTTCCATGTGTATAACAGCAAGGTAGTAGTTAAAAAGCTAAAATGTAACTTTTATTAATTCCTTAAAAGGAATTGGTTCAAAATGTCACAATATCCATAATCATTCCGAAAATCTTCAAAGGAATATTTTTCATCTGTTCATATCTGAACTTCCTTTTAAACTGGACCTGATGCTTGGCTAATTGTCTCCAAGCTAGTAGAGTTGCTGTAATTGTTGGGGAATTTTTTTCCATTTTACTAGTAGAAGTAAGACTTGTACTATCAGATTTGATAAGGAAGTATTGTTACAATAGTACTTCTCAATGTCCTTCCAAATTGGACCGATATCTCCCCTTAACCAGATCCATGACTGCTTAAATCAAAATAGAGTTATAATAACTAGTAATATTTGGAATAGCAAGTCACCTCCCAATCTCTCTCTAGAAAGAACCCTAAATGCAATTCTTGGCTTTTTTTTGTTCCAAACAAAATTATTAAATAAAGCTTGTATCTTCTTAAGAAATTTCAGAGGAATAGAAAGTGGTAATGCTCTAAAAACATACAGAATTTTTGGAAGAGAAAACATTTAAGAAGGACTATTCTTCCAACCCAGGATATTTCAAATTTTGAGTATCTATTTAGTTCAATTTGGATATTCTTAATAATATTTTGCATATTCAATTCAATTGTTTTCCCATATTCTCTCGCAATTTCAATTCTAGGTAAGAAACAGAATCCTTTTCCCATTCAAAACTAGCAATATCCTTAATTTCTAACTCTATTTTTTTGGGTAAATAAAAATCTAATATTTTTGACTTGGTTTGATTTATTTTATAAAAAAGAAACTTTGGAAAATTTTTCAAAAACCAGTAGAGGTTTCCTCAATAGATGCTAAAGGATTAGTCAAACTCAGAATAATGTCATCTGCGAACAATCCAATTTTATGTTCACTTTCCCAATTTGAATACCTTTTATTTTCTGATCCATTCTTATCAGCTCGGCTAAGGGTTCCATAATTAATGTAAATAAAAGAGGTGATAATGGGCATCCTTGTCTTGTTCCATTAGTGATAGATATTTTTTCAGATAGAAAATTATTTGCGTAGATCTTAGCTGATGGGGATATATATAATGCCATTATCGTTTTAACAATTTGAAAATTTAAACCAAATTTGTAGAGTATGGCTTCTAAAAATTCCCAATTAACCCTATCGAACGCTTTTTCTGCATCTAAAGCAAGTAAAATTGATGGTATTTTTTTACTTTTAATAGTATGAATTATATCAAAAATTCGTCTTGTTCCGTCGCTAGTTTGACGGCCTTCTACAAATCCCATCTGATTTCTATGTATAATTGTCGGGAGTATTTTTTTTAGTCTATTAGCTATAATTTTTTGAATATATCTTTATATCTGTGTTTATTAACGATATGGGACGATAATTCTTAACTAGCTCAAGATCACCTTTAGGCTTTGGTATTAAAATTATATTTGCTTGAAGCATCTCCCGAGGAAACTCCCCAACATCCTGTGCTTTATTAAAAATTTGCGTGAGATATGGGGTTAAAATTGTTCCAAAGACTTGAAAATATTCATTTATATAACCATCAGGTCCTGGGGATTTTTTTGTTTTTAAGTCTCTTATTACATCTAAGACCTCATTTTCTGAAAAGATGCTGATAAATCCAAAATTTGCTTATCTGAGATCTTCGGCAGTTTCAATTTAGACAGAAATGTTTCTATTTCACTTTTATTAGGTAGATGAATATCTTTACTTAATTTAAGGTTATACAAGGACTCATAATATTTTGCAAAAGCTTCAACTATTTGTTTCGGGTGTTCCATTATAGAATTTTGATAATTAATTTTATTGATTCTGTTTTTAACTCGGGTTGCTTTGAATTTTTGTGCCATTATCTTTGCCAGTAAATTGGAAAGAAAATAAAATCATAAAAGTATCAGATTTGTATGATGGTATACAATTTAAAAGCAAAGAGACTTTAATATCTCAGAATGGTTTCTCTCCCCAGGATCTTAAATTCTTTCTTATTTTAAAAAAATTTATATTGAAGTTTATAAGAAGGAAATCCTTTATTACAAACTCTACATCTTTGTTACTCAGTAATCCAGATAGGAAAATTTTTTGGACGTCAAAGAGTATTTATAACACTTTAAATTTAGAGGATGACTTTGAGAAAACATCATATATGTGTTGTTGGGAAGATGACCTAAATATAATAATTTCTGAAGAACAGTGGAAACAAGCGTTTAAGCTATCATATTCTTCTAACATTTGTGTGTCATTACATGAGTCTTTTTATAAAGTTGTCTCCAGATGGTATTATACACCTGTTAAATTAGCAAGAATATTCCCAGGGAAATCTTCCGAGTGTTGGAGGAAATGCGGATTAAAAGGAAACCTTTTACATATGTTCTGGGCATGTCCCAAGATAAAACCCCTATGGTTGGAGATTTCTAAAATTGTAAACAAAATAATTGGAAAAAATATTATTCTAACACCACAAATGGCTATTCTTTCTTTGGAATTAGATGAAATTCACTATTCTTACAAACCTATAATAATTCATATTTTTTTAATTACAAAAAATGCTATCGCAGCTTTTTGGAAGGAAGAATTAGTCCCCAAAATTGATGACATATTAGATAGAGTGAGGCTACATAATTCTTATGAAAAGAGCCACGCTATAGTTAATAATTATTATATAAAGTATAAAGAAAGATGGAAGGCTTGGACTGATTTTATTTCTGAACATGACTCTAACTGTTAAGATAATTTTAGCTCTGTTTGACTAAGTAATTTTTATAAATACTGTTTAAAATCTCTATACATAATTTAATGAACAATTCTACTGTTAATATGTTTTAGAAATGTTAGTTAAGATTAGATATTTAAATTTATTATTTCCTACTTATAATTAACCCAACTGATAGTTCTAGGATAATTCATGAAACTTATGAAACTAAGCAATATTTATATTTTACTGTTAAATTTTAAATACTATATATTTGATTTAAACCTCTAAGTGGCATCTAATTTTGTTAATCAAGAAAACTTTAATAAAGTTATTTGAAAAAAAAAAAAATGTCACAATATTATCAAAATAAGAAAAACAACAAATCACCAACCCTCCTAGTGAACCAAAAGAAATCAAAAAAAGAATCAAAAAACAAATAAAAATGCTAGAATGACATTCAAGGTGATTGTCTTATTGAACTTAGTCAATTTCACCAAGTCATCAAGACCGACGACAGAATTTCTCAGAACCGTCACAGTTATAGATATTATAGAAAGTGTCAATATGGCAACATGCTCACAAAGCCATATCTTATATACTCAATATACACATTGCAAATCTCAGAGGTAATATGTAATAATATGGTTACAAAATGAGCCCATATGAAATATACTCTGTATGTAGATCAGCAATATATAATACCTAGGAATCATAATATTCCATCTCTGACATCCACCATTAATAACATATATTGTGGAGAGAAAAAGGAAAACTTATTCATGAAACTCATCCCAAACACTAAGGGTATATATATATAATGGTTTCATGACAGCACATATATTAAGAACGATCTCACCGCTCATTGGCGTCCACTGTAACTTCCATCAATCGGGGGAGGCTTATACAACACGCCATACATTACCCCAAAACACCGTGGATCATAGTGGCTAACAAAGCTGAGAACTCCCGACGCGTTTATCTGGCAAGGTCATCAGGGGAGAATTGTGCCTTATCATATCAGCTGTAAGGATGAAGTCACCCGTCACACTTGTGCATATTACCGAGCGAGTGCGCGCATCTGGCCCACGTGGGTTCTTAAATAGGACGCCGAGATACACACTCCGTGACGTCATATCCGGTGCGTCGTCTTGCTGGAACGCAGGACTGAAGCGCAAACGTCATATCCTCCCCAGGATCGCAGAATGGGGAAGTGCAGAGCGCCACATGACCTGCAGCTTGATGTCACATCCTGGATACCGCAGCGATGTAAACATAAAGAGAGATATGCCCAGATATCGAGCATTATATCTTCATTTACTAAGATTAGTTCATATATGATATAGTTGATGTTCAGCTAATACTCGTTCAATAATTAGGGGTATATTTAAAGTAATAGTGGAATATTTAATAATTCCCAAAATTTCATCCCTTATACCTGAGGTTGGTGGGGGAATTTTTGATTACTCATAAGAGGTAATAAAATGTTTGGAGGATAAATTTCATGTCTAATCAAATAATGAATATTACCTCCGAAATGAACAATAAATAACTTTTCAGGTAATCACAACATAGTGCCATTGGTCACATATTAAAATTCTTAAAGTAACCAGAAAAAAGTATTTTTCATATTCTCATATATTATCCTCTGAAAAGATTTTTTCTCTATTGTTAAACCTCAGTATAAAGATGTAGAAAACCCTTATAAATAATTCCAATGAACAAAATATATTCCAGCCACATAGAAAATCCTTTTTGTTACCAGGGCGATAAAATGATCCAATTGAATATAAATATTTACCATATAGGTACCATCTTTTAGTGTTCCTATTCATATAATTCCAGGATAGGTACCATTGATCAAAAATTGCTCTGAAAAATATTCAGGAAAAAATCCTAATAAGAGAACATTGGAGATGTAAAGAAAAAAGGCAAAAATATGACTGTCATTGTACAAAATTCATACAGATGGGAGGACAAAGGAGATCCGGTACAGAGGGGGAAACAATTATTGCTATTAAGCCCTATTAGGGTCTAGTTCACCCTATCTAACCGTGGAGGTTGGCACCCTAGAGAAGAAACGATACTGGCGCCCCCACTCCTCGACGGCTGGCCCTAATAAAGCCCTGTTGTACCCTATATAACCCTAGGATAAAAGTGGGAAAAAGAGTTTACAAAGATAGGATAGAGTTTTTAAGAAAAAGGGGGGTAAAGAGAGGAGGCGAAAAAAGATATTGTGGGATAGGGGGCATAGAAGAAAACAACAGGTCTACACAAAACAATTGTAAGTCAAAATCTCGTTGAGACCCAAAGGTTGTTGCGTTTTTAGCCGAAAAATTCATTTTGTTTCGCATTGCAAAATCCTCCTATCCCAATTGCCTCCTCTCTTTGGTGCTCCTATTCTATCAATTCCGATGAATTTGAGACCAGTTGTTTCCCCCTCATGTTGACTAACCATATGTCTAGCTAGAGGTGTATCTCTCCTGAGGGCTATATCCCGTAAATGTTCACCTATTCTTCTTCTGAATTCTCGAATGGTTTTACCCACATATTCTAAATTACATGGACATGTCGCTTTGTAAATGACACCCTTTGTTCGACAGTTGATAAAATGACGGATTTCATAATTTCGATCCATAACATTACTTCTAAAGACATCTCCTGTAGATAAAACAGCACAAGCTATACATCCACTACATTTAAAACATCCTTTCAGATTGTTAGTAAGCCAGGTTTCTTTTCTTGGAGGATTGAAGTGGCTATGTACAATTCTATCCCCTATAGACCTTCCTTTCAGAAAGGTAATCTTAGGGTATCCTCCCACCAAATCTCCAATGTCCTCATCCATCTGCAGTATCGACCAATGTTTCTGAAGGATTGAGCGTACTTGTTGTGCTCCAGAATTAAAAGTGGTAATGAAACGACACGATGGAGGTTCATTTTGAGGTTGTTTAACGTTCAATAGCTGTGTTCTATCTAAATTCTTAGTGTCATTAAATGCCTTGCGTAGGATCCCATCCGGGTATCCTCTATTCAGAAATCGTTGTCTCAAATCCGCTGCCTGATCTTTATAGTCATAATCTGATGAACAGTTTCGTCGAACTCTCATGTATTGCCCTGCAAAATTTACTTTCATCTGAAAACAACACCTTGGACCACTAAGCAACAGTCAAGTTCTTTTTCCCCGTGGCACCGGGGAGGCCCTTCTGGCGTTGTCTATTGATCATGAGTGGCTTGACACAAGGAATGTGACATTTGTAGGCCATGTCCTGGATACGTCTGTGTTATGTTTCGGTAGCTGAGGAGTGCAGGTAAAAAAGGCAATACACCAGAGCAGTTGGAATCTATGAGATTGCAGTACCCTGACTAACCACCACAACTAGAGGCAGCCGTGGAGCGTTCCTACGTTGGTCCTAGACGCCTTGTCACAGCCTGAGAAACTAACTACACCTAAAGATAGAAATAGGAAAGCTATCTGCCCCGGAGCAGAACCCAAAGATAATAGAAAGCCCCCAAACAAGTAATGGCGGTTAGACAAGAAGAAATACTGACACAGAAAGAAAATAGTATGAGCAAACTCTGGGGCCCAAACTAACTAAATAGAAAAGGATAGGAAGGGTACTTACTGCAATCCCAGAAAACCCTGAAAAGCACCAACTCTACTAATTTCAAAATCACCTGAGATCACACGACCTCTACCACCTAAATTAGTTCTCTGGTGTAACAAAATCAAAACAGCAGCCACTGAAAAAACTGGAAAAAGCAAAAGTACAAACATCAGTGGCTGAACTAAACTGAGAGGGCAAAAGCCCGCGAAGGGGACCCAGAAGGCCCCCAAAGAAGTGCAGGACAAAATGCAAAAATATAGTACAAAAACAAAAAGAAGAAAATGTCTTATCTGTTAGCAGGAGATGCAGACACGACACAGCAGGCTACAAGGGAAACAGGAATGAAGGATTCAGACCAGAACAATTGATCACCGGCAACCCTGATGGGAAGGTGACTCCCTTATATAAGACCAGTCAGTAACACCTGATTCCCAGTCCTCACAATCTTCACTGAACAGACCAGTACCGCTTGTAACCACCAGAGGGAGTCTCTGCTCAGAACTCATCTCAAACCCATTCACAACAGTACCCCCCCTTGAGGAGGGGTCACCGAACCCTCATTTGAGCAACCAGGTCGGTCAGGATGAGTTCTATGATACGCACGGATGAGTCTCCTAGCATGGATGTCCGAAGCAAACACCCAAGAATTGTCTTCCTGACCATAACCTCTCCACTTAACCAAATACTGGAGTTTCCGTCTAGAAAAACGAGAATCTAATATTTTCTCAACCACATACTCCAGATTGCCCTCAACCAAAACAGGGTCAGGAGGCACACAAGCAGGAACCACTGGCTCAACAAACCTCTTCAACAAGGACTTGTGGAACACGTTATGGATCTTAAATGTCCCTGGAAGAAGCAAACAAAAAGAAACAGGATTAAGAATCTCAATGATCTTATAAGGTCCAATGAACCTAGGCTTAAATTTAGGAGATGCTACTCTCATAGGAATATTCTTTGAGGACAACCAGACCAAGTCCCCCACTTTAAACCGAGGACCATCAGTCCTATGCCGGTTAGCAAACCGCTGGGCCTTCTCCTGAGAGAGGGACAACCTCTCCACTACCTGGTCCCAAATCTGTTGCATACGCTCCACAACAGAGTCAACACCTGGACAGACAGAAGCCTCCGTCTGTCCTGAAGAAAATCGAGGGTGAAACCCAGAATTACAGAAAAACGGAGACATCAAAGTGGCAGAGCTAGCCCTATTATTAAGAGCAAACTCAGCCAAAGGTAAAAAAGAGACCCAGTCATCCTGATCAGCAGACACAAAGCATCTAAGATAAGTCTCCAATGTCTGGTTTGTTCTCTCAGTTTGACCATTGGTCTGAGGATGAAATGCCGAGGAGAAAGACAATTGAACACCCAGTTTAGAACAAAAAGTCCTCCAAAATCTGGAAACAAACTGGACTCCTCTGTCAGACACAATGTTCTCAGGAATGCCGTGTAAACGAACCACGTGCTGAAGGAACAACGGCACCAATTCAGAGGAGGAAGGCAACTTAGGTAATGGCACAAGATGTATCATTTTGGAAAACCTATCACAAATTACCCAGATGGTGGTCATTCTCTGAGAAACAGGAAGGTCGGAAATGAAATCCATAGAGATATGGGTCCATGGTCTCTTGGGCACAGGCAATGGCATCAACAAACCACTAGAGCGAGAGCAAGGCTTTGAGCGAGAGCAAGTCCCGCAGGACTGCACAAATTCCCTGACATCACGAGACAAGGTAGGCCACCAAAAGGACCGACTAACCAAGTCTCTGGTACCAAAAATTCCGGGATGCCCAGCCAATGCGGAACAATGAATCTCAGACATCACACTCATTTTCCACTGGTCTGGGACAAACAATTTTCCAACAGGGCAGCACTCGGGCCTATCCTCCTGACACCCCTCCAGAGCAAGTCTCAAATTGGGCGAGATGGCGAAAAGAACTACACCCTCTTTCAAAATAACAGAAGGATCAGATAACTCAGGAGAGTCCGCAAGGAAACTCCTCGAGAGGGCATCCGCCTTAACATTCTTAGTGCCAGGAAGAAAGGAAACCACAAAATTAAAACGTGTGAAAAACAAGGCCCACCTGGCCTGTCTAGGATTGAGTCGCTTGGCAGATTCCAGATAGACCAGATTCTTATGGTCCGTAAGGACCACCACCTGATGTTTGGCTCCCTCCAGCCAATGTCTCCACTCTTCAAAAGCCCACTTCATGGCCAATAACTCCCGATTACCCACGTCATAATTACGTTCAGTAGGAGAAAATTTTCGAGAGAAAAAGGCACAAGGTTACTTTTAGAGGTCTCTGGATCTTTTTGGGACAAAACGGCACCTGCCCCAATTTCAGAGGCATCAACCTCCACCTGAAATGGCAGAGAAACATCAGGCTGCCGTAGAACAGGAGCAGAAGTGAATCTCTGCTTAAGTTCCTGAAACGCAGAGACTGCCTCAGGAGGCCAATTCACCACATCAGAACCCTTTCTGGTCAAATCAGTTAATGGTTTAACAATAACCGAGAAATTACCAATAAATTTACGATAAAAATTGGCAAAACCCAAAAATCTCTGAAGAGCCTTTAATGAAGTAGGTTGGACCCAATCACAGATGGCCTGAACCTTGACCGGGTCCATTTCAATAACAGATGGGGACAAAATGAATCCCAGAAATGAGATCCTCTGTACGCCAAAAAGACACTTTGATCCCTTCACATACAGAGCATTCTCTCTCAAAATCTGGAACACAGTTCGAACATGTTTCACATGAGAGTCCCAGTCATTAGAAAAAATCAAGATATCATCCAAATAAACAATCAGAAATTTGTCCACAAAATCCCTGAAAATGTCATTCATGAAGGACTGGAAGACGGAAGGAGCATTAGTGAGCCCAAAGGGCATCACTAGGTACTCAAAATGCCCTTCAGGGGTATTGAATGCCGTCTTCCATTCATCCCCGTGCTTAATGCGAATAAGGTTATACGCCCCCCTGAGGTCAAGCTTGGTAAACCAAGTAGCGTTTTTCACCCTGGAAAACAGGTCAGAAATCAAGGGTAACGGGTATTGATATTTCACAGTAATATTGTTCAAGAGACGATAATCAATACACGGCCTTAATGAACCATCTTTTTTGGCCACAAAGAAAAAACCGGCACCTAAGGGTGAAGAGGATGGTCTGATATGACCCTTCTCCAATGATTCCTTGATATAAGACCGCATAGCGTCATGTTCAGGTACAGACAAGTTAAAAAGGCGACCTTTAGGGAATTTACTACCCGGCACTAATTCAATAGCGCAGTCATAGCTCCTATGGGGAGGCAAGGATGCAGATTTACTTTCGCTAAACACATCAGAAAAATCAATCAAAAAGTCAGGAACATCCTGAGCCTGGGGGAGGCAGAAAAAACAGGAGTGTTGGTATTAACACATTGGCAGCCCCAACTGGTTACAGACACAGATTTCCAATCCAAAACAGGATTATGAGACTGTAACCAAGGGAAACCCAGCACGATAATGTCATGCAGATTATACAGAACCAAAAATTTGCAGCACTCCTGGTGATCAGGTTCAACCCTCATTATCACCTGAGTAGAAAACTGGGGTTTATTCTCAGCCAAAGGGGTAGAATCGATCCCCAGTAGGGGAATAGACTTCTGTAGGGGTATCAAGGGAAACCCACAACGTTTAGCAAAATCATAATCCATCAGGTTAATAGCTGCTCCAGAA
Organism: Oophaga sylvatica; assembly: GCA_033576555.1. Classification (NCBI taxonomy): domain Eukaryota; kingdom Metazoa; phylum Chordata; class Amphibia; order Anura; family Dendrobatidae; genus Oophaga; species Oophaga sylvatica. The sequence continues at coordinate 625,317,186 of JARQOD010000001.1, read as the reverse complement.
TCAACGAAAGCCTGAGCAGAAAATGAGGACAGAGAGCATATCAGAGTGACAGTTAATAAAAACTTAGTCTGAACACTACCCAAGACAACTGAGCGTGCAAAACGTCTTCCCCGCTTAGGGCAGACTGAAATAGCATGAGAGGCATCACCACAGTAGAAACATAACCCATTGCTCTTTCGAAACTCATGACGCTGTGCCCCAGACACCACTCCATCACACTGCATGGGTTCAGAAGCTGGTTCACAAGGCAACACCATTCCACGCATACTTCTCCGCTCACGCAAACGTCTGTCAATTTGAATCGCTAATGACATAGAATCATTGAGACCAGAGGGGACAGGGAATCCCACCATAACATCCTTTACATTATCTGACAGACCCTTCCGGAAAAGGGCTGCCAAAGCGTCGTCATTCCATTTGGTCAGGACTGCCCACCTACGGAATCTCTGACAGTATAACTCAGCGTCATAAGGCCCCTGATTTAATGCCAACAAGGCTTTTTCAGCTTGATCAGTGACATTAGGCTCATCGTACAATAACCCCAAAGCCTGAAAAAATGCATCAACATCACTCAAAACAGGATCCCCAGGTGTCAGGGAAAAAGCCCAATCCTGAGGATCGCCGCGCAGGAGAGAGATGATAATTTGAACCTGCTGCGCTGCGTTCCCTGAGGACTTAGATTTTAAGGCAAAAAACAATTTACAATTATTTTTGAAATTCTGAAACTTAGCTCGATCCCCCAAAAACAAATCTGGCATGGGGATCCTAGGTTCCACAACAGGCAACCTAGCAAGATATGCAGCAATACTCTGAACCTCAGTGGCAAGCTGATCCACACGGCCAGACAACTGTGCAAACTCCATTGAGAGAAAAGATCCTCCCCAGCACCCAGAGATACAGAGGGGAAAAAAAAATGCAACAAATAGAAAAATATCTCTGACAACTCTGACAACCTTTTTTCTTTCACAATATTTTTTCCCTTCTGTGAGTACCATACAATTTTCAATTTTTAGGCCGGTGATACTGTTATGTTTCGGTAGCTGAGGAGTGCAGGTAAAAAAGGCAATACACCAGAGCAGTTGGAATCTATGAGATTGCAGTACCCTGACTAACCACCACAACTAGAGGCAGCCGTGGAGCGTTCCTACGTTGGTCCTAGACGCCTCGTCACAGCCTGAGAAACTAACTACACCTAAAGATAGAAATAGGAAAGCTATCTGCCCCGGAGCAGAACCCCAAAGATAATAGAAAGCCCCCAAACAAGTAATGGCGGTTAGACAAGAAGAAATACTGACACAGAAAGAAAATAGTATGAGCAAACGCTGGGGCCCAAACTAACTAAATAGAAAAGGATAGGAAGGGTACTTACTGCAATCCCAGAAAACCCTGAAAAGCACCAACTCTACTAATTTCAAAATCACCTGAGATCACACGACCTCTACCACCTAAATTAGTTCTCTGGTGTAACAAAATCAAAACAGCAGCCACTGAAAAAACTGGAAAAAGCAAAAGTACAAACATCAGTGGCTGAACTAAACTGAGAGGGCAAAAGCCCGCGAAGGGGACCCAGAAGGCCCCCAAAGAAGTGCAGGACAAAATGCAAAAATATAGTACAAAAACAAAAAGAAGAAAATGTCTTATCTGTTAGCAGGAGATGCAGACACGACACAGCAGGCTACAAGGGAAACAGGAATGAAGGATTCAGACCAGAACAATTGATCACCGGCAACCCTGATGGGAAGGTGACTCCCTTATATAAGATCAGTCAGTAACACCTGATTCCCAGTCCTCACAATCTTCACTGAACAGACCAGTACCGCTTGTAACCACCAGAGGGAGTCTCTGCTCAGAACTCATCTCAAACCCATTCACAACACGTCTGTGTGTGGTGGCTCTTGAAGCAATGACTCCAGTAGCAGTCCATTCCTTGTGAAACTCCCCCAAATTTTTGAATGGCCTTTTCTTAACAATCCTTCCAAGGCTGCGGTTATCCCAGTTTCTTGTGAACATTTTTCTACCACACTTTTTCCTTCCACTCAACGTTTCATTAATATGCTTGGATGCAGCTGCTTCTTTAGCAGTGACCTTTTGTGGCTTGCCCTCCTTGTGGAGTGTGTCATTGAAATCTGTCAAGTCAGCAGTCTTCTCTATGATTGTGGAGCCTACTGAAACAGACTAAGGGACCTTTTTAAACGCTTAGGAAGCCTTTGCTGTGTTTTTTGTTAATTATTCTAATTTACTGAGATAATAACTTTTGGGTTTTCATTGTCTGTAAGCCATAATCAGCAACATTAACAGAAATAAACACATGAAATAGATCACTCTGTTTGTAATGGCTATATAATATATGAGTTTCACTTTTTGTATTGAAGAACTGAAATAAATTAACTTTTTGATGATAGCGGATGGAAAGACATATCACATGGGGCTTGGGCCCCAGATCATATAAGACCCTAGCATTGCCCTTGCAATATTGTTTCATGCAAATTCAGCCTCCTGAGTGTACTGTAGAGCTGATTTGCCAGTGCCTGGCAATCACAAGATGGTTAAGACCGTAGAAGCAAGCGGCTCAGTTGCTCTTTTAACTGTATACTATTTCAGCTCTGTGTAATAAACAGTCTCTGACTTCTCTATGGGGAGAAAGGCTGCAGCTGCATGGTCTCTGTGCAACTGCTGACTCCAAGATTCATGAACGTAGTAAAATGTTTTTGCCTAGGTATGTGTGAACCCTTTCTGAAATTGTTAAATGTTTGGTGTTCTGCAAGTCATTAAGAATAATGTCATCGCACCAATTCATATCCTGTTATGAACGTATTGGAGACAATTTCTGAGCGGAGGCTCCCTCTGGTGGTTGCTGTCGGTACTGAAGCTGTATCGAATGACTGGGCCTCCTCAGCTGGCAGTGATACCTGGCAATAAGGAGTCACTGACTGGACTGATATAAGGGAGCTGCCTTCCCATGATCCTCACCGGTGATCAATTGTTGTTTTCTGGTTCATTTGGAAGTCTGCTGGTGTCTTGCCTGCGTCTGCTACTTTCAGATAAGATATTTTCTGCTTATTTCTATTGTGTTTGCTATTTCCATTTTTGTCTGCACCTTTGTGGAGGTTAGCCCGGTCCCCTCCTGGGGCCTGTGCTTCTCTCTGTTTTCTGTAGCCACTGTTATTTGTTCAATTGCTCTTTTCCTGCTTTTTGAGTGGCTGCGGGTTAGCCTTGTTCACTCTGAAATCTGATTTAGTGGGTGACGAGATCGTGTGATCTCAGCATTTTTGTAATCAGAAGTGTTGGAAGTTTTGCTAGGGTTTTGCTGGGTTGCAGATAGTATTCTGTTCTTTCCTGTCCTATTTAGTCAGTGTTTGGCCCCTGCTTTTGCTCACTCTATTTTCTGTCTGCATTTGTGTTTCATCTTGTCTAACTGCCATTATATGTTTGGGGGCTGCCTATTCCTTTGGGTCTCCGGGGCAGTTTGCTTTCCTGTTTCTGTCTTTAGGTGTAGCTAGCTCTCCGGCTGTGCCGAGGCGTCTAGGATCACCGTAGGTACACTCCACGGCTGCTTCTAGTTGTGCGGTTAGTTTAGGGATCTGTAACCCATAAGTTCCCAACCTCTCAGGTGTTCGGCTGCCTTGCTGTTTTGCTCCTGTCCTCCTCAGTTACCAAATCATAACAATATCCCCTATTTTAGCATTTTTTCACCAAGGTACAGAAATGACTATATTGCACCACACACCTATGTAATGTGCATTTGCCTTTGATTTAGCACAGTAATCCTTTTACAAATGAGGTTTATAACTGACAACACTACATACTGGAGTCACATACAAATAAACATTGCTGTTTTATCTAATAGACTGTACAGATGTCTGTAGCATAATGGTAGCCACAATTAAAAAGAAACACCTACTCTGTTGTGAAGGTTATCATTACTGGTGACATTTTGTTATTGAATAGGTGGTAGAATTTCTGCAAAGAGTGTTCCAGATTTTAAGATGGAGATCAAAAAGAATACCTCCTCTGGGGTCCACAATTTTCACTACAGCTTTTGTATTAGTGCCAAGAACTGCATTCACGGGAGAATTTAGAATCACTTCAAAGGTCTCATCGTCCTCTTCCAATCCATCCTGGGTAATTGCTATATTCCACGTCTTGGTTGACACTCCTACAACAAGTAAACATTTCAATTACTCTTTTAATTACTATTTCAAACAACCTGGTGATAGAGAAATATATTAATTAGCATGTCTGCAGTTAGATGGGAAGAGACGATGGATGCCATTGTGCCTGCAAAAATCTGATTGCATTCCTGCTGTTATCTCATGTCACAGAATACGCCTGCAGAAGCCCGTGGTGGGTCCCATTTAACCCTTTACATGTTATGTAACGCATAATAAAGTGACATGGAGGTCTACGAAAAGTGCTATGGTCCAGCCATTGACTCACTGACCTGACAAGATATTAGTGACTGAGCATTGCATGCTGTCACTAGTTACAATTCAGTACATGAGCTGAAGACTTATGGACTTCTTTATACATTCTGCGCTTATTATTTTCCTAATATGCCTTTATAAGGTCAGAGCATTTTTTTGTTACACAGCACCAAATCTTGTGTATTGTTATTGGACAAAATGATGAATGTGTGTGCACTAAGCTCTACCTAGTAGAATGGTAAGAAGCTGGAATTATCACATTTGGAAGGGTTTTCCAAGCTTTCCTAGAGTAAAAATATAATAATAAGCTTTATCCACCCACCGCGTCCCCAGCACTGCCTAACCGCTGCTGTCCCTGGTCTTTGACAGGCTGCAGTCATGATATCATTACTACAGCATGTGACGTAATGTAGCCAATCACTGTGTTCAGCAGTGATGCCAGTGTAGTCAAGACAAGACAAATGGATCCAGTGATTGGCTGCAGCAGTCACGTGCTTGAACCTGTAAACAAAGACCAGAAGAAGCGATTGATGAGTACACCTAATTTACTTATTTTTATCCTGGAAAGTTTATGCTGGAAAAAAGTTAATCCTGGAAAACCCCAGTAACCTTATATTTGTTTCAACAGAAGCAATGACGATATTACAATATTATATATAGGGCAGCACGGTGGCTCAGTGGTTAGCACTGTTGTTTTGTCCTGGGTTCAAATCCCACCAAAGGACAACATCTGCAAGGAGTTTGTATGTTCTCCCCGTGCTTGCGTGGGTTTCCTCCGGGTTCTCTGACTTCCTCCCACATTCCAAAGACATACTGATAGGGAATTTAGATTGCGAGCCCCAATGAGAACAGTGATGATAATGTGTGTAAACTGCTGTGGAATTAATGGCGCTATATAAAGGACTAGCTGAAGAGCCCGGCGCTGCCCGGGCATAGTAACTAACTACATAACTACAGTTAGTTATAACAAATTATAATGATTATATCTATATATATAAAGCTGAGTGTATAGCCCCGCCCACTCCACATAGCCACACTCACTATAATAATCCACATCATCCTGTCAGCCAGAGCCACCGGACTACTACCACTAATATCCCACATCGTCCCATCAGCCAGAGCCACCAGACTACTACCCCTAATATCCTACATCATCCCATCAGCCAGAGCCACCGGACTACTCCCCCTAATATCCCACATCCTGTCACCCAGAGCCACCGGACTACTCCCCCTAATATCCCACATCCTGTCACCCAGAGCCACCGGACTACTACCCCTAATATCCTACATCATCCCGTCAGCCAGAGCCACCGGAATACTCCCCCTAATATCACACATCCTGTCACCCAGAGCCACTGGACTACTACCCCTAATATCCCACATCATCCTGTCACAGCCGCCAGACTACTACCTTTAATATCCCACATCATCCTGCCAGCCAGAGCCACCGGACTACTCCCCCTAATATCCCACATCCTGTCACCCAGAGCCACCGGACTACTACCCCTAATATCCCACATCATCCCGTCAGCCAGAGCCACCAGACTACTAATATCCCACATCATCCCGTCACAGCCGCCAGACTACTACCCCTAATATCCCACATCATCCCGTCAGAACCACTGGACTACTAATATCCCACATCATCCCATCAGCCAGAGCCACCGGACTACTACCCCTAATATCCCACATCATCCTGCCAGCCGGAGCTACTGGACTACTACCACTAATATCCCACATTATCCTGTCAGCCAGAGCCACCGGACTACTACCCCTAATATCCCACATCATCCCATCACAGCCACCAGACTACTACCCTAATATCCCACATCGTTCCGTCAGCCAGAGCCACCAGACTACTCCCCCTAATATCCCACATCATCCCGTCAGCCAGAGCCACCAGACTACTCCCCTAATATCCCACATCATCCTGTCAGCCAGAGCCACCGGACTACTACCCCTAATATCCCACATCATCCCGTCACAGCCACCAGACTACTACCCTAATATCCCACATCGTTCCGTCAGCCAGAGCCACCAGACTACTCCCCTAATATCCCACATCATCCCGTCAGCCAGAGCCACCAGACTACTCCCCCTAATATCCCACATCATCCTGTCAGCCAGAGCCACCGGACTACTACCTCTAATATCCCACATCATCCCGTCAGCCAGAGCCACCGGTCTACTCCCCCTAATATCCCACATCATCCTGTCAGCCAGAGCCACCGGACTACTAATATTCCACATCATCCTGTTAAAGCGACCGGACTACTACCCCTAATATCCCACATCATCCCATCAGCCAGAGCTACCGGACTACTACCCTTAATATCCCACATCATCCTGTCAGCTTGGGGTCAGAACCAGAGCGCTGAGTGGAATGGCCCTAACTTCCATACCAGGGATCCCTTTAAGAGAAGCCTTGCATCAGAACCAGAGCGCAGAGTGGATTTGCCCTGACCTCCATACTAATGATCCCTTTCATAGAAGCCTGGGATGAGAATCAGAGCGCTGAGGGATTTACCCTAACTTCCATACCGGGGATCCCTTTAAGAGGGGCCTGGGGTCAGAACCAGAGTGCTGAGTGGAATTGCTCTAACTTCCATACTAATGATCCCTTTAAGAAGCCCTGGAGTCAGAACCACTGTGCTGAGTAGAACGGTCCTAACTTCCATACCGGGGATCCTTTAAGAGAGGCCTGGTGTCAGAATCAGAGCGCTGAGGGATTTGCCCTAACGTCCATACCAGAGATCCCTTTAAGAGAGGCCTGGGGTCAGTACCAGAGCTCAGAGTGGATTTTCCCTCACTTCCGTACCGGGGATCCCTTTAACCCCTTCCCGACCTGTGACACAGCGTATGTGTCATGAAAGGATCGCGTTCCTGTGGGTCGGGTGACCGGGGTCACTGAAAGGTCACCCGACCCGCAGGCACAAGACCCTTTGTGCTTCACCACAGGGGGGTTGGCTTAACCCTCACGTGGCTACGATCGCTCTGATTGGCTGTTAAAAGTGAAACAGCCAATCAGAGCAATCTGTAATATTTCACCAATGAAATTTGGTGAAATATTACAATCCAGCCATGGCCGATGCTGCAATATCATCTGCCATGGCTGGAAACCGAGATCCAACCCCCCCACACCGAGTCACGGCGGCGATCGGCCGCCGCCACCGATAGATGGCGGCGATCGGTCACCGCCGTCACTAAATGCTCCCCTCCTCCTTGCCTCCGCTCCCCCCACCTTCCGATTCATCCCCCTTACCTTCCGACCCCCCCCTACTCACCTCTCCCGGGCCTACGATATCCCTGGATACATCCCAGCGTCCGACCAGGATGTTTCATTGGTGCCGCCATCTTGCAAAATGGCGGGCGCATGCGCAGTGCGCCCGCCGGCCGGCGCATGCGCAGTGTGCCCTCCAGAGTCCAGAAATTTATCTTGATCACTGTGATAAACTCTCACAGTGATCAAAATAAAAAAAAAGTAAATAAACGCCCCATTTATCACCCCCATAGGTAGGGAAAAATAAAATAAAAAAATATATATATATATTTTTTAATCTTTTTATTAGGGTTAGGGTTACGATTATAAGGCTGTGTTCATATTGCGTTATGGCAGTCCGTTAGATGGACTGCGTTACACCGCTGTATAACGCGGTGTAACGCAGTCTGTTAACGCTGCCATTCACCCCCATTTGCGGGCACATCGCGACGCATGCCATAAAGCAGCATGCGTTCGCGACGTGCCGTCATTCAGTGACGGAGCCTCGGACGCGGCCTGCAGCGTCTGGGCTTCGTCACCGCTAGCGCAGATGAATCATCTGCGCTAGCGGGTATAGCATAACGCGATCGCGTAATGCTATACCGTTACCCGCCCGTCAACGCTATGTGTTGAACGGGCTGGTAAAACCAGACCAATATGAACTAGGGTTAGGGTTAGAACTAGGGTTAGGGTTAGCATTAAGGTTAGAATTAGGGTTAGGGTTAGAATTTTCACTGTTTAGGCACACAGGGGCTCTCCAAACGCGTCATGGTGTCCGCTAACGATTGGAGCGAATTTTCCATTCAAAAAGTCAAATGGCGCTCCTTCCCTTCTGAGCCCTACTGTGCGCCCAAACAGTGGTTTATGACCACATATGAGGTATCAGTGTACTCAGGAGAAATTGCCCAACAAATTTTAGGATCCATTTTATCCTGTTGCCCATGTGAAAATGAAAAAACTGAGGCTAAAATAAAATTTTTGTAAAAAAAAAGTTCTTTTTTTTACGAATCAATTTGTGAAGCACCTGGGGGTTCAAAGTGCTCACTAAGCATCTAGATAAGTTCCTTGGGGGGTCTAGTTTCCAAAATGGGGTCACTTGTGGGGGAGCTCCAATGTTTTGCCACACAGGGACTCTCCAAATGCGACATGGCAACCGCTAAATATTCCAGCATATATTCCATTCAAAAAGTCAAATGGCGCTCCTTCCCTTCTGAGCCCTGCTGTGCGCCCAAACAGTGGTTTATGACCACATATGAGGTATCTGTGTACTCAGGATAAATTGCCCAACAAATTTTAGGATCCATTTTATCCTGTTGCCCATGCAAAAATGAAAAAATTGATGCTAAAATAAAATTTTTGCTGGAAAAATTAAAATGTTCATTTTTTCCTTCCACGTTGCTTTAGTTCCTGTGAAGCACCTGAAGGGTTAATAATCTTCTTGAATGTAGTTTTGAGTAGCTTGAGGGGTGCAGTTTTTATAATGGTGTCACTTTTGGGTATTTTCTGCCATATAGACCCCTCAAAGTGACTTCAAATGTGAGGTGGTCCCTAAAAAAATGGTTTTGTAAATTTTGCTGTAAAAATGAGAAATCGCTGGTCAACTTTTAACCCTTATAACTTCCTAACAAAAAAAAATGTTGTTTCCAAAATTGTGCTGATGTAAAGTAGACATGTGGGAAATGTTATTTATTAACTATTTCACGAAAAAACAATCTCAGAATCACTAGGATCCGTTGAAGCGTTCCTGAGTTATTACCTCATAAAGGGACACTGGTCAGAATTGCAAAAAATGGCAAGGTCATGAAGGGGTTAAGAGAGGCCTGAGGTCAGCACCAAAGCTCAGAGTGGATTTGCCCTCACTTCCGTACCGGGGATCCCTTTAAGAGGGGCCTGGGGTCAGAAGCAGAGCGCTTAGCGGAATTGCCCTAATTTCCATATTAATGATCCCTTTAAGAGACCCTGGGGTCAGAACCACCCAGTTACTGTCTGCTGAGGTGTCGTGGAGTGAGAAAACTGTTGCTCTTAGCAACCAATCACAGCTCAGCTTCTTTTAAACAGCTCTGGTGAAATGAAAGATGCTCAGTGATTGGTTGTTGATACACACACACACACACACACATTCAATTTTATACATATAGATAAAAAAAATATAGATATACAGTACAGACCAAAAGTTTGGACACACCTTCTCATTCAAAGATTTTTCTGTATTTTCATGACTATAAAAATTGTACATTCACACTGAAGGCATCAAAACTATGAATTAACACATGTGGAATTATACATTACAGTTTACAAAAAAGTGTGAAACAACTGAAAATATGTCTTATATTCTAGGTTCTTCAAAGTAGCCACCTTTTGCTTTGATCGATAAAGAAAGAGATGGGCGCACTAAATATAAATAAATACATAGGGAGGTGCGAGTCGGTAGAATAAACATGCAATGGGAAAAGGAAAGAACTACCGTAAATACACACACACTACACCAGAAGCAATATATGTGCAAAAATGGCAAAACTTTATTGGTACATACAAGAAGTAAGATAAAACAGAATTAAAAACAGAATAACCCCCATCCTGAGAACCGGCCCACAACACTTGCAGGGGTATGGTACACACAGTTCATATCTAAATACTGACTACTAAAAATAACAAAATGAGTGTATGAGGATGAAATAATCACACATCTAAGCATGAAAGAACCTGTATGGACCCAAAAAACAGCTGGTAGCACAAGGATAGAATAGAAAATTGAACCGGACCCCAAAGAGCCCTTCCAAGGGTGATGAAGCAAGTGCTATGCAGGGTACACAATAAGTCCCAGCAGAAAGTGCAACCGCTATATAAATGATAATTACCCCAGATAAGTCCTCATAATAGAGGAGTGAGGAACCAGGCAGGTCTCAGGGAGGAGAGGCTAAGCGTGATCCCACGCGTTCCGCCGTAACCCGTACGGCTTCATCAGGGAAAGTGTCCAATATCATACCAATGCAGCTTAAATACCTGTATAGACATTGATCCAAAGAGCAGCAGCTGTGCGCCGTTTGTTGACAGCCAAAGAGGAAACGAATGGGCGTGAGTAAAAGGTGAGGGAACGGAGAGTGCAGACGTCTCCACACCTCCAAACCAACCGCGCCTGCGCGCAGTGGAACGCATGTGGCGTCCACTGACACGCAGGTGTGATAGTGTATGAAATGAAAGTGCGAACCTGCGCATGCGCAATGATGTGAAGGCTAGAAAGCCGACAACATAGTGTAACAGGAGAACAAGACAGGACAAAACAAGAAACATGTAGGGAACATGAACTGACATAACATCCATGCCCATACATACCAGCAGTCATAACCATGAATTATTAGGAGCATGTATTTCATCACAGAACTTTTTATTGACAATGTAAGAAAGCGGTATAATAAGATAAAACGAAAAAGGGAACATGAATAAGGGGAAAGCCAGTACCGGTAAGTGAAAATCTCAATTAGATAAATATCGATTATATGGTGATCACAGCTGAAGGGATCTAGAATTGTGACCTAAAAGCCACAAAATACATAATTGATGTTATATGAAACAAGTAACTAATGGAATCAAAATCATCAAATGGCGACCAATGATGAAAAGAAATGGCAATTGTCCGTTTCTATAACTAAAGTAAGACTCACTAGAAACGTCTTAAAGGATATAATAGATCCATGGTCAGGAACAAAAGAATAATCAGAACTAACAAATAAAATCTTCCGTTATTTAAATCCCACAAGGGGGAGGGACTGTTGACAAACCCACAAATAGACCAATGTCAGTCATTATAGATTGATAATCACAACAATATGAGAATAAAACCCACATGCCTATATGTACATGTAGAACCAAAGTCAGAAATTGTACATATCAAGGAGTATGATCTCCTAAAGCAAGAAAAGGCAACAAGGCTTTGATGAATGCTTTGCACACTCTTGGCATTCTCTTGATGAGCTTCAAGAGGTAGTCAACGGAAATGGTCTTCCAACAATCTTGAAGGAGTTCCCAGAGATGCTTAGCACTTGGTGGCCCTTTTGCCTTCACTCTGCGGTTCCGCTCACCCCAAACCATCTCGATTGGGTTCAGGTCTGGTGACTGAGGAGGCCAGGTCATCTGGCGTAGCACCCCATCACTCTCCTTCCTGGTCAAATAGCCCTTACACAGCCGGGAGGTGTGTTTGGGGTCATTGTCCTGTTGAAAAATAAATGATGGTCCAACTAAACGCAAACTGGATGGAATAGCATGTCACTGCAAGATGCTGTGGTAGCCATGCTGGTTCAGTATGCCTTCAATTTTGAATAAATCCCCAACAGTGTCACCAGCAAAGCACCCCCACACCATCACACCTCCTCCTCCTCCATGCTTCACGGTAGGAACCAGGCATGTAGAGTCCATCCGTTCACCTTTTCTGCGTCGCACAAAGACACGGTGGTTGGAACCAAAGATCTCAAATTTGGACTCATCAGACCAAAGCACAGATTTCCACTGCTCTAATGTCCATTCCTTGTATTCTTTAGCCCAAACAGGTCTCTTCTGCTTGTTGCCTGTCCTTAGCAGTGGTTTCCTAACAGCTATTTTACCATGAAGGCCTGCTGCATAAAGTCTCCTCTTAACAGTTATTGTAGAGATGTGTCTGCTGCTAGAACTCTTTGTGGCAATGACCTGGTCTCTAATCTGAGCTGCTGTAAACCTGCGATTTCTGAGGCTGGTGACTCGGATAAACTTATCCTCAGAAGCAGAGATGACTCTTGGTCTACCTTTCCTGGGGCGGTCCTCATGTGAGCCAGTTTCTTTGTAGAGCTTGATGGTTTTTGCAACTGCGCTTGGGGACACTTTCAAAGTTTTCCCAATTTTACAGACTGACTGACCTTCATTTCTTAAAGTAATGAAGGCCACTCCTTTTTTCTTGCCATAATACAAATTCTAACAGTCTATTCAGTAGGACTATCAGCTGTGTATCCACCAGACTTCTGTACAACACAACTGATGGTCCAAACCCCATTTATAAGGCCAGAAATCCCACTTATTAAACCTGACAGGGCACACCTGTGAAGTGAAAACCATATCCGGTGACTACCTCTTGAAGCTCATCAAGAGAATGCCAAGAGTGTGCAAAGCAGTCATCAAAGCAAAAGGTGGCTACTTTGAAGAACCTAGAATATAAGACAAAATTTCAGTTGTTTCACACTTTTTTGTTAAGTATATAATTCCACATGTGTTAATTCATATTTCATAGTCATGAAAATACAGAAAAATCTTTGAATGAGAAGGTGTGTCCAAACTTTTGGTCTGTACGGTATATATATATATATATATACACACACGTGCGCAAAAAAGGCAGGAAGCACACTATCTAGATAAACAAAATTGGAACAAACTTTTTGCAAAACAAAAGCAAAGGTTTGACTCCAAAGACCCTTTGTCAATAAATTTATTTAGTGCAATACATACATATATACACGTGCTCGTTTACAATGGCATCATAAAATGATTAACAAATAATTTTATATACCGGTATAATTTTTTAAATATATTCTTTTTTTTCTACACAGATACTACTTTTTTCCACTGCATGATATTCACTTTGGGAACATGGAGGTTTCAAGCTGGAATGATCACTTTCCCAATATGGGGTTTATTTTATCTGCTTCTGTTTTTTTATTAATGATGCAATTCTTTTCCGGGGTTCCGTAGGGTTTCATCCAACTTTTTGAGGTGGCCATTTTTAATTTTGTGCTGGCAAGCAATTGTCCTCCCATTGTTTGCGTGTGTTTACTCCAGGTTCTACGGTTTCCTCCCACGCTCCAAAAACATACTGATAGGAATTTAGATTGTCAGTTCCAATGGGGACAGTGATGATGATTATATGTAAAGCGTTGCAGAATATGATAGTGCTATAAAAGCAATGCATATTAAATAAATAACTCGCAGCAGTGAATGTGGTTGCATTGCAAACTGCAAGTTGGTCAGTCTTTCTCTAAAATTCATATAGCATGTCAGAGCTCCTGTGTATAATGGCACTTATGGTAATATTAGTATTTTTTTTTTATTAATGATCAGTATTGTAGTATTCAGTCACTATGTGGTGTTAATATGTGGTCTGGTCATGGTCTGGTGGTATTTGTTCCTTGCATGTGGTATTATTCGGTCACTATGTGGTGGTAATATGTGGTCTGGTCATGGTGTGGTGGTATTTGTTCCATGAGTGTGGTATTATTCTGTCACTACTGTATGTGGTGGTAATATGTGGTCCAGCAATGGTGTGACAGTATTTGTGCCTTGTAAGGGGTATCATTTGGTCACTATGTGGTGGTAATATGTGATCTGCTCATGGTGTGACTGTATGATTATTGCGGTGTGAGAAATAAATACAAATATACCTAAAAAATAAATAAAAATAAACATTTACATTTACAACAAATGTTTAATAAGTTAGAGTATAGTATGGCCAGGCCAAAAGAGTCTACCTTGTCTTAGTAGCAAGCTTGAAAAGTATTTTGGCTAAAACAAAAGTTGATGGCTATGTATGTGATCGGGTGTTTCCATGAGAACTGTTAATGTGAAATTGGTGAGGATGTGGTGCAGAAGTGGAGTTTTTCCAAGAGTGGGTGGTGGGACTGTGGAAGGTTCATGGGGTAAGGTGGAGCTGGAGTGGAGCCTGGGCAGAGTCTCTAGGGGGCCTAAAAAATGTTGCCTTTATGGGGCCCTGAAATTCCTAGTGGCAGCCCTGACCATGATTACCATATATTAAAAGGAACAACACATTTTTGTTCTGTAATATGAGAGCACCATGATATAGGGGCAGAGACTCTGATTCCAGTGATGTGTCTCTTACTGAGCTGTCTTTTGCTGTTTCAACACAATTAGTGTTTTGTCATCAAGTGATTATAACTATTTTTTCCAAGAGTGGGTGGTGGGACTGTGGAAGGTTTGTGGGATGGAGGCGGAGCCAGGGTGGAACATTTTGCTAGAATTCTTGGTGGCAGCACTGTACATAGCCAAGAACAATATGAGTATATTAAACCAATGTTAAAGTTTTATTCAAAGATGTAATTAAAAACAGTAAAAAACAGAGTTCTGCTGATAAAGGGCAGGGATATATAGTTTACTAATACTACTCCAGTACAAATATTACAAAAAATGTTGTTAGTGGTATCCGATAAATATAAATTAGGCATCTCTGCTATTCATTTTGTATAAATAGTGCATGTATAAGGCATGTCCGACTAATTCATAATGGACACTTACATGCAATCACGCTGGTATGGTGACTTCCCCGCCGCCCTGATAATCTCTGTGCTTACTTACCTCTAATATAGACAAACTTACAATGTCACAGCTTAATACTTTGAAAGTGGTAATGATGGATTAATGAGATAGCAGATTTTTGCTTTATATTTGCCTTACATATGCTATATTTATACCAATTGAATAGCAGAGAGGTGTTTACATACCTAATTAATATTTATTGGACACCACTAACAACACTATTTGTAATATTTATACCGGACTGGTATTGGTAAACTATATATCCCTACACTTTATCAACAGCACTCTATTTTTTACTGTTCTTAGTTAAATCCTAAAATAAAAGTTTAACGTTGGTTTAATATACTCGTATTGTCTTAAGCTGTTTATACACTGCTCAAAAAAATAAAGGGAGCACTAAAATACCACATACCAGATATCACTGAATGAAATATTCCAGTTGCAAATCTTTATTCATTCCATAGTGTCTTGCTAATTGCCTATCATTTCTACATGTTGTCTGTTCCATTTGCACAACAGCAGGAGAAATTGATTTACAATCAGTGTTACTTTATAACTGGACAGGTTGATTTCACAGAAGTGTGATTGACTTGGAGTAACATTGTGTTATTTAAGTGTTCCCTTTATTTTTTTGAGCAGTGCACATGCCTGTGTTTTTTTATGTAATATTCAGGAAATTTGCAGCATTTTCATTTGAGCTTTCAGCGAACTGTGTGGCAAATAACCTACCTAGACATGTATTTTAAAGATAACATGTTGGCTAGTTGCAGCCATAACCACAGAGGGAGCGTAGCAGCTTTAAAGGGAATTGTCGCAATGAAAATGCTATCCAATATTCTGGCAAAAATATATCATGGGAAAATGTTAATTATAACTTGTATGTTATTCATTTAAATCTCTGCTCATTATTGGCTTAGAAGTCCAGTGGGCAGTCCTATCAGAATTCCCTATGTAGAAAACCATATAGAGATGGCTCTCAGTCACTGATTAGGACTGCATCTTCTGGACCTCTGAGCCAAGTTTGAGTAGAGATTTATATGACTAACATACAAGTTATATTTCCTGATATAAGAAACTTTGATCTTCTACTTCATCAACAAATGCTATAATGTAAGAGTTTCTTTTAACAACAGTACACTAAATAAAATGTACAAAACTGAAAGAGAAAAGGATGCTGACTCAATAATGGTAATGTTCTGCTTCATTTCCAACATATTAAACATTGCCACAATTACATTTTAACAGCAAGTTAAAGGTGTTATCCGGGACCTTTGTATTTTTTTTTTTTATGGGGCTAAGAATTCTGTCCAACTTTGATCTCTGCCGGCTCAGAACGGTCAGGAACTGCTCCTGCCGGTGACCTCACATCAATAAAGCAAGTCTTTCTGTTGATGTTCTGTTAATGAAGGTGTGCGCAGGTTGAGGGATGCAGTGACGGACAGGAGGCAGAGCAAGGGTTAACAGTTTTACTAAACAGGGGAATACTCCACGCAGGGAGGCAAACAGTTAAAGGGAGAACAAAAAAGTCCAGATGCAAAAAGATGTGCAGAGTCAATGAAAACAAGAGAAAAGATAGTAGCAGTTCTTGTTACATCAACTTAGCCTGTCAGTCGTCTTCGAGGCCGTGGAAATTACGGAGCAGGCGATGATGCTAACAACGGCAGGCGCGGGGTTCCGGTGGGGTCCTGTAGGCAACGATGGTCCGTCTCCTGATGGCAGCGGTCGGTGTCCGGTTGTCACGGGTGTGTCGCTACGAAGATCATCACGATTGCACAGCCTGACTTCTCACAGCTGAGTTTCTGGTGCTGGGTGTTTTTCGGCAGTGAGGGAGTTAATTCTTCCTCTCTCTGTGCTAGACGAAGCCAGCCTCGCACAGCTGCAATTAATGTTGCTGTAATGGGATTCCTTCAAATACCTGCCAGTCTGCTAGGGAAACGTCGGTGAAAGCATTCCTGGCAGACAAACAGAGCGGCTTGTGGTATTTTGGAGTTTGGAGTGAAGTGTACTTTGTGTGTGGTTTTTTCCCCTTCCTCGCTTATTCATTTATCTCCTTACCCGTTGGTGTTCCCTCTGTTGTTTTGGTGTAGTTTTGTATGCAAGGTGGTTGTTGATTTTCCCCTTGTACTGTCTCATTCGTCTAGTACTGTGTGTGGGCTTATATTATCACGTTCCCTGTTGTTGTGATCGGGGTCCTTCTCAGGACTAGATCACTGAGGTTCAGGGATCCTCAGGAGGTAGGGATTACGCTGGCGGCCTGGACCTCTGTACCTTTAATAGTACCTCCAGGTAGAGGGATTAGTCAGGGCCCCAGCTTAGGGTCAGCTTAGGCCCCTAACCTCCGGTACGCAGAGACAGCGTGACATTTTCACCGACCGACAAAAGATTCTCTCCAGCTACCATGGATCCAGTAGCCAGTCTTGCTCGGCAGTTGCAGAGTTTGTCCATGGAGCTGGCGGACGTTAAGTCCAAGGTTTTGTACCCCCCGGAGCAAGCCGGACCAGAACCTAAAGTAGCTCTCCCTGACAGGTTCACTGGGGGGCGGGACAAGTTTTTTGTTTTCCGGGAGGCATGTAAATTGTACTTTCGGCTGCGGCCACAGTCATCGGGGAGTGATGAGCAAAGGGTGGGAATTGTCATCTCGCTCCTACAAGGGGACCCACAATCATGGGCGTTCACCCTTCCCCCGGGCTCCCCGGCTCTCCAGTCAGTGGATAGGTTTTTTGCAGCTCTGGGTCTTGTATATGATGACCCGGATCGGGTCTCCCTTGCTGAATCTAAGTTACGTAGGATCCAGCAGGGAGATCGTCCGGCGGAGGAATTCTGTTCGGAGTTCCGTAGGTGGGCCACGGACACCCAGTGGAATGCCCCGGCTCTTAGGAGCCAGTTTTGTCAAGGTTATCTGAAAAATTAAAGGATGTATTGGCACAGTATGACCCTCCCGCGTCACTGGAAGCCGCTATGGCCCTTGCTATTCGTATTGACAGACGGCTTTGGGAGAGGTGCGGGGTAACTCCGCCCCCTGTGATGACTCCACCTTCCTCAAGGGTCCCTTATATGGAGGTTCCCCTGGTCAGTCCAGAGGAGCCTATGCAATTAGGAGGGACATCATTTCGGGGGAGGGGACCGGCGGGGCGCCACAAAACAGGAAGTTGTTTCTTCTGTGGGAAAAAGGGACATTTTATTGGGGGGTGTCCATCCCGTCCTTTGCAGAGTAAAGGGTCGTCGGAAAACTATTGATCCCAGGTTGTGTGGTGGACGGCAATCTGGGAGTAAGTATTTCGTCCCTAAGTTCGTCTCAGTTTCTCGTACCGGCGGAGGTGGTGGTGGGTACGAGAACTGAGAGGATATCTGTTCTTCTGGATAGTGGGGCTGGGGCTAATCTGGTGGACGCTCGGTTTGCCCGGGTTCAAGGTATGCAATTGAGTGTGTTGGCTAAACCCATCCCCATATTCTCGATCGACGCCAGACCTCTCGGTCAGGGAAGTTTTTTGCAAGCTGTGCATAACGTAAAACTTCAAGTGGGGGCGATACATAAAGAACTGTTGTCTTGTTACGTGTTGGAGGGTCTTCCCACTCCTATAGTGTTGGGCCTTCCTTGGTTAACTAAGCATAACCCAGTTATTGATTGGCAATCCAGAGAGATAAGCCAATGGAGTGAATTCTGTAATAAAAACTGCATGAATACGGTCATCGGTGCAGTCACTCCTAGGGTCTTACCTCCATTTCTGGCGCACTTTGAGGATGTATTCTCGGAGAAAGGGTGTCAGGAACTACCTCCTCATCGCGTGTATGACTGTTCTGTAAAACTGCTCCCTGAGGCCAAGTTACCTAAATCTAGGTTGTATAACCTATCTGGTCCTGAGAGGCAGGCCATGAAGGATTATATTGCTGAAAGTCTGGCAAAGGGGCATATTAGACCTTCATCTTCCCCGGTGGCTGCGGGGTTCTTCTTTGTGAAGAAGAAAGATGGAGGCCTACGCCCTTGCCTGGATTTCCGTGAACTTAATCGGATTACGGTCCGAGATCCGTATCCGCTCCCACTTATTCCCGATCTCTTCAATCAGATCGTGGGCGCCAAATGGTTCTCTAAGTTGGATCTCAGGGGGGCGTACAATCTGATTAGGATGAAGGAGGGGGATGAGTGGAAGACGGCGTTTAACACTCCAGAGGGGCATTATGAGAACCTTGTCATGCCATTCGGTCTGACTAATGCCCCGGCGGTGTTTCAACACTTTGTAAATGACATTTTTCGCCACCTGGTGGGACAGTTTGTGGTCATATATCTGGATGATATCTTAATTTACTCGCCGGATCTTGTGTCTCATCAGGAGCATGTTAGACAGGTGTTACAGATCTTGCGGGATAATAAACTGTACGCCAAATGGGAAAAGTGTGTGTTCGCCGTACAGGAACTCCAGTTTTTAGGCTTTCTGGTTTCAGCGTCCGGTTTTCGTATGGACCCTGGGAAAGTACGGGCAGTTCTTGAGTGGGATCTGCCAGAGAATCTTAAGGCTCTACAACGTTTCCTGGGGTTTGCTAATTATTACCGGAAATGTATTCGTAATTTCTCGTCCATGGTTAAACCTCTCACAGACATGACAAAAAAGGGGACGGATTTTTCTAGGTGGTCTGACAAGGCTTGTCAAGCATTCTCCTCCTTGAAAAAATGCTTTGCCTCGGCACCCATACTTATTCAACCTGATGCGTCACAGCCATTCATTGTAGAGGTGGACGCTTCCGAGGTAGGGGTGGGAGCAGTATTGTCACAAGGTTCGTCCCCTGGTAAGTGGCATCCGTGCGCATTTTTCTCTAAAAAACTGTCGTCCGCTGAGAGGAATTACGATGTCGGCAATAGGGAACTCTTGGCCATTAAGTTGGCTTTTGAGGAGTGGCGCCATTTTTTGGAGGGGGCAGTCCATCCGGTCACTGTCATCACCGATCACAAGAACCTGCTATATCTGGAGTCTGCAAAACGTCTGAATCCCAGACAAGCTAGGTGGTCATTATTTTTTACCAGGTTTAATTTTGTCGTCACATATCGTCCTGGGTCAAAAAATGTAAAGGCGGATGCCTTATCTCGTAGTTTCCCTGGGGCCGGGAATATGGAGGACCCAGTTCCTATCCTTCAGGAGGGGGTGGTGGTGTCGGCAGTATGCTCTGAGCTTGAGGAGGAGGTATTGGAGGCTCAGGGGGACGCCCCTGTAGGACCTCCAGGGAGACTGTTTGTTCCAAATCAGTTGCGACAAAAGGTGATCGAGGCACACCATAATTCAGCTTTGGCAGGACACCCAGGGAGTAAAGCAACTGAGGATCTCCTCTCGCGTCGGTTTTGGTGGCCTAACTTACATAGGGAGGTGGTAACTTTTGTCGCGTCCTGCGAGGTTTGTGCGCGCTCTAAGACCCCACATACCCGTCCGTCTGGGGCCCTCTTACCTTTGAAGATCCCGGAGCGTCCATGGACTCATCTGTCTATGGACTTCATTACGGACCTCCCGCCATCTTCGGGTAAAACAGTCATACTCGTTGTAGTGGACAGGTTCAGCAAGATGGCACATTTTATCGCTCTTCCTGCTCTTCCTAATGCTAAAACTCTTGCGCAGGTGTTCATTGGGGAGATTGTAAGGCTTCACGGGGTACCCTCTGATGTGGTGTCTGATCGGGGATCTCAGTTTGTGTCCAAATTCTGGAAGGCATTTTGTACACGGCGGGGGATGCAGTTGTCATTTTCATCGGCAGACCAATGGTCAGACAGAGCGTCTGAACCAGAGCTTGGAGACATATCTCCGGTGTTTTGTGTCAGAGAACCAGGAGGACTGGGCTTCTTTCTTGCCTCTGGCGGAGTTTGCTCTTAATAATAGGCGGAGCGAGTCCACTGGTAAGTCCCCGTTTTTTGGGGCATATGGTTTTCACCCCCAGTTTTGTACTTTCAATAGGGGGGGGCTCTTCTGGGGTTCCTGAGGAGGAACGATTTTCGTCGTCACTTGCTTCAGTGTGGAGAGGAGTGCTGAATAATCTGAGTACTATGGGGAACCGATACAAACGTATGGCTGATAGGAGGAGAGTGTCTGGTCCGGACCTAAGTGTGAACGATCTGGTATGGTTGTCTACCAAGAATATAAAACTTAAGGTTCCCTCCTGGAAACTGGGTCCCAGGTTCATCGGGCCATACAAGATCAGTTCTATAATTAATCCGGTGGCATTCCGTCTTGACCTCCCTCCTACATTTAAAATTCACAATGTGTTCCACAGATCGTTGCTTAAGAGGTATGTGGCGCCGGTGATACCTTCACCTTTACCTCCTCCTCCTGTGGTGGTCAATGGTAACTTGGAGTTTCAGGTGTCGAGAATCATCGATTCACGTCTGAATCGCCGGTCCCTTCAGTACCTGGTTCATTGGAGGGGGTATGGTCCTGAGGAGAGGACATGGGTTCCTGCGTCGGATATTAACGCAGACCGATTAATTCGGGCCTTCCACACTACTCACCCAGATAAACCTGGTCCTGAGGGTCCGGAGGCCCCTCGTAGAAGGGGGAGTACTGTCACGGGTGTGTCGCTACGAAGATCGTCGCGATTGCACAGCCTGACTTCTCACAGCTGAGTTTCTGGTGCTGGGTGTTTTTCGGCATTGAGGGAGTTAATTCTTCCTCTCTCTGTGCTAGACGAAGCCAGCCTCGCCCAGCTGCAATTAATGTTGCTGTAATGGGATTCCTTCAAATACCTGCCAGTCTGCTAGGGAAGTGTCGGTGAAAGCATTCCTGGCAGACAAACAGAGCGGCTTGTGGTATTTTGGAGTGAAGTGTACTTTGTGTGTGGTTTTTTTCCCCTTCCTCGCTTATTCATTTATCTCCTTACCCGTTGGTGTTCCCTCTGTTGTTTTGGTGTAGTTTTGTATGCAAGGTGGTTGTTGATTTTCCCCTTGTACTGTCTCGTTCGTCTAGTACTGTGTGTGGGCTTATATTATCCCGTTCCCTGTTGTTGTGATCGGGGTCCTTCTCAGGACTAGATCACTGAGGTTCAGGGATCCTCAGGAGGTAGGGATTACGCTGGCGGCCTGGACCTCTGTACCTTTAACAGTACCTCCAGGTAGAGGGATTAGTCAGGGCCCCAGCTTAGGGTCAGCTTAGGCCCCTAACCTCCGGTACGCAGAGACAGTGTGACACTGGTACCTTCTTCTGAACCCCTAGTCCATATGCTGCAGTGGCTGACAAGGGTGCGGGCCACAGCACTGTACAAGCCCAACATGGCCAGGCAAATATACTCCTACAAAATCAGGGGTCAAATGTCTGTCCCGTACCCGGTTCCTCTTATGTGGCACGTGCGCTGTACTCACGGACACGGAGCAAACGGCTCCTTGTTCTCTGGTAGTCACCGGGCACACTACACCTCTCTTTGTCTCTCTCTAGTGCCCCCCGAGGAAGCCCACTAATGCGAAACGCGCGTCGGGGCTATTGGGTGCATAGTGAGATACGCTCCCCACATGGGTAAGATATTGATCTAGTTACCTGAACTATCTTCGGCACTTTACATGGCTTAACGGTGGGACACTGGTCCTCTCCTCTCCTATTTTTGGAGCACTAATTTGTATGTACTGATTCACCGTGTTCTATGTGAGTCTCTTAGTGGTGCAATCTCCCCATTTTTCATGCTCACCCTGATGATTTTTTGTACTTTTGTAATGTGGTTCTACTACTTGGTGTCTTTTATATACAGTACAGACCAAAAGTTTGGACACACCTTCTCATTCAAAGATTTTTCTGTATTTTCATGACTATGAAAATTGTAGAATCACACTGAAGGCATCAAAACTATGAATTAACACATGTGGAATTATACATTACACTTTACAAAAAAGTGTGTAACAGCTGAAAATATGTCTTATATTCTAGGTTCTTCAAAGTAGCCACCTTTTGCTTTGATTACTGCTTTGCACACAGAAAAGGTGAACGGCTGGACTCTACATGCCTAGTTCCCACCGTGAAGCATGGAGGAGGTGGTGTGATGGTGTAGGGGTGCTTTGCTGGTGACACTGTTGGGGATTTATTCAAAATTGAAGCGGAGAACGGTCCAGCTCACCCCAAATCAGCTCGATTGGGTTCAGGTCTGGTGACTGTGGAGGCCAGGTCATCGGGCGTAGCATCCCAACACTCTCTTTCTTGGTCAAATAGCCCTTACACAGCCTGGAGGTGTGTTTGGGATCATTGTCCTGTTGTAAAATAAATGATGCTCCAACTAAACACAAACCGGATGGAATAGCATGCTGCTGCAAGATGCTGTGGTAGCCATGCTGGTTCAGTATGCCTTCAATTTTGAATAAATCCCCAACAGTATCACCAGCAAAGCACCCCCACACCATCACACCACCTCCTCTATGCTTCACGGTGGGAACCAGGCATGTAGAGTCCATCCGTTCACCTTTTCTGCGTGCAAAGCAGTAATCAAAGCAAAAGGTGGCTATTTTGAAGAACCTAGAATATAAGACATATTTTCAGTTGTTTCACACTTTTTTGTAAAGTGTAATGTATAATTCCTCATGTGTTAATTCATAGTTTTGATGCCTTCAGTGTGATTCTACAATTTTCATAGTCATGAAAATACAGAAAAATCATTGAATGAGAAGGTGTGTCCAAACTTTTGGTCTGTACTGTATATGCTAATAAAGTTTTGAATTGTATCTTTTGACACCATTTTTGCTCTCTCTTGATTTGTTATGGAGTACATGGCTCCACTGTTTTGTACGTTTATATCATTTGGTTATAAAGTTTTATGGATTACTTATCTATGAATTAATATATGTAAGAAAAAAACCAAGCTAACAGAAGTACAAATATAATTTTAAGGAATCTGTAAACAGAAACTTTTCCACTTCATGTCAGATACCATATTGCCCATCAAATATATACTAGAAGTATAGAGTTGAAAAAAAACATTTTATCAGTAGAAGAAAATCATTTTAACTGGACCAATTACCAATCAATCTGCTTGGATGTCTTTTTATGTGATGGAAATTGAATATTACAGTGTTACATCTGGCTCTCCAGCCGTCCCACTGGCATACATTTCTAACAGCCCCATTTGGGACTAGCATGCTGTCACATAGTGTTTGAGAGAGACCTTCTTAAATTATTAAACATTTGGCACTTATTGAAACCTCAATAAAAATGATTAAGTTAGGCAAGGGTCTCAGAAGTAACCACCCCACAGAGGTATGTTGCAGCGGACAGCACCTGGTTTAAAATAGAACAATGTAAAGTTTACTAAAATGTGGCAAATAGAAGATAAACACAGTTCATGAAATCTCACTTAGTTTGGGCACTAATCCTGCTCAGTTTTAGGCACATATACATAATGCTTTTTACGGAGAGGCAAGTCACTTCTAGGCCCTCATCACAAGTCCATTTTCATGTCCGTATGCGGTCCTTTCTTTAAGGACTCCAAAAACGGACACACATACACATTGTATTCAATGGTGGTGCACATGATCCGTATGAAAAATCCACAGACATGTCCATTTTTTATCATTAGCACGGGCCTCAAAACGTCACACACACGTGCACATGGATGACATCCGTGTGTCATCAGTGTGACACGTACTGGCACCTGGGAAAAAGCGGTACAATACTGTTCTCAGGCGCCTGGTGATCAAGACAGCTCTGATCATTGACTCGCTGTGAACATTGTGTGTAAAATTAAACATTAAATAAAATAATTGGCGTGGGCTCTCATGTAATTTTGATAACCAGCAGGGGGAAAGCCCATGGCTGTGGGATGATATTACTTATCTGGGAAAGGGTTCAATATTCCAAAAGGTTCCCAGGCCATTAATAACAACTCACATCTGTTTGTTTAGCCTTTACTGGTTAGTTCATTGGGAACCACAGAAAAAAAATGATGTAGTGTCCCCGTTTAAATATTAACCAGCAAAGCCTGAACAGTTAGCTGTGGGTTGAAATTAATAGCCTTTGAAGGGGCCAGCGATATTGCCACCCCTCCCAGGCTACCAACATCAGCCCTCAGCCGCCCCAGAAGTGGCACATGCGTAAGATGCTCCAAATCTGGCACTTAGCCTTGCTCTTCCCACGTGCCCTGGTGCGGTGGCAAGTGGGGTAAAAGGGTTGCAGTTTATGTCAGATTTGTATTGTCAGCTGAGATCAAGCCTATGAGTTAGAAATGAAGAGGCGTCTATAAGACGGCCCCGTTATTAACCCCACAGTCACATTATAAAACAGACACAGCAAGAATAAAGTCCTTTAATTGAAATAAACACACCTCACCCTCATTTTCCCATCTATTAGTGCAAAAATGAATATAATAAAAACCATATTTCTCACCTGTCTGATGAAAATCCATTTGTCCCATGAAGAAGTCCAGCTCTGCTACGTCTGGATTACATAGCTGAGCAGTGGTATGATGCGATTGCTCAGCCATGAATCCAGGACACACTGAGATGAGCTTTTGGCGCAGCTTCAGTGTCGAGCGGTAACGTCATTGAGGTTACACCCGGCCACTGCCAGCTGTTCCCACACCTAGTTCACTGTGAGCCAGCAGAGAAACTGGGGTAACCTTCATTACGTCACCTCTAGCACCAAAAGAAATTTCTCACAGTGCTAGCGGTGATCTCAGGTGATTTCATTAAGGCTAGTTTCACACATCCGTTTTTCCCCTTGCGGCGCCCCCGGCATTTTCCCGCAGCGCCGCATCTGAAAATCTGATGCGCCGCATGCGGCTTTTTTCGCATTGACATGCATTAGCGCCGCATGGCGCCGCATGTCAATGCGTTGCATGCGGTTTTGTCCGGATGCGGCGCAAATGTACATTGCGGCGTCCGGAAAAAACGCTGCATGTAACGTTTTTTTTTTTTTGCCGGATGGTTTCTTATCTCTCCAAGCATCAGAAACCATCCGGCAAAAAACCGCATTTTGGGCGCCGGAAGTGTGAAAGCTTTTCACATGCGGCGCTGCGGTAAAATGCCGGGGGCGCCGTTTAGGCGCCCGCCGGATGTGTGAAAGAGGCCTAAGGGTGACCAGTTCATCGGGCCGCTTAAAATGAACTGCCATGGGAACCAAAGCTTCAGTGACCTGCGGTAACCTCAATGACGTCACTGCAGGTCACTGAAGCTGCGCTCTGGTGCTCAGCTCAGTGTGTCCTGGATGCTAGGCTGAACGTCACATCATGATACCATTCAGCAAAGGCATCCAGATGAACCACAGATAAATTATGGCATGGGACTAATGGATTATCGTCAGGCAGGTGAGGAATATAGTGTTTTTTTTATTTTTAATGTTACAGTAATAAATAGGTAAATGAGGGTGCGGACTGTTTATTTCAAATAAAGGAGTCTGTTTCTTTCTTTCAATTATATGACTCTGCTAGATGGAGACCCAACTTGGTGTCTCCACATTTCAAAAAAATTATTGGCACACACCACTAAAGTGGCATCAATTTCCCTAGAGTAGAAATAGTATAATGGTGCACTGAGCCCCCTTCCACTGCAGGCAACCCACCAGATGGAGATCCAACTTGGAGTCTTCACATTTCAAAAAATTATCTTAAGGCATACCGCTGTATGCCTGCCAAAGAAATGGAGTGGAGTAGCCCATCCAGTAACAGAAGTTGTCAATTGTCTTTGGATAGGATGAGCCGGTGTTTGTTCAGTAGAGCTTTTAGTAACATTACCACCTACCCCACGTACACCTCAAATAGCATGCCTATTTCCCCTTCCACCACAACCTCGCTTTTTCCCACTCATGTTGGATGTACCCTTCCCCTCTTTTAACCAGCTGTTTCACAACTATAGGCCCAGACCTGTCAGTCACCTGTCAATAAATTAACAATCAGTATTTATTTGCTGAGACAGTATGGCTGAACCACCAAATTAGCACAAAAGGTTTACATGTTGAAATGTGTACTGGTGGCTGGACCCCTCAATTAGCACAAAGAATTTGATGCTGATATGTGGACTGGTGGTGGCGGGACCACACAATTAGCACAAAGGATTTATATGCTGAAGTGGCGACTTAGAAATAGCACTCCAGATTTATATGCTGATGACACAGGATCCTGTCTATCTGAACTAGCTGAGAATAAACAGCCTATCTAACTATCTACTTGCAGCAGCAGCAGCCTCTGTGTGCTGTTGCACTCACAAAATGGTCCTGAAGCCATATGTCGGCTTTTTATTTGGAGAGGGACATGTGACTTTGGCAGCCAATGACACAAACCCTTGTGTCTGTACGTTGTGGATGGTTTCTGTGCCCTGATTGGCTGCTGGAATTTCCACACATTAAGATAATACAAAAAAAAAACAAAAAAAACAATAACAGTCCACCGCTCCTCTCACCCACAACCTCTCCTCATCAAACACGTCCCCCCCAGCTCATCATACAGCACCACTATCCTAGCCAAAGTCCTAACAAAAGCATTAGTGGAAATGCGATCATTTACCGAACTGTGCATGAAATTTGCAGAATTTTAGGAAAATGCTCGGGAATCTGAACACGAATCTGAATGTGCAAGGTTCGTGCCGAATTTGAGGTTGGTGAACGTTTTCTGAACAAGTGGAGGCTTCTCTCTCCAACCTGTTAAGCCTCACAAATAGCACCATGAAAGAGAACTCCTCACCACCTGTCTTGGACTCCTATCACATGAACGACTCCTCACTTTATGTGCCTCACCTAGGTCATACTTTTTTTTTGAGTCACCCACAGCTGCACACTTGGAGTAGTAGCCAGTCCCTTGAGTTCTTGAAAAACCTCTCCGCAACCTAGAGACTGGGGTCACATCTCACATACAGGAGTCTGACATGAAACATGCAATTTGAATGCATAGTCCCTTTCATAATTTTCTAGGTGTCTTACTGATGAGAGGGCATGGATGCTCTTCTAGTGGGTTTTAAAGTCTCTGGGGGTGACACGTGCAGCCTCATAGCTTTTTAGCCCTTCTCAACTTCTTTTGGATTGCTTCCCATGTGCCTCTGTTTTTCCATCTGGACTCAGCATATGGAACCTCCTCAGTCTCCCACTGTTAGGAGGACAGCACAGGATTAAAATAGCTAAAGTCTAACTTTCCCAACAGCACTCTGCTCTTAAAGGGAACCGAGCTTCTTTCTCCTCCCAATGCTGGCCTTCTGCAATGAGTGGCAAGTCACTCTTCTCATCAGTCATTCCACTCTGCCCCTGGCAATGATGGCACCTGTGCAAGGTCTCAGGTGGGGGAGTAGGTCACAGAGACTGACATCTCGCCCAGGATGGCGCTTGTGCTGATGACGATGAGTATTCCAGCTCTCGCAACATTATTAGGATGTTACTGTGCATGCGTCACCTCCAGAATAACAGCGCCTGCATGGTATGTCAGACAAGGAAGCAGGTCACAGAGAAGAGTGACATGTCACTCATTTTCAGGAGGCTGGCACCAGGAGGAGAGAAAGGCTGGATAACACGGAGAGCTGTAAGTGAAGACCAGGCCGCTGCACTTACAAGCTCATTTGCCAATGACACGACAATGGGGACACAGATTTGCAATAAAAAGGTTTGCAAGTAATCATCATTATGGGTACTTTACTGTGATGATGTTAATTTTGGGTCTAAAAACCTGTTGCTGGGTTCCCTTTACCTTACGAGCAGCAGTTATTTCTCACTGCCTTTGCTCTGTGAATAACTGATGGGCACAGACTCTGCCTCAGCTGCCATGCCTGCAGTACCCTACAT
Organism: Oophaga sylvatica; assembly: GCA_033576555.1. Taxonomy (NCBI): domain Eukaryota; kingdom Metazoa; phylum Chordata; class Amphibia; order Anura; family Dendrobatidae; genus Oophaga; species Oophaga sylvatica. The sequence continues at coordinate 625,288,513 of JARQOD010000001.1, read as the reverse complement.
CTCAGCAGGGGATTCTGCCCACATCAGCCGGCAAACACTTCACAGGCACGTGCCCAATCTGACATCGGTGCTTATATTGTGAAGCCCAATGTCAGTAGAGTCCAGATCTCCTCCCCGAAGTGTTTCATGGTTTTCAAAATCAGTGCTTGCCATAATTAAAACTTTCATAGGAAGCTGCAATAGTTTTAATAGGATCTGTGCACTTGTGTGATTAAATCACATTCCTCTGGGAGTAAAGGTACTGCCACACTAAAAGCTCCCGCTAACGATCACGATAACGACGCATACTAATGCGATCGTTTTTGTGATCGTTTTAATGTCGCTAGTAGCTGCCACACTTAGCGATCTCGTTAACGACGCATAAGCGGTTAGCGATCTCCTTAACGACTTTGGCGGTCATTGCGATGTAAAAAACAGCGCACATCGTTCACAAAAGGTGCCAGACACAGCGATATAGGCTCACCAGCGGGACGCCAACGATCAAAATACGGTCCAGAACTCTAGTGAACGATCAGCGAGATCACAGCAGGGGCCACGTCGTTGCTACATGCCACACACAATAGCGTCACTAACGAGATCGCTAAATAGTGACGTATTTTAGCGATCTCGTTAGCCACGCTGTTTAGTGTGGCATACCCTTAAGGAATAAAGATTCTTAAATGACAAGTCACTATTTGTAAATATTACATTCTGCACATAAATTAATGAATACCTATTAAAACAATCTTCAACTCCTATGACACGTCAGTAATTACATGGTTGTGCCAATTTTATTACTATAACTGTACGCCTCTAGTAAAAGTAACTGTGCAACAGCCAAAGTGATAATTCTGTCTTGTGAAGTGAACAGAAAGTCTATCTGTTGGCAGGCAAAAGCAAAGGCTCTCAACTTGTAAGGTTTGAGAAATGCTAAAACATGCCAAATCCTTTCAGCAAATCACTAGGTTTCACCACTAATTCATTAAGTATAATGTAAGTAAGATAATGCTTTGTTTTAGCACATTAGTCCCCTGCTGTTTAGATAAACAAGGGCTTCCACATAAATTTGCAGACATAAGATAAGTATATTATTATGTTTCTAAACTGGGTAAGTATAATTGCTAAGTGTAGCACCTTTTCTTAGCGATTTAGCGGTACTTTTGTACCGCTAAAGTCGTTAAGGAGATCGCTAACCGCGATAGCGTCCTTAACGATATCGCTAAGTTAAGCCGCACTCAGCGATATATAAACAATCCCGCTAGCGATCTCATTAGTATGCGACGCTAACGAGATCGCTAGCGGGATTGTGTAGTGTGGCAGTACCTTAACAGTTCCCAAACTGTTTAAAGTCTCTGGTTCACATTCATGAACAATAACTGTAGTCATCTCTTCCAAGAGGATGTGCACATTTACAGAATAACTTATGCCCTGCTTTGTTAGACATTTGAAGCCCACCGTCCCCACCATGACCACTCAATGTTTCAAAAAGTCTTCATTTTAGACAACTTATGTAGAATGGAGGATGTCCATTTAAGGTCTCATTTTAGGCCGCTCTCTGGCCATACATTTAAAGGAGCTGTCCTCTTTCAACTAACTTTAAAGCACCAAAGCGCTTTAGATCTAAGCCCCCTGCCCCCGGGGCACCTTCCGACAGTTTCACAGTTTTTCCGGTGTCGCTCCGATTCCCCCTTGCCATTTTGTGACAGTAGTTTCTGTCTGGCTGGAAGTCAGAAGCTACGTCACACATTCTCAATACTAGTCTATTAGAGTGAGATTGAGGCTCTCATAGACCTTTATTGAAAAGTGACCTCAGTGCAGCTCCATGAAACACTGGAGCTGAAAGTAGGTCACTTTTCACACGGCAAACAGGTGAGTATGAGACAGGGGGCAAGGGACCCATAGGCTCAGTGGTGTATAAGAAAAAACAAACTGAGCTTTAATTTTGCTCACAGGTTTAGACAGCAGAGCCACTCAGCTCAATGACTGCCTGTAGCGCTGTAGACATAATGTTATTGCTGCAGGCAATCAACAAAGACTGTGCCAGTGGCAGAGACACAACTCTGGATCCGGGGATGGTGAGTAAAGCTCAGTTTGTTTTTTCATACATCACTGACTTACGTATTTTGTCGTTTTGCTGTAACACAATATTATTGTGGCCTCACACATCATCAATGAACAAATATTTTTTACAGATATCAATGAAAATTTACATTTTTATACTGTATATATACTGCATACAGTGGGGAAAATAAGTATTTGATACACTGCCGATTTTGCAAGTTCTCCCTCCTACAAAGAATGGAGAGGTCTGTAATTTTTATCGTAGGTACACTTCACCTGTGAGAGACAGAATCTAAAAATAAAAAACAGAAAATCACATTGTATGATTTTTAAATAATTAAATAGCATTTTATTGCATGAAATAAGTGTATTTGATCACCTATCAACTAGCAAGAATTCTGGCTCTCACAGACCTGTTAGTTTTTCTTCTAGAAGTCCTGCTACTCTGCTCTCTTTACCTGTATTAATTGCACCTGTTTGATCTCATTACCTGTATAAATGACACCTGTCCACACACTTCAACCTCTCCACCATGGCCAAGACTAAATAGCTGTCTAAGGACACCATGGACAAAATTGTAGACCTGCACAAGGCTGAGATGGGCTACAGGACAATAGGCAAGCAGCTTGGTGAGAAATCAACAACTGTTGGCACAATTATTGGAAGATTGGAAGAAACAGAAGATGACTTCCTCGGTCTGGGGCTCCATGTGAGGTGTCACCTCATGGGGTAAGGATGATACTGAGAAAGGTTTGGAATCAGCCCAGAACTACATGGAAGGAATAAGGCAATGATCTGAAGTGATCGGGGACCAAGGTGTCAAACATTTTCGTTATTAACACACTATGCCATCATGGATTAAAATCCTGTAGAGCAGGTCAAATTCCCCTGCTCATGCCAACACATGTCCAGGCAAATTTGAAATTTGCCAATGATCATCTGGATGATCCAAATGAGGCATTTGAGAAGGTCATGTGGTCAGATGAGACCAAAATAGAATTTTTTGGTATCAACTCCACTTGCCGTGTTTGGAGGAAGAAGAAGGATGTGTACAACCCCATGAAAGCCGTTCCAACTGTGAAGCATGGTGGGGGAAACATCACACTTTAGGACTACTTTTCTGCAAAGGGGACAGGACACCTGCACTATATTGAAGGGAGGATGGATGGCTTCATGTATGGTGAGATTTTGGAAAACAACCTCCTTCCCTCAGTAAGAGCATTAATGATGCGTCATGGCTCTGTCTTTCAGTATGACAATGACCTCAAACACACAGCCAGTGCAACTAAGGAGTGGCTCTGTAAGAAGCATTTCAAGGTCCAGGTCCTGGAGTGGCCTAAACAGTCTCCAAACCTAAACCTAATAGAAAATCTATGGCGGGAGATGAAACTAAATGTTGCCCAGCGACAGCCCCGAAACCTGAAAGATCTGGAGAAGATCTGTATAGAAGAGTGGGCCAAAATCCCTGCTGCAGCGTGTGCAAACTTGGTCAAGAACTACAGGAAACGTCTGATCTCTGTTATTGGTAATTGTAGACAAGGGTTTTTGTACCAAATATTGAGTTCTGTTTTTCTATTGTGTCAAATACTTATTTCATGCAATAAAATGCAAACTATTTATGTAAAACTCACACAATGTGATTTTCTGTTTTTTTATTACAGATCTCTCCATTCTTTGTAGATGGAAAAACTTGCAAAATTGGCAGTGTATCAAATACTTATTTTCCCCACTATAATATGGAACATTAGATTAGAAATATGCCCTCAGAGTGGCCAATGAAGAAAATTGTACCTGGATCAAACTGGATAAGTCTTGAAGGACTTGTAGAAAAATCTTTTCCATCCACGGCACTTCCTCCATTCACCTTTGAATGAAAACACGGAATTAGTCCTACTTTTGTTGTTTTTCCTTACTTGCCTTGTGTGTTGGGTAATAATCATGTAACTTCTACGATGATTTGTATTTACTGTATAGTAGACTAGTAGAGGATGAGATGAACTAAAAACATTTCGGACAACAAAAATATATACAAATGATCTTATCTTTACTGAATAATAATAATACATTACATAAAATTTGGACAATTATACAAATGAAACCACTAAAGGGTTGTATAGGATAAACAATGCATATACAGAAGATTAAATTACATTGCAAACTACTCCTGTACATCCAGGTTTCATACTATGTGCATACATCAGCACTAAAGTACCGTAGGTGACTATGAAAACTAGTGGGGAAAATACAAATAATTGGCCTAATGCTCTATAAGTTAAGTAGTGAGCCCCTTCTATCACATACTAAACAGTATGCACAAGTCACCTAGCACTGGAGATAGGGTAATGCTAGCAAAATAATAAAACATACAAAATAGTAGTCAGAGAATCGATTTAGACCCTTTGGTGGTGGTGGTGAAACATCCCCAATGGACGTTTCACCTAGCTTGATCATTGGGGAATATGTGATAAAGTTAATCAAAATTTTGCAGTTTTGGTGTATGTCAGATATTCCCCCATGATCAAACTAGGTGAAATGTGCATCAGATATGTGCATGTGCATTGATATTTTAACTACTATTTTGTTCTTCTGATTGTTTTTCTAGCATTACCCTGACTATCCCAATTGCTAGTTCACTTGTGTACACTGTTTAGTATCTGATAGAGGGGCTCACTACTTGCCTAACAGAGCATTAGGGCAGTTATTTGTATGTTTTACCCCTAATTTCTCACTTTTACCCCATATTCCTACCCAGTGTTGATGTATGCACATAATATATAACCTGGATGGTTAGGAGTACTTTGCAGTCTAATTTTATCCCCTGTTCAAGCAGTTTTAGGCCTGCTGCAGATGAGCTTGGGCCAATCACCTGTGCAAATCACAGACATGACTGGCTCTGCGTGGAGCTCTGTGTACTCTTCCAAATATTGTGCGACTCCATAAATCGATCCAAAGTAGTGCAAGCTGCAAATATTCTTCTCAAACACGGTTGGACTGAGAGGAGAATCATTCATATCAAGAGCCCTATTGAATAACATGGGTTTGTGTGCTGTCCGTGTGCTGATCAAATATCAGACAGCACACGTCCGATTTATATGCTCGCCTGCATTAGCCCTAAATCCTATAAAACAATTTAATGGTTTCCGTATTGTAATTATCCCATTTTTATATAATGGTTTTATTATTAATTTATAAAGATAATATCAGTTTCTATATATTCTTGTGGTCCAAATTGTTTTTTTTTGGCGTAGTATAAGAGTCCTGAGTCGAACATGGCAGCTATTGGCCATCTCCCCTACAGGTGCGTGGATATTTCTAGGTTTTCTAGATGTGAATGAGGACAAAACATTTCAACAATGCAGTGTCCATTGTCTTGTACGTACACACGTGGTCAAAATTGTTGGTACCCCTCGTTTAATGACAGAAAAACCCACAATGATCACAGAAATAACTTGAATCTGATAAAAGTAATAATAAATCAAAAATCTATGAAAATGAACAAATGAGTCAGATATTGCTTTTCAACCATGCTTCCACAGAATTTTAAAAAAAATAAAACTCATGAAATAGGCCTTGACAGAAATGATGGTACCCCCTGAAAATAATGTGACAAAAGGGACATGTTAAATCAAGGTATGTCCACTAATTAGCATCACAGGTGTCTACAATCTTGGAATCAGTGAGTGGGCCTGTATAGAGGGCTACAGATATTCACTGTGCTGTTTGGTGACATGGTGTGTATCACACTCAACATGGACCCGAGGAAGCGAAGGAAAGAGTTGTCTCAGGAGATTAGAAAGAAAATTATAGACAAACATGTTAAAGGTAAAAGTTATAAGACCATCTCCAAGCAGTTTGATGTTCTTGTGACTAGAGTTGCACATATTATTCAGAAATTTAAGCTCCATGGAACTGTAGCCAACCGCCCTGGACGTGGCCGCAGGAGGAAAATTGATGACAAATCAAAGAGACAGATAATACGAATGGTACCAAAAGAGCCCAGATAAACTTCTAAACAGATTAAAGGTGAACTTCAAGCTCAAGGAACATCAAGATCGCACCATCTGTCGTTGTATGAGCCAAAGTGGACTTCATGGGAGATGAACAAGGAGGACACCATTGTTGAAAAAAAAAATCATAAAAAAGCCAGACTGGAATTTGCCAAACTACATGTTGACAAGCCACAAAGCTTCTGGGAGAATGCCCTATGGACAGATGGGACAAAAATGAACTTTTTGGCAAGGCATATCAGCTCTATGTTCACAGATAGAAAAATGAAGCATATCAAGAAAAGAACATTGTCCCTAGTGTGAAACATGGAGGAGGCTCTGTTATGTTCTGGGGCTGCTTTGCTGCATCTGGCACAGGGAGTCTAGAATCTGAGCAGGGTACAATGAAATCTCAAGACTATCAAGGGATTCTAGAGAGAAATATGCTGCTCAATGTCAGAAAGCTTGGTCTCAGTCGCAGGTCATGGGTCTTGCAACAGGATAATGACTCAAAACACACAGCTAAAACCACCCAAGAATGGCTAAGAGGAAAACATTGGACTATTCTGAAGTGGCCTTCTATGAGCCCTGACCTAAATCCTATTGAGCATTTTTGGAAAGAGCTGAAGCATGCTGTCTGGAAAAGGCAACCTTCAAACACGAGACAACTGGAGCAGTTTGCTCTTGAGGAGTGGGACAAAATACATATCGAGGGGTGCAGAAATCTCATTGACAGTTACAGGAATCGTTTGATTGCAGTGATTGCCTCAAAAGGTTGTGCAACAAAATATTAAGTTAAGGGTACCATAATTTCTTTCCAGGCTCTATGTTCACAGATGGAAAAATGAAGCATATCAAGAAAAGTCCCTACTGTGAAACATGGAGGAGGCTCTGTTATGTTCTGGGGCTGCTTTGCTGCATCTGACATAGGGGGTCCACAATCTGTGCAGGGTACAATGAAATCTCAAGACTATCAAGGGATTCTAGAGAGAAATGTGCTGCCCAGTGTCAGCAACCTTCAAACACGAGACAACTGGAGCAGTTTGCTCTTGAGGAGTGGGCCAAAATTCCTGTAAAGAGGTGCAGAAGTCTCATTGACAGTTACAGGAATCGTTCGCAGTGATTGCCTCAAAAGGTTGTGCAACAAAATATTAAGTTAAGGGTACCATCATTTCTGTCCAGGCCTATTTCATGAGTTTAATTTTATTTTAAATTCTGTGGAAGCATGGTTGAAAAGCAATGTCTGACTTTCATTTATTCATTTTCATAGATTTTTGATTTATTATTACTTTCGTCAGATTCAAGTTATTTCTGTCACCAATGTGTGTTTTTCTGTCATTAAATGAGGGGTACCAACAATTTTGACCACGTATGTACTTTGCCTTATTATGTCATGTTATACTAATAGGATGAACTTTATTTAGGCCTTAATTCCAGAGAATTGACAGAACATGACTTTTTAAGGACTGCATTTCCATATCACTTCCATTATATCAGCAGGTCGCCAGATTATATGCTGAAAAACCCTCTTGAATCTAAACTGAGGTGATGCAGTGATAAATTAGGCAGGGGAACGTTGGGGAACGTCTAAGCTGTGTGCACACCTTGCCGCTGCAGCTCATTTTTGGCAGTGTTTTCCTAAATTGAGACAAGTCTGTAGTATTTTTACGAGATTTTCTGAAATCGCTGTAAAAAATGCTGCAGTTTTGACACTTTTTTTTCTTTTTAAATCATGACCATGACCTAAAAGTTTTCCTATCAATAAGCTTCTATGTAGTTTTAATCAACTCTATGCGTCATTCGCCAAACAGAATGCTTAACCACACGATGGGAGCGTGCAGCCCGAGTGTGCGTCTTGTATCAGCAGAGGAATGAGCTCTTGTCTGTTACCTGTACTGAAATAAAAGCCGAGTCTGCCGAGTAACCCCGGCGGGTTATCTTCAAAGACACCAAGGCTTCTGTCTCACACACCTCATACATGGCCTGGAGCAACTCAATGCAGCACCATTTTATTTCCAATCTGTGAAACATGAAAAGAACCCAGTGAGGTGATTATTGCTCGTGCTGACGGATCTGTATATATCTATCCACATATCTGTATGTCTGTTTATCCGCTATCTATACATGTATAATGCTGAGAGGAAGCAGCCCTCTACAGCCTGGCTCCACAGTAATAATAATCCAAACCATAGCACTCCAAAATAGCAGAAAGTCCAGCCTCGCATTCACCCAGCAGCACCACTTCCATCCAACATTTGGCCTTTTTATCTATCTCTGTAGTTATCGAGCCAAAAAAAAAGCAGGCGGCAACATTTTTCAATACGTTTAACCAATTTTCAGTGGCCGATGTGAACTGCAGCAACTTTTCGCCTCAAATGAGCCTTTGTCAAGTCTGACTAACGTTCATTTGTGCTGAAACTTTGCCATTGTTCCCATGGCTCATACAAACTTGATTTAGTGTGTTGAAAACTATTGGGGTGCTGCCAGCTTTCTTTGGGTATCTGTGCGGATGGTTGCTGGCTCATGACTAAGAGATTTGCACCCACAGGAGTGTAAGAACTAGCAATGCTTTGATTTTTTTTTTTTTATACTTTTTTCTCAAAAATTTGTTTTACAATACCTGTCTGAAATTAAACAAAAAAGATTCACCCCATCCCAACTCCCAAAAATCCCCTCCTCCAGGAAGGAAAAGAGAAAAGAAAAAAAAGTGCTGCTTTGATTCTTCATCCATCTATCTATCTATCTATCTTATCTATCTATCTATCTATCTATCTATCTATCTATCTATCTATCTATCTATCCATCCATCTATCTATCTATCTATCTATCTATCTATCTATCTATCTATCTATCTATCTATCTATCTACGTCTGTCTATCATCTATCTATCTATCTATTATCTATCATCTATCTATCTATGTACTATGTATCTATCTATCTATCTATCTATCTATCTATCTATCTATCTATCTATCGTAATATATCTATCTATCTATATCTATCTAATATCTATCTATTATCTATCTACCTATCTATCTATCTATCTACTATCTATCTATCTATCTATCTATCTATCTATGTCTGTCTGTCTATCATCTATCTATCTATCTATTATCTATCATCTATCTATCTATCTATCTATCTATCTATCTATCTATCTATCTATCTATCTATCTATCTATCTATATCTATCTATCTATCTATCTATCTATCTATCTATCTATCTATCTATCTATCGTAATATATCTATCTATCTATTATCTATCTAATATCTATCTATTATCTATCTATCTACTATCTATCTATCTATCTATCTATCTATCTATCTGTAATATATCTATCTATCTATTATCTATCTTCTATCTATCTATCTATCTTCTATCTATCTATCAATATCTATCTATCTATCTATCTATCTATCTATCTATCTATCTATCTATCTATCTCTCATCTATCTATCTATCTATCTATATCTATCTATCTATCTATCTATCTATCTATCTATCTATCTCATCCTATCTATCTATCTATCTATCTATCTATCTATCTATCTATCTATCTATCTATCTATCTATCTATCTATCTATTATCTATCTATCTATCTATCTATCTCATATCTATCTATCTATCTGTAGCTATCTATCTATCTATCTATCTATCTATCTATCTATCTATCTATCTATCTATCTATCTATCTAGCTACCTATCTATCTATCTATCTCCCATATCTATCTATCTATCTATCTATCTATCTAATCTATCTTCTATCTATCTATCTATCTATCTATCTATCTATCTACCTATCTATCTGTAATATATCTATTATGTATCTATCTATTATCTATCTAATATCTATCTATCTATCTATCTATCTATCTATCTATCTATCTATCTATCTATCTATCTATCTATCTATCTATCTATCTATCTACTCCATATCTATCTATCTATCTATCTATCTATCTATCTATCTATCTATCTATCTATCTATCTATCTATCTATCTATCTATCTATCTATCTGTAATATATCTATTATTTATCTATCTATTATCTATCTAATATCTATCTATTATCTATCTAATATCTATCTATTATCTATCTATCTATCTATCTATCTATCTATCATTATCTATCTGTAATATATCTATTATTTATCTATCTATTATCTATCTAATATCTATCTATCTATCTATCTATCTATCTATCTATCTATCTATCTATCTATCTATCTATCTATCTATCTATCTATCTATCTATTATCTATATCTATCTATCTATCTATCTATCTATCTATCTATCTATCTAATCTATCTATCTATCTATCTATCTATCTATCTATCTGTAATATATCTATTATTTATCTATCTATTATCTATCTAATATCTATCTATTATCTATCTAATATCTATCTATTATCTATCTATCTATCTATATCTATCTATCTATATATTGTTATATATCTATTATTTATCCATCTATCTATTATCTATTATCTATCTATTATCTATCCCATATCTATCTATCTATCTATCTATCTATCTATCTATCTATCTATCTATCTATCTATCTATCTATCTATCTATCTATCTATCTATCTATCTATCTATCTATTATCTATCTATTATCTATCTATCTATCTATCTATCTATCTATCTATCTATCTATCTATCTATCTATCTATCTATCTATTATCTATCACATATCTATCTGTCTATCTCTTATATATCTATTATTTATCTATCTATCTAATATCTAACTATCATCAATCTATCACTCTATTTATCTAGCTGATATCGTTCTCTATCTATCTATTTATCTATCTATCTAGCTGATATCTATCCAGTATGGATCATCCGGATAGCAGCGATTTCTACCGATACTTTGCAATCATTAACATGGGAAACTGTATTTGGTCTTGTAAATTTTACTTTCTGCTTATATATAAAAATGGCTGCCATATGGATGTAAAATATGGACATACAGACACACACTGGCGGTAAATAGATGGAATACGGATGACAATACACATGACAACTGTATGGTTTTTATGGATGAAAATTGTATATTTTTTATACGCTCATCTGAATTGGGCCTTACTAAAAGTTTTCAGTATTAGATTTCTTGACAAACAGTAAAGGAACATTGGCAGGTATGGAACAAAGAGGGAAACCCTTCCAGATTTTGGAAACTCCTAATTTTAACTTACAAAAACTTCTGTAAAATACTAACAAAAATGCGCAAGCAATAAAGTCGTCCAAATTAGTTTGATATTTCATTTCTGGATAAACAAGGCCTCATACACAGAAAATAATATGCCATGTGTATTTTATTAAACATACTTATTTTAATCTTTATGCCTTATCTTAGACTTGGAAGAAACCTTTAATATGTAAGATCCAAATGATTATGTATTTTTTAGTTCTGATATTAAAACCTTTTTTTTCCTATTCTAAATTAATGAGCAACCTCGTACATGCAGAACAGGAAACTTTACAGGAAGAAACGTATTTCTTACAGGTCTACAAGACAATCAGTAATCAGCGGTTTGCCTTTCCATTACTGCAGCCCTGAAGCACAGGACAAGAGGGACATCTGCTGGTGAAATGTGGCATTGCTAAGTATCTCAGCTGGATACGGATTTCGCAGCATGCAGCAAATATTAAAACAATTTACAGATCTATTTTTAGTGATGGATTTAACAGATTAAGCACATCACATAATACTTAAATCTCATTGATCTGCCATGTTCATATTACTTTGCAATGAGTATGAAGTAGCCAAAAAAGGTCAAAGGATTTTGTGCCGTCTGGTGTAAAGTATAATTTGTAATATTAATCAGTTACATTCATGCTAATGTGCAAAGCTTAAGTCACACCACAGTTTATATACTGTAAAGAAAAGATATCTGGACCTACAGTAGTGAGCAAAAGTTGTAGGCCGGTGCTTAAAAAAATGCAGCAAAGTAAGAATGCTTTCAAAAATAGAAGAGTTAATAGTCTATTTTTATCAATTAACATAATGTTAAGTAAATGAACAAAGGAGAAATCTAAATCATCAATATTTGGTGTGACCACCCTTCCAAAGAGCAACAATTCTTCTATGTACATGTGCACACAGTGTTTGAAGAAACTCAGCAGGGAAGACGTACAGACAGAAACTCATCATCATACAATACCATCAGGGAGGTGTATGATTGGCTCCAAATTTATTCTAAAGCAGGACAAGGACCCCAAACATGCCGTTAATGTGATTAAGAATAGTGATGAGCTAACGTGCTGGGATAAGGTGTTATCTGAGCATGCTCGGGTGCGAACCGAGTGCTTTTAGTGTGCTGGAATAATATGTTCAGGTCCCTGCGGCTGCATGTATCGCAGCTGTTTGACAGCCGCAACACATGCAAGGATTGCCTAACAAACAGGCAAGGAACTTGTATGTTCTCCCTGTGTTTGCGTGGGTTTCCTCCAGGTACTCCGGTTTCCTTCCACACTCTGAAGACTGATACTGATTGGTAATCTGGATTGTGAGCCCCAATGGGGACAGTAATAATGTCTGTAAAGCGCTGTGAAGATACACATCTTTCCTGTAAAACGCTGTGGAATTAATGGCGCTATATAAGTGCGTAAAATAAATAAATACTGTATATTAGAAAAAATGTCAGATTACTATGGAGGAATTGGGTGCCAAGGATGATATTTTAACATATGTCCACCATATTTACCATTATCTGAATTGACAATCATTTGCAATAGCATAGCCAAAGACTAGAGTTTTTCCTGTAAAAATATGAATGGCAGAATTGTAATTTTGTACTTCCTTCTAACATTGCGAGTGTGGACTGCTGGCTTGAGGAGTCAACAGTATAGCCAAGGTATAAGCAAGAAGAATACTGCCTGGGCCAAGTAAGTATGGGGTTTTGTTTAGGTTGAAGAGGTTGCTTAGTGCAAGAGATCCTCTATCTGTACAGTCATGGCCAAAAGTTTTGAGAATGACACAAATATTATATTTTCACATGATCTGCTGCCCTCTGGTTTTTATGTGTGTTTGACAGATGTTTTTATCACAGACAGAAATATAATAATTGCAAACATATGAGTAACAAAAGCTTATATTGACAGTTAGAATGAGTTAATGCAGCAAGTCAATATTTGCAGTGTTGACCCTTCTTCTTCTGGACCTCTGCAATTCTCCCTGGCATGCTCTCAATCAACTTCTGGACCAAATCCTGACTGATAGCAGTCCATTCTTGCACAATCAATGCTTTCATTTTGTCAGAATTTTTAGGTTTTTGTTTGTCCACCCGTCTCTTGATGATTGACCACAAGTTCTCAATGGGATTAAGATCTAGGGAGTTTCCAAGCCATGGACCCAAAATCTCTATGTTTTGTTCCCTGAGCCATTTAGTTATCACCTTTGCTTTATGGCAAGGTGCTCCATCTTGCTGGAAAAGGCATTGTTGATCGCCAACTGCTCTTGGAGGGTTGGGAGAAGTTGCTCTTGGAGGGCATTCTGGTACCATTCTTTATTCATGGCTGTGTTTTTAGGCAAGACTGTGAGAGAGCCGATTCCCTTGGCTGAGAAGCAACCCCACACATGAATGGTTTCAGGATGCTTAACAGTTGGCATGAGACAAGACTGGTGGTAGTGCTCACCTTGTCTTCTCCGAATGAGGCGTTTTCCTGATGTCCCAAACAATCGAAAAGGGGATTCATCAGAGAAAATAACTTTACCCGAGTCCTCAGCAGTCCACTGCCTGTACCTTTTGCAGAATATCAGTCTGTTCATGATGTTTTTTCTGGAGAGAAGTGGCTTCTTTGCTGCCCTCCTTGAGACCAGGCCTTGCTCCAAGAGTCTCCGCCTCACAGTGCGTGAAGATGCACTCACACCTGCCTGCTGCCATTCCTGAGCAAGCTCTGCACTGCTGGTAGCCCGATCCCGCAGCTGAAACACTTTTAAGAGACGGTCCTGGCGCTTGCTGGTCTTTCTTGGGCACCCTGAAGCCTTTTTGGCAACAATGGAACCTCTCTCCTTGAAGTTCTTGATGATGCGATAGATTGTTGACTGAGGTGCAATCTTTCTAGCTGTGATACTCTTCGCTGTTAGGCCATTTTTGTGCATTGCAATGATGACTGCACGTGTTTCTTTAGAGATAACCATGGTTAACAGAAGAGAAACAATGATGCCAAGCATCAGCCTCCTTTTAAAGTGTCCAGTGGTGTCATTCTTACTTAATCATGATAGATTGATCTCCAGCCATGTCCTCATCAACACCCACACTTGTGTCAATGGAGCAATCACTGAAAAGAGGTTAGCTGGTCCTTTTAATGCAGGGCTGCAATGATGTTGAAATGTGTTTTGGGGGATAAAGTTCATTTTCTTGCCAAATATTGACTTTGCAAGTAATTGCTGTTAAGCTGATCACTCTTTATAACATTCTGGAGTATATGCAAATTGCCATTAGAAAAAGTGAAGCAGTAGACTTTGTAAAAATTATTATTTGTGTCATTCTCAAAACTTTTGGCCATGACTGTACACTGAGCGCAAGGTCCCCAGCAAGGAAGGGGTCACGCCTTCAGAGGAACGGGTCGCAGCATGATGTGATAATGTGCCGCAAAATCTTTCCACAAATTGGCATAACTGAAGCTTACCAAAAAAGGAGTTTAAAGGGAACCCATCACGTAAAAAAATGCTATTAACCTGAAAATATGGAGCTAATCTGTAGGTTAATAGTGTTCTGAACCTGCCGAGTGCCCACACTTAGAGCCCCGCTGCCAGAAGGAAATTAACTTTATTCCTGCAGGTACCGTTCAGTTTCATTGATAGTGGTGGCACTGTGGCGGGTTCAGTCATCGCTCTGTGGATAGAGAAAAGCGGCTGTAACCACACCCCTGGCACTGACTGACAGCAGGCTCTAATGCTGAGATGCTGTCAGTCACTGCTGGGGGGTGTTTACAGTCGCCGCTTTCTATACACAAAGTGGTGATTGACCCTGCCCCGGCGCCACCCTCTGTGTCTAAAGCCCAAATGCTATTGGGAGGAATGACGTTCATTTCCTCCCAGCAGCGGGGCTGTAAGTAAAGGCACCGGGCAGGTTCAGAACACTATTAACCTACAGATTAGCTCCATATCTTCCAGTTTAATAGCGTTTTTTTTCCTTTAAGGAAGCACCAAATTTCTCACCTAGCATGAGCAACTGTGATAAATTTGGCTCATTTTAGGACTGCCTAGCCTTAGGTTTTACACTATATAATATTGGACAAAATCAAGTAATTTGGCCCTACATGTTTCATTCAAATATAAAGAGTCAAACATTTAGAAACATTGTGTAAACGTAACCTTGTCTGCACAGATATGTCCGAGAAATGGGAGAATGGTGGCACTCACCGTCCATTAAAAAAGTTCCGTTATTGTATAGCGTTTAAAACATGGATGCGGGAGAATTATGTGTACATCTGGTGGAGAACGGCCATTTTGTGCCTCCTGCTCTTCAACGGGTAGCGTTGAAGGGCAGGAGGCACAAAACCGCCTTCGACCACCAGGTGTTCAAATCATTCTCCCACATGTTTTAAATGTTATACAATAAAGAATTTTGTAATGGTAGGTGAGTGCCACCTTTCTTCCATTTCTCTAACATACCTGTACAGAGTTTTTCACTTGGGAGCACCTGAGATGCCAAGGATTCGGTGAGAAAAAGTTTTCTATGAAGCATTACTGTTCTAGCAAAGGTTGAATGTCAGTGCAATTTTTTTCTTCTATTGCTGATAAGTAACCTTGCCTGCACCCATATGACAACAAAATGCTCTTTTGGATTGATCCATCAAAAAAGGGCACACAGTTGCATACACTTGGCATCGGTTTTGATAGATTACAATTTTTTTTTAATTATTTTTGGAAAAATATATGAGAACATTTTTACAGAAGTCTTTACTTTGCTTCTGATGGAATCCAAGAAATACTGTGTAAAAATATTATGCTTGAATACATCTGCTTTGGCTTTGATGATAACGACTGTATAGCTGAACATATGCATTCTATGAGCATATGCAATAGCACTAAGTACTATAATATTCTTTCCTCAAACAAAAAGCGTGATGATTAGTACAAAAACATGCAAAAATGTCACTTTGTCATACACTGCACCCATAGTAAATATATACTTTATTTACACCCTTGAATGCCAAAAGTATAAAAATAATAGCGGATGGACCTAACAGACACTTATCGGAACACTAAAGTTGAAGGCCATGTTGATGTGCACGTGAATGGAACCTAGAATTTCAAGAAAGATATTGAGCATTAACCAGTATACAGAAACAGACCATCAAGCCACTATCCTGAACCACCTTGAATACTGGCTTTAACTCCTCAACAACCCAGGACTAACTAAGAAGCTAAGCTTTACTGCCTTAGGGCCTGTGCACACTTTGCGGATTTGCCTGCGGATTTTTCCGCGCCGAAACCGCACCTCTTGGCAGAAACCGCAGGCGCGGTTTTGACGCGGTTTTGGCGCGGTTTTTGGCGCGGTTTTTCATGATTTTTCTCATGCGGTTTTGTATGCGGTTTTGACAGCTAAATAAAGATATGTTGTTTAACAAAAAAAAAAGATTTGTGATGTCATTTCTTGTACAACCTTCTCTTTTACATTTGTCCAACCCACACTCCATTACACACACACAGATAGAGATAGACCGGCGTCACACTTGCGAGTGTGATGCGAGTAAGTCGCACGACTTTCTCGCATCAACACCCGGCACGGCCACCCGCTCTCGGACACAAGTGTGCGGCTGCATGTATTTCTATGCAGCCGCACACTCGGGTCCGAGAGCGGGCGGCCGTGCCGGGTGTTGATGCGAGAAAGTCGTGCGACTAACTCACATCACACTCGCAAGTGTGACGCCGGCCATAGATTGATAATAGATACCAGTAGTTAGATAGATAGATAGATAGATAATAGATAGATAGATAGAAAATACATAGATAGATGGATAATAGATAGTTAGAAATATATATATAGATATATAGATAGACAGAAATATATATAGATAGATAGATAGATAGATAGATAGATAGATAGATAGATAGATAGATAGATAGATAAAATGGTACATAAATAGTTAAAGACACACACGCGTACACACACACAAAATCTTAACGCAATAGTTAATAAAAAAAAAAAAATTTGGAAAAAAATGGCGTGGGCTCCCACGCAATTTTATGCGCCAGAGGGGAAAAGCCGATAGCTGGGGCCAATATGTCTAGCCTGGGAAGGGGTTAATACCCATGGATCTTCCCAGGCTATGAATATCAGCCCGCAGCTAGCCTTCACTGGCTATTAAAATAGGGGGACCCCCCCAAAAAAAAATGACGTGGGGTTCCCCTATAATTTATAGCCAGAAAGGCTACGCAGACAGCTGCGGGCTGATATTCATAGCCTAGGAAGGGGCCATGGATATTGGCGCCCCCCCTGGCTAAAAATACCAGCACCCAGCCGCCCCAGAATTGATGCATCTGTACGATGCGCCTATTCCGGCACTTAGCCCCTCTCTTCCCACTCCCCTGTAGTGGTGGGATATGGGGTAATAAGGGGTTAATATCACCTTGCTATTGTAAGGTGATATTAAGCCCGGTTAATAATAGAGAGGCGTCAATAAGACGCCTATCCATTATTAATCTTATATTAATAAAGGGTTAAAAAAAACAACACACGCATAAGAATAAATTATTTTAATGAAATAAAACACAACACGGTTTTCATATCTTTATTATACGCTCAGATCCAAGCGACGCCCTCGATCTCCTGTAATAAAACGTAAAAAAATAAAACAACCGTATACTCCCTGTCCGACGCAGTCCAATTAATAACGAGTGTCCCACGACGGTCTCCCCTATAGAACGGTGACATCGGATGATGTCACTGCTCTGTAGGGCCTCCCAGTGATGCACTGACATGAGACAATGGCTCCTGCAGTGCATCACTGAGGTTACCTGAGTTCATTCTCTCACTTTATGGCAATGCTGCGTGGGAATTTTCTCACCCAGCATTGCCATGAGAGAATGAACTGTAGTGACATCATTCTCTCCCGGCGGCAGAGCGGTACAAAGATGGATGGTGTCGGGGAATAGGTGAGTATGTGCTCAATGTTATGTGTTGTATGTCATTGTATGCTCTGTATGTCATGTGCATGTTATATGTTGTATGTCATGTATGGTTTTTTTTTTGGTTTTTTTTTTACATTCAGCACATTAGCCGGATGATGGGACTACTACTGTCCCATCATTGGCTAATGTGTCAGTCACTGTCACTGTAGCAGGCATAGCCGGATGGGACTTGTAGTCCCATCCGACGATGCCTGCATACACAGATCACGCACACAGTCCCGCACACAGGCCCACACACCGATCCCGCACACAGCCCCACACACCGATCCCGCACACAGGCCCGCACACCGATCCCGCACACAGGCCCGCACACCGATCCCACACACAGGCCCGCACACCGATCACGCACACAGCCCCGCACACTGATCACGCACACAGGCCCACACACCGATCACACAGACACCGGCACACAATCACCGCCCACGCACACAGCGCCGCACACTATACACGCCCACGCACCGCCCACACACATAGCGCCGTACACTATACACGCCCACGCACCGCCCACACACTTCCCTCCTCCCGAACTGCAGCGGTTTCACCCGCAGCAAAACCGCAGATCTTTTTTAGATCTGCGGTTTTGCTGCGGAAGTGCCCAACTCAATGCAAGTCAATGGGCGCAGAACCGCTGCAGCAGACATGTGCACAGCAGACATGCGGTTCCCATTGGATTGCATTGCATGTGCACTGTGCTGCGGGTTGGATGCGTTTCCGCACGTTGAAAAACGCAGCGGAAACGCATCTAAAAACGCAACATGTGCACAGTGCCTTAGGCTATCGAGGATGCTGAATTAAACCCTTACATACTATAGGAGTTTTGTGTATGAACACTTTACCACATCTATATTTATGGAAATGTTTGTTATCTACTTACCTTTGAGGTTCAGCTCTGTTTCCAGATAGATCTGTTACTACAAACTCTACTGAATCTTCATAGACATTAACTGATGGATTTATTATAAATAGTAAGGACTTCATGTTCAGATCCTTCTGCGTGAAGCCGTCTGAAATAAATTTGCCTGGGAAGACAAATATGAAATAATGTATTATTTTTTTCTTATGCAGAAAAACTTAATTTTGCGTGCAATGCTTAATCGCCAACATGAAATTATTTAAAGAGGCTTTGCAGGAAATATAAATTATTATTTGAATGCTTTAAGCTGCTTAAAGAAAAAAGTAATAACACTCTACCTCTACTGTATGATCCCTTTAGCTCCTGATCTGACGCTTACCTGAACTTGGTGGTCCCGTCTTTGGACCACCAAATATGGATGAAAATTTCAACTCAACAAATCACTCCGTGCAGTGGTTGGTGAGAGAGGATACTTTTTATTTTTTTAGGCAATATGAGGAATTCAAAAATTAATTACAGATATAGCAATGTCTATCTTGATGCAACACTAGTAGATCATGGCACAAAAAAGTGTAACTTGACATCAGTCAATGGCTTGTGCAATGTTAAATTAAACAACCACTCCAGCATTTGTTTTTATTTCAGCTCTGCGGTGGTGCCACTAATGTAAGCTCCCTGCCCCTAGTACTGTACTTACCAGCCACCATCTTCTTCTGTTCTCAGTGCCGCTCCCGTCGGTCTCCAGAAGATTGTGACCTGCAGATCGCTCCAGTGTTTGCTGGGCGAGCCGGAGGTCACAATTCAATGTAAGTCTGTAAGAGCCAGAATGAGGCTCCCATAGACTTACATTGAGTTGTGACCGTTACCTCTAACTTCCGGTCAGTCAAACATTGTAGTCACAAGATGGCGGATAAGGGCCGGTGTGGTGCCGAGAAGAGCGGAAGGCTGTGGCTGGCAAGTATAATACAAGGGTCAGGGAATTTACATTAGTGGCACCACTCCAACACTGACATGAAAAAAAAACACAATTCTGGAGTTGTGCTTTAATCTTCTGAAGTGAGGTAACCTAGTGACAAGTTAACATGCTGATACATTATTTGTCAAAGTAAAGCACCACTCCAGCGTTGCTTTTTTTTTATTTCAGAGCTGGAGTGGTGCTACTTATCTAAGTTTCTTGACCCTAGTAATATACTTACCAACCGCTGTTTCAGCTGTTCCCAACGCCGCTTTGGGCCCATTCTGTGATTGCATCTTAAGACTGACCGAAAATAAGACATAACGGTCACAAGCTCTCAATGCAAGGCTATGAGAGCTTACTTCTGGTTCTCAATGACTCACTAAGCAAACACTGGATTGACCCAGCAGGTCACATAACTGCAGAAGACCGGTGAATATAGCAGAAGAAGACAGCAACTGGTGAGTATAATACTAGTGGCACCACTTCAGCGGTAAAATAAAAAAAGCTGGAGTGGTGCTTTTATCTTTGCTCCATCTGTATATTTAATTGAAAACTATGCATGTGAAATATTATGCAGTGAGTATATCATCATATCATATAGTATAAAAATAGAGCAAGGGTGGACATACCGCATGTGCAACCTGTGTGGCTGCACCGGGGCCTGGAGGTGGAGCAGGGCCCCTGCAGGGCGGCTAATAATGAGGGCAATCAGGCCTGTTTATCTGGGCCTGAGGCTCCGGGGGGCCCTTGGCCAGATTGCCCTCATGTGCGGTGGGCAGGGAGTGATCCCTGCAGCTCCGCTGCCTACAAGAGAAAATAGCAGCGGAACATAGCTGCAGCGATCTGTCCTGCTTCCTGCCCGCGCTACCTGTCTTACACAGACAGCAGCGCGGCTGAATGATGTCATCATTCAGCAGCCGACTGTGCCAGAGAGAGGAAGCTGCCGGCGACGTTGATGCGGCGGCTGCGGGAGAGCATGCGGGAGGTGAGAGGTGCTGTGGGTGTGTGTTTTTTTGCACGTATGAGTGTTGCATGTGTGTGTGTAGAGATGAGTGGTGGTGTGTGTGTGTGCGTGCGTAGCACTGCGGGGGAATGTGCAGAGAGGTGTATGGTGCTGTGTGTGTCTGTGTGTGTAGGTGGGGGAGAGGGCAATGGAGTCATGGAGAGGGCAATGATGGAGGTGGTGGAAAGGTCAAGGATGGGGATGGTTGGGGAAGAGGAAATGATGGAGGGGTGGTGGAATTGGCAATGATGGTGGTGGGGAGAAGGCAATGATGGAGGTGGTGGAAAGGACAATGATGTTGGAGGTGGAAAGGGCAATAATGGGGGTGGAGGAGCGAGGAAATGATGGAGGTGGTGGAATGGGCGAGGATAGTGGTGGTGGAAAGGGCAATGATGAGGATGGTGGGGGAGGAGGAAATGATGGTGGTTGTGGAATGGCTAATGATGGCCAATGATGATGATGGGGTGGTGGGGGAGAAAGTAATGATAGTGGTGGTAAAGAGGACAATGATGGGGTTGGGGAAAGGACAATAATGGAATGCGGGGGAGGAGGACAATGAGGGGTGTGGGGCATTGGGATGGGAGGAAGGGGTACTTATAATGGACTTAGGAACAGGGGGAGGTGGAGGAAGACATTATTATCGCTTATTATGTCTAACACAGTCCCTTAGTATATAGTGTACTTACTTATTATGCATAACACAGTCCCTTAGTATATAGTGTCAGGGCCGGCGTCAGCACCCGGCATAACCGGTCAAGTGCCAGGGCCCTGAGCAGGCGGGGGGCCCACTTGCCATCAGGCACCCCGGTGCCCGTTAGCGGATGAGAGCGGTACCAGCGCCGCCACGTACAGGCGCTCCATCCATCACAGCCTGACTCTGCATCTTCACCTTCTCCCACCACAAGCCATGGCGGGGAGAGTACAGACCAAGTGACAAGCCATGTTGCAGTATCTTCCTCATGCACCGATGTCTGTGGAGAAGGTCTTCGAGACAAGTCCTGTGCGAAGATTTGCCTGTCATGGGTGTATCCCAAGGGCCATCCAGAGAAGGCAGTCAAGGTGTACGTTAGCCTGGATGACCAGAGCAACAAATCATTAGCCAGGTCGGAACTCTTTGACTTGTTTGACTTAAAAGGAGACGTCTATCCCTACACCTTGGGCACCTGCAGCGGCGTTTTACAAACCTCTGGAAGAAGGGCCAGTGGCCTCATAATAACTTCTCTTGAGAAAGGCGCCACGGAGATACCACTACCCACGCTTGTAGAGTGTAACCAAATACCATTCAATAGGGAAGAAATCCCAACACCAGAAGTCGCTCTTCAGCATCCTCATCTCAGAATGATAGCCAAAGAGATGCCACCCCTGGATGATAAGGCAGACATCCTAATTCTCCTCGGCAGAGACATTATACGATTGCACAAGATGCGTCAACAAATCCACGGACTACTCAATGAACCATATGCCCAGCGCCTCGAGCTGGGCTGGGTCATCATTGGCAACGTCTGTAGTGACCAGACAAAGAATCAGAACGACATCTCCTCTTACAAAACCGTTATCACGTCGGATGACAACGACTTGTCCTCCCTGTAATACTCACGTCACCAATGGATAAAGGAGAAGTCAAACGACACTACGTGTCAACGGCAACCATCCGATATTTCAAGTCCGCTTTATCCTCGAGACTACAACCTCGAGATAACAGCATTCGATCCTTCAACCAAGGACAACAACTTACTACCTACAGAGGGAGACAAAGTGATCATCAGGGTCATGAGCGTCAAACCCACCGAAGACAACTATAACAGCTGGGTAGCTCCCTCACCTTCTCTTCCAGCAAAGACTAAGTTGCCAAGGGATCCACAGCAAGTAACTGCTAAGTTCCCAACCTTTGATACCCATCTCCATCACAAGCCTGGTCAAACTGAAGCCATGCTAGACTTCAGTGCTCAGAGTGAGAGCCCCTCTCTCAACAGCCTACCTCTGACCGATGGTGCCAGCGTTTGCCCCACGCAATTCAGCCTCAGCTCACTGGCGGATGTTGAACAAGACACGTTCACTTCCCAAGCATCACCTGTAAGGAACTTGCTATCAAACGAGGAGCCTCGCCTGTTGAAAACAGTATCGACGGTCCTCTCGGGTTTAAGACACCCATCGCAGTTCTAGGCAGGTACCACTGAGACAGCTTGCTACTCGGATATCAACGGGAACACTATGCCACCATCTCAGAGACAGCAAAGATGGGAGACGGCGAAGAAGTCTCTAAAGGCCTTACAACAAGTCCTGCCCCGTAGTTCTGTAAAGACTCTTTCAACCGTCATCAAGAGACAAGTCTACCTTTCCTACGACGTGTCTAAGAAGACTACAGCTGCAGGAGCCTCTCCAGCGCTTCAGAAACCGGCAAAAAGGTACAGAAGCTGAGCTCTCTTTACCCTGGACATCCTTTCAGCTGGTCAGCCATCCTATCTGCTGACATACATTTCAGGCAAATCATCTGCTGGCTCCTTCGAGCAGGAGTCACATGATCTTAGCTTCGTCTCTGAACTCAGCTCACGGCGGGGAGCTACCGCATATACTCCTCCGCTGTGTTGGAAACATTGTAATATTTTAACTTTCTCCAGCGGATTATTGGGTTGGTGGAGGTGTTTGCACGTTGCGG
The DNA here is from genome assembly GCA_033576555.1 of Oophaga sylvatica. Lineage (NCBI taxonomy): Eukaryota > Metazoa > Chordata > Amphibia > Anura > Dendrobatidae > Oophaga > Oophaga sylvatica. The sequence goes on along the minus strand of JARQOD010000001.1, from coordinate 625,264,860 downwards.
TTTCCCCAATCCGAAGATGAGTTTTCGTTGGACTTGGATTATTCCGCGTTGAGGACTTCATGCCTCCATGAACATGGACCATGCCAATTGGACTTCAACTTGTTGTTATTTCCTGCATGCTTGTTTTTTCCTTTTAGTCTTTCAGGTCTACAGTGACATCTCCAGTGGACATCATAAAAATTTTGAAATCTATAGATTTCAGACGGGGAGTGTTATGTCCCATGAATGAGACATTTTACAGACTGTCCTGTGTATTTTACATGCTGTATTGCAGTCTCTCATATTGTTTACTGTTGCTATGTGTCCCTGTGTTTGCATAGCTGAAATCCTTCCTTTACATCAAGTTTGTCCCTTCTGTCTCTCTGTCTCCCTCTTCTGGTGTGATGTCATTTCCTTCTTCTTTCTCCTGTGTTTCATTCTCCATCTTGATTTTATCAGAATCACATGTGTTTTCAGTCCGTCTGAAGAAAGTCTTTTTTATCTGCTGCTGTTTGTATGCATTCAACAAGAATTCTTAAAGAAATCAAAGTCTCTTCTGGATTCTTCATAACATGTGTGCCGGCAGCTGAGTTAAGCTATCTGCGATCGTCGCCAATTGTAAGTAAGGTGAAAGAGATCCTGCATCTCACAGAGCCATATTTACAGCCACAGGCCCCGGGGACAGAATAGTAAAAAAGACTTTTCAGATTCATCTGTAAAACCCACAGCTTCTATAAAGCTACAGAACTTCCTGCAGAGCATCCGCTCTCAACATATAAGAGTCTATACAACTCCCCTTCTCCCTGTGAATCAGGATGGCTGAAGGAATGACTACACGGTCTCTGCCAGACCCATTGTCAGAGGAAGAGTGCATAGACCCTGATCCACCATTAGTGAGAAGGCTAGACGTTCACAAAGCCAACATGGAAAATAAGGGAGAATCTAGAATCCAGTAAACATGATCTTCTCCGTGCAACAGCAGAGCTATGGCAAAAACTCTTATGCCACATAAATAGCCTGACTCAGCCTGCTTCTCTCCAACGACCACGGAGGGAGCTCTCGCACAACTGTGTTCAGATTATTAATGTTATGCAAAAATAACAGACCAGTATATCGCAGTGTTAAAAAGACTTAACCCATCAGTTACCTGCAAAGAGCTGCAAGCTTTCCAAAAACTTAACTCTGAGAGAGAAAGCATGGTGCGCGATATAAAAGCCAAAACAGAGGCAAGAATCGCACTAATAGCCGAGATGTCATCTTGCATTTCTGGCTCTGCCAGACAGTCAAAGCGAACATCTAAGTCACGCTCTCAAAATCCTCAACCCTCAGCGAACAGCTCATAAAAGCACGTGCGGAAGCTGAGGCCACTAAAATACAAGCTGCCTTGCTCAAAAGGAAACTGAAATGAAAACTGAGGCCACTAAAATACAAGCTGCCCTAGAGGCCAACTAAAATACAAGCTGCCCTAAGAGGCCACTAAAATACAAGCTGCCCTAGAGGCCATAGAGATGAAAACTGAGGCCACTAAAATACAAGCTGCCCTAGAGGCCCTAGAGAAGGAACGCCAACACGCCATAGCCATGGCAAAGTTAAAGGTCCTGGAACAAGCCATCAGTGGGAGCCAAAGAGACAGCATCAGTTTAAGTGGTTTTGATACTGAAGACCCTCTTAAGCGTACTAGAGACTATGTACAAAGCCAACACAGTGCTATCCCTGCTCCTGCAATCCTTCCTGACCACACAGATGCTCCCCTGAAACAACAGGGTTTTGATACTGAAGACCCTCTTAAGCGTATTAGAGACTATGTACAAAGCCAACACAGCGCTATCCCTGCTCCTGCAATCCTTCCTGACCACACTGATGCTCCCCTGAGGCAACAGGACACAGAGCGTTTATCCCCATCCTGCACCCAAGGTCAATACAATTACAATACGCTGCCAATCTTGTATCCTGATCCACCTCTGTGCACCGAAATGTACCAGAAACCTGCAAATCACCAAATCTTATACTCAGAATCCTACATACAGGCCAATATGCAGGCCAGTCACCACACTCCGGTCAATCACACAATTCCAGTCCCATGTGTGGCAGAAACTAAGCTCATTAAGCCAGTTAATGGACTGAACGCCTACGCTGCCCCATATATACCTGCATTCCCAGGTCAAATCACAGACTGTATGAACAAAGCTATCCAGCCAGCATCGGTCCTTCCAAAATCGGAGAATGCTGATATGACTGGCCTCGCAAGGTACATGATTCGGCGCGATCTAACTAAGACCGGTCTTACAGAGTTTGACGATAAACCTGAGAACTACAGGGTTGGAAGTGTACCTTTGAAACCACGATCAGTGATCTCGGCATCACCGCCGCTGAAGAGCTAGACCTGCTAATCAGGTGGCTTGGGCCACAATCCACGGATCGGGTCAAGAGACTTAAATCTGTCCACATCAGTAATCCCATTGCTGGTCTCACTGCTGCATGGAAGAGGCTAGAAAGAAGCTATGGCAGTCCTGAGGTCATAGAAAGGGCCCTGTTCAAACGACTAGAGGATTTTCCAAAGGTATCTAATAAAGACAGTACAAGGTTCCAAGAGCTCAGCGACCTCCTGTTAGAGCTTCAGCTGGCCAAAGCAGACCCATACCTTCCTGGCCTCAGCTACCTGGACACTGCTCATGGGGTAACCCCAATAGTTTCCAAGCTGCCGTCCAATATCCAAAATAAGTGGGCCATGCTTGGATCAAAATACAAAAGGGAAAACCAAGTCTCCTTCCCTCCATTTTCCTACTTCTGCGAGTTCATCGAAAATATTGCAGACTGTAAGACTGATCCAAGTTTTTTCTATGGAGAACACAGCGACCCTGTTTCATCTACTAAACACGACAGTCCACGTCTTAACTACAGGAGCCACCAAGCTCCAATGTCCATCAAGAAGACTGATGTTCTTCCGGCACCTTCAGTATCACAAGATAAGAGCGACAAAGGTGAGAAGGTTGAGAATCCTAATCGCCAGTGTCCAATTCACAAACTGCCACATCCCCTGAAGAAGTGCATCGGCTTCAGGAAGAAGCCCCTTCAAGAACGAAAGGAGCTCTTGAAGAAGTTTGGAGTATGCTTCAGGTGCTGCGCCTCTACCGAACATCTTGCTAAGGACTGTGTCATCCCCATCAAGTGTCTAGAGTGCGACAGCGAAGACCACGTACAGGCGCTCCATCCATCACAGCCTGACTCTGCGTCTTCACCTTCTCCCACCACAAGCCATGGCGGGGAGAGTACAGACCAAGTGACAAGCCATGTTGCAGTATCTTCCTCATGCACCGATGTCTGTGGAGAAGGTCTTCGAGACAAGTCCTGTGCGAAGATTTGCCTGTCATGGGTGTATCCCAAGGGCCATCCAGAGAAGGCAGTCAAGGTGTACGTTAGCCTGGATGACCAGAGCAACAAATCATTAGCCAGGTCGGAACTCTTTGACTTGTTTGACTTAAAAGGAGACGTCTATCCCTACACCTTGGGCACCTGCAGCGGCGTTTTACAAACCTCTGGAAGAAGGGCCAGTGGCCTCATAATAACTTCTCTTGAGAAAGGCGCCACGGAGATACCACTACCCACGCTTGTAGAGTGTAACCAAATACCATTCAATAGGGAAGAAATCCCAACACCAGAAGTCGCTCTTCAGCATCCTCATCTCAGAATGATAGCCAAAGAGATGCCACCCCTGGATGATAAGGCAGACATCCTAATTCTCCTCGGCAGAGACATTATACGATTGCACAAGATGCGTCAACAAATCCACGGACTACTCAATGAACCATATGCCCAGCGCCTCGAGCTGGGCTGGGTCATCATTGGCAACGTCTGTAGTGACCAGACAAAGAATCAGAACGACATCTCCTCTTACAAAACCGTTATCAGTCGGATGACAACGACTTGTCCTCCCTGTCATACTCACGTCACCAATGGATAAAGGAGAAGTCAAACGACACTACGTGTCAACGGCAACCATCCGATATTTCAAGTCCGCTTTATCCTCGAGACTACAACCTCGAGATAACAGCATTCGATCCTTCAACCAAGGACAACAACTTACTACCTACAGAGGGAGACAAAGTGATCATCAGGGTCATGAGCGTCAAACCCACCGAAGACAACTATAACAGCTGGGTAGCTCCCTCACCTTCTCTTCCAGCAAAGACTAAGTTGCCAAGGGATCCACAGCAAGTAACTGCTAAGTTCCCAACCTTTGATACCCATCTCCATCACAAGCCTGGTCAAACTGAAGCCATGCTAGACTTCAGTGCTCAGAGTGAGAGCCCCTCTCTCAACAGCCTACCTCTGACCGATGGTGCCAGCGTTTTCCCCACGCAATTCAGCCTCAGCTCACTGGCGGATGTTGAACAAGACACGTTCACTTCCCAAGCATCACCCTGTAAGGAACTTGCTATCAAACGAGGAGCCTCGCCTGTTGAAAACAGTATCGACGGTCCTCTCGGGTTTAAGACACCCATCGCAGTTCTAGGCAGAGTACCACTGAGACAGCTTGCTACTCCGGATATCAACGGGAACACTATGCCACCATCTCAGAGACAGCAAAGATGGGAGACGGCGAAGAAGTCTCTAAAGGCCTTACAACAAGTCCTGCCCCGTAGTTCTGTAAAGACTCTTTCAACCGTCATCAAGAGACAAGTCTACCTTTCCTACGACGTGTCTAAGAAGACTACAGCTGCAGGAGCCTCTCCCAGCGCTTCAGAAACCGGCAAAAAGGTACAGAAGCTGAGCTCTCTTTACCCTGGACATCCTTTCAGCTGGTCAGCCATCCTATCTGCTGACATACATTTCAGGCAAATCATCTGCTGGCTCCTTCGAGCAGGAGTCACATGATCTTAGCTTCGTCTCTGAACTCAGCTCACGGCGGGGAGCCTACCGCCATATACTCCTCCAGCTGTGTTGGAACATTGTAATATTTTAACTTTCTCCAGCGGATTATTGGGTTGGTGGAAGTGTTTGCACGTTGCGGTTTCCCCAATCCGAAGATGGGTTTTCGTTTGGACTTGGATTATTCCGCTGTTGAGGACTTCATGCCTCCAACTGAACATTGGACCATGCCAATTGGACTTCAACTGTTGTTGTTATTACCTGCATGCTTGTTTTTTCCTTTTGTCTTTCAGGTCTACAGTGACATCTCCAGTGGACATCATAAAATTTTGAAATCTATAGATTTCAGACGGGGAGTGTTATGTCCCATGAATGAGACATTTTACAGACTGTCCTGTGTATTTTACATGCTGTATTGCAGTCTCTCATATTGTTTACTGTTGCTATCTGTCCCTGTGTTTGCATAGCTGAAATCCTTCCTTTACATCAAGTTTGTCCCTTCTGTCTCTCTGTCTCCCTCTTCTGGTGTGATGTCATTTCCTTCTTCTTTCTCCTGTGTTTCATTCTCCATCTTGATTTTATCAGAATCACATGTGTTTTCAGTCCGTCTGAAGAAAGTCTTTTTTATCTGCTGCTGTTTGTATGCATTCAACAAGAATTCTTAAAGAAATCAAAGTCTCTTCTGGATTCTTCATAACATGTGTGCCGGCAGCTGAGTTAAGCTATCTGCGATCGTCGCCAATTGTAAGTAAGGTGAAAGAGATCCTGCATCTCACAGAGCCATAGTTACAGCCACAGGTCCTGGGGACAGAATAGGGCCCACTGAGACTCTTTCGCCCGGGGCCCATAAAAACCTGGAGCTGGCCCTGTATAGTGTACTCACTTATTATGTATAGCACAGTCCCTGATGTATAGCGCCATCCCTCAGTATATAGTGTAGTCACTTTTTTGTATAACACAGTCCCTTAGTATATAGTGTACTCACTTATTATGTATAGCACAGTCCCTAAGTTTATAGTGTACTCAATTATGTATAGCACAGTCCCTTAGTATATAGTGTGCTCACTTATTATGCCTAACACAGTCCCTTAGTATATAGTGTACTTACTTATTATGTATAACACAGTCCCTTAATACAGTATATAGTGTACTCACTAATTCTGTATAACACCATCCTTAGTTACATAATTTCCTCTTTTATTATGTATAACACCGTCCCTTATTACGTACCATCCTCTCTAGATATATGGTGCCGTCCCTTAATATATAGCTTCCTTTGCTGTTATGTACAGTGCTGTCTTGTTAATTTTGTTATTCACAGCGCGCTCTTTTATTACATAGTCCCCTCTCTTTTTACATATAAAAAGACTGCTGATGGAGGAGCCGGTGACCAGACAACCAGTCCATCAGCTCCTCCATTAGAAAGGAAGCTTTCCCATGCTCCATCAGCCATCATTGCATTATACAGCTAACAAGACAGGACGGTATGTAATAAAAAACAGGATTCTATATAATCCAATATGTGAGGGGTGGTGCTGTACATAACAAGAGAGGGCACTGTATAATTAGAGACGGCAATATACATAATAAAGGAGACTATGTAATATATATATAACATCTATGTGTGTGTGGCTATATATATATGTAGCTTTGTCGCCATAAAAGGAAGGGGGCCCGACACATTTTTTGCACATGGGGCCCCAAGCTGTCAGAGTCCACCCCTGAAATAGAATAGATGCAAAAATATAAATATAAGCAGACCTTTATCATAGCTTAGGAAATGACATGTAGGATAAAAAAAAACAATACTGGGTATTGGTGAGCAATGCATCACTGTGCTCTACTGTACAGCATTTTCATTTTCAGCCTACCTGATATAACATTTTTGAGGTATCCATTTTGAGGAGCTCTCAGTATTTTAAAGATAATATTTTCCTCGTCCGTTCCTGGATCAATAGCCTTTATTTCCCTAGAAGTTATGTAGACTCCATAGCGGCCATCATCGAGAAGCTGAACTTTTGTTGCACAGTGAAGGTGGATAATTCTAGGGCTGGAATCATCTGGGAAATCTATCTGTGTCAAAAAGATAAATAATAAATAATGTTACATGAAGCTTTTTAGAGTACAATTTATTTTTCATGCACTTATGGACATTGACATGATGTACAGCGGTGGTCAAAAGTTTTGAAACTAATTCAAATTTTGGTTTTCATACAATTTGCTGCTTCAGTAATTTTAGATCTTTTAGTCGGCTGTTTATATGGTTCCTGAATTTTATATTTTTTTATAATTTTATTGACAAATATGTCAAGTTTATACAGAGGCTCCATATTTACAGTGTTGTCACTTATTAGTCAAGATTTCTGCAATTCACTCTAGCATGTAGAATATCAGCTTTTGGGACAAATCCTGACTTATAGCAGCTCATTCTTGCCTGATCAGTGCTCAGAGTTTATAACAATTTCTACATTTTATGTTTGTCCACTCGATTTTTGAAGATTTACTACATGTTCTTAATGGGATTGAGATCTGGGGAATTTCCTGGTCATGGACCCAAACATTTAATGCTTTGTTCACCAAGCCACATAATAACCACTCCTGCCTTGTGACATGTGACATGGTCTCCATCATGCTAGAAAAAGCATTATTCATCACCAAATTACTCCTGGATAGTTGGGAGAAGTTGCTCTTGGAGGATGTTTAGATAATATTTTTTATTCATTCTAGTGTTTTTATGCAAAATTGTGTGTGAGCCCAATCACTTGGATGAAAGGCAACCCAACCCATGAATGGTCTCAGGATGCTTTTGCCGTTGGCATGGCATAGGACTCATGGTAGTGCTCACCAAAATCCAAGTACAAGAAGGTGTCTTCAGCATTTGATAATGGTGGACTTTGACCCATAGTATAAATTCGCAACAGGGTTTCAAAATGTTGCTGCTCTTTCTGAACTTTTAATGACATAACAAAGCAAGTCAATAATTATTGGATGCTGAAGCCATCTTCTTTTACTTGGATCTGACACAGCACACTAGCTTCTGTTATAAGACTGTTATCCTAAGCGTATGCTCACATAGTGTTTTTTTTACACATTTTGACATTGTTCCAAAATCCACATAAAACAAATCAAATCTGCTTACTAGAAGCTTCCCAAATATTTGAAAGAAAAAGTGTACCCGTTCCCGTCTCTTTTATTTTCCACATGTTTTTTAATGTAATGCCATGTTTTCCATGTGTAAATTGTGGCAAAATGTGGTTCTGCAGCAGCTTTTATCATAATTTTTAATGCATGCTTTGGCAAGTTTTTTTGCAGTGGGTAGGTGCCAAAAAACACACCATAATACTGTTCCCCATATTATAATTAAATAATCAGGTGAAAAAAAACACATCAAAACAACGTAAGCAAAGCGTGTGTTCTAAGAGCAGTTTGTAGAAGTGGATTTTTCAACCCGAAAGAAATCCACATCAAAAAGCTCCATGTGACCGACCCCTTATCCTTTTGGTGAGTTTATATCATCTTAAAGGAAAAAATAAAATAATTAAAACATGTTAATAAATAAACTCAGAAAAAACAATATTTATCAACATATGCTCGTTTCGTCTAGGGGGGAGGGATAATTATTGTTGTGAATGAAAATGGAAATCACTCCAAGGCACTATGATAAACAGAAGCCTTGAAAGCTCCATATCAGCCCTGATGCATGTGTATTGTGTTCAGTCCACCTGATAGGATTGCCGCTGCAGCTTTACTAACTTATTGTGTATAAGTCCAGGAGATGATGCACAGTCGGGTTAAGACATTGCAGTTTGTGGTCATTTGCTACGAACAACAGTTTTCCCAGTTTATGGGAGGAGTAGGCACAGGGAGTGGAAGAGTAAAGACCCAGGAGGGTAAAACTGTCAAGAATTTTGTTGCCAGTTATTTTTTTTGTCAAAGACCTTATAGCTATTCATTCACGTTTTGTTTTGGAAAAAGTGGTAAAGCGCGTCTTTCATTCAAGTGGAGTGTGCAGCAAGCTTTGTCTCCGCCTAAGGCTGTGTTCACACGTTCAGTGTTTGGTCAGTATTTTACATCTGTATTTGTAAACCAAAATCAGGAGTGGAACAATCAGAGGAAAAGAATAAGGCTATGTGCGCACATTGCTGATTTGCTTGCAGAAATTTCTGCGCAGTTTCTGCATCTCTTGGCAGAAAAACGCAATGGAAATCCCACGCGTTTTCTATGCAGATTTTATGCGTTTTTAACGCGGATTTGTATGAAGATTTGTATGCGGATTTGTTAGCTAAATAAAGATATATAATTTAAAAAAAAATGTGATGTCATTTCCTTGTCCAACCTCCATAGGATAGGACTCCATTGTTGATGTACTTCAACCAAGATGGGCACTATTCTATATTCTCCACCCACACACTCTTCCTCCTTCTAACATCCTTTCCTTTGACAAATCTGCAATGTTTTTGGCACCAAATCCACAGCAAAACCGCCGCTAATCTGCAGATAATCCGCAAACTTTTTTACACCTTCGTTTTTGCTGCAGATTTGAGTGTCTCAATGAAAGTCAATGGGTGAAAAACGCTGCAGATCCGCAAAAAGAATTGACATGCTGCGGAAAATATGGACGGAAATTTACGCAAAGTGTGCACAACAATTCAGGATTCTCATTGATTAGCCTTGCTTTAGTAATCCTTTGCGTTTTTGGAGCATTTCCACGCAGAAAAAAAACGCTGCGGAAATGCAATAAATCCGCATCGTGTGCACAGAGCCTAATAGAAACACATCACCACTTCTGTATTTATCACCTATTCCTGATTTAATAATAATAATAATAATTTTATTTCTATAGCGCCAACATATTCCACAGCACTTTACATTATATAGGGGACTTGTACAGACAATAGACATCACAGCATAACAATAAACACAGATCAAAGTAGATACCAAGAGGAATGAGGGCCCTGCTCACAAGCTTAAAATCTGTGAGATTTGGCTTACAAATACTGATGTAAAATACTGAACATGTGAACGCTGCCTCGCACTGTACATACTTTTTGTTCGTCTAACTGTAAAGTTCACATGGCTGCAAAAATGATTGGACCTGCCAAATTGCTGAAGTGACTAACTTAGTGGGCAGCTCGATGTACCCATCCACATAACAGATGGGTGTGCAGCTCCATGTGCCCATCCACATAACGGACAGGTGTGCAGCTCTGTGTGCCCATCCACATAACGGACGAGCGTGCAGCTCTGTGTGCCCATCCACATAATGGACGGGTGTGCAGCTGCATGTGCCCATCCACATAACAGACAGGTGTGCAGCTCTGTGTGCCCATCCACATAACGGACGAGCGTGCAGCTGCATGTGCCCATCGACATAATGTACGCGTGTGCAGCTCCGTGTGCCCATCCACATAACGGACAGGTGTGCAGCTCCATGTGCACATCCACATAATGGACGGTTGTACAGCTGCATGTGCCTATCCACATAATGGACGCGTGTGCAGCTCTGTGTGCCCATCCACGTAACGGACGGGTGTGCATCTCTGTGTCTATCCACATAACGGACAGGTGTGCAGCTCTGTGTGCCATCCACATAACGGACGGGTGTACAGCTGCGTGTGCCCATCCAAAATAAGTACAGAAGATTGAATAAATTCTGTAAAAAGCAAATCAAGACAGCAAAGATTGAGACAGAGAGACTCATTTACAGAGAAAGTAAAAATAATCCCAAAATATTCTTTAACTACATAAATAGCAAGAAACTAAAAAATGATAGTGTTGGTCCCCTTAAAAATAGTCTGGGTGAAATGGTGGATGAGGATGAGGAAAAAGCCAATATGCTAAATGACTTTTTTTCAACAGTATTTACACAAGAAAATCCCATGACAGATAACATGATCAGTGATAAAAAAAATTCTCCATTAAATGTCACCTGCTTAACCCAGCAGGAAGTATGGTGGCGTCTAAAAATCACTAAAATTGACAAATCCCCGGACCCGGATGGGATACACCCCCGAGTACTGCAGGAATTAAGTATAGTCATAGATAGACCATTATTTTTAATCTTTAAAGATTCCTTAATAATGGGTTCTGTACCACAGGACTGGCGTATAGCAAATCTGGTGCCAATATTCAAAAAGGGGGCAAAAACTGAACCTGGAAATTATAGGCCAGTGAGCTTAACTTCTACTGTGGGTAAAATCCTGGAGGGTTTTTTAAGGGATACTATATTGGAGTATCTAAAGCTGAATAACCTCATGACACAGTATCAGCATGGGTTTACGAGGGACCGTTCTTGTCAGACTAATCTGATAAGCTTTTATGAAGGGGTAAGTTCCGGACTGGACCAAGGGAAAGCAGTGGACGTGGTGTACATGGACTTCTCAAAAGCTTTTGATACAGTGCCACACAAAAAGTTGATACATAAAATGAGAATAATGTGGATAGGGGAAAATATGTGTAAGTGGGTTAAGAACTGGCTCAGAGATAGGAAACAAAGGGTGATTATTAATGGAGCACATTCGGACTGGGTCACGGATAACAGAGGAGTACCACAGGGGTCAGTATTGGGGCTGCTTCTCTTTAACATATTTATTAATGACCTTGTAGGGGGCATACAGAGTAGTATTTCAATATTTGCAGATGACACTAAACTCTGCAGGGTAATCAATACAGAGGAGGACAATTTTATATTACAGGAGGATTTATGTAAACTAGAAGCTTGGGATGATAAATGGCAAATGAGCTTTAATGGGGATAAATGTAAGGTCATGCACTTGGGTAGAACAAACAAGATACAATATATAATTATGTGCTTAATTGTAAAACACTGGGCAAAACTGTCACTGAAAAAGACCTGGGTGTATGGGTGGACGACAAACTCACATTTAGTGGCCAATGTCAGGCAGCTGCTGCCAAGGCAAATAAAATAATGGGATGCATTAAAAGAGGCATAGATGCTCATGAGGAGAACATAATTTTACCTCTATACAAGTCACTAGTGCGACCACACTTAGAATACTGTGTACAGTTCTGGTCTCCGGTGTATAAGAAAGACATAGCTGAACTGGAGCGGGTGCAGAGAACAGCGACCAAGGTTATTAGAGAACTGGGGTGTCTGCAATACCAAGACAGGTTATTACACTTGGGGTTATTTAGTTTGGAAAAACGAAGGCTTAGGGGTGATCTTATTACAATGTATAAATATATGAGGGGACAGTACAAAGACCTTTCTAATGATCTTTTTACTCTTAGACCTGTGACGGGGACAAGGGGGCATCCTTTACGTCTGGAGGAAAGAAGGTTTAGCCATAATCACAGACGCAGATTCTTTACTGTAAGAGCAGTGAGACTATGGAACTCTCTGCCGTCTAATGTTGTAATGAGTGATTCCCTACTAAAATTTAAGAAGGGACTGGATGCCTTTCTTGAAAAGTATAATATTACAGGCTATATTCACTAGTTTCTAGATATTGTGTTGATCCAGGGAGCTAGTCTGATTGTCGTATGTGGAGTTGGGAAGGAATTTTTTTCCCCAATGTGAAGCTTACTGTTTGCCACTTGGGTTTTTTTTTTGCTTTCCTCTGGATCAACATGTTAGGGCAGGTTAGGATAGGATATGGGTTGAACTAGATGGACTTAAAGTCTTCCTTCAACCTTAATAGCTATGTTACTATGTTACTATGTTACATAATGGACGCACGTGCAGCTCTGTGTGCCTATCCACATAACGGACGGGTTTGCAACTCTGTGTGCCCATCCACATAGTGGACGCATGTGCAGGTCTGTGTGCCCATCCACATAATGGACGGGTGTACAGCTCCGTGTGTCCATCCACATAACTGACAGGTGCAGGAACAACCTGATATACTCGTACATGATGGACTAGAGAATGGTGCAATGCTTTTTACATGGACCTTGGGTCCATGAGAAAAGTAGCTTGAGTACACTAGCATCTAGGCAAACATTTATCCAAGTGCTGTCTGTGTGACGTCCAGTTTGTACATGGACTGAAAATATGTTTGAGTGAACATATCCATCTCAAGCAGGTCTCAAGCTGCCTGCCACTGACCTACTGTATGTACAGTCCTCGATGGTTTGCTCAAAAGTGACAATTATGTTTATTTACAAGTTATTACTCCCTTGTTGCTAAACAATGATGCTTCTTAATTAATTTATGAATAAATGTTTTCTCTTATCTTTTTACTTTCCCAGGCAACTTCTTTAAAGAATAGTAACACATATACTGGATGTATATAGCCTGCTCCCTGCAAAAATGCTGAAAGAAGTGGCATGCTGCAGTTTTAAAAAATGCAGCAGTTTTCCAATTCACTCAGGACAAAAAGAACAAGGGTGTGCATGAAATTTCTGAAATCTCACAGCTCTTTCTGGTACTGTAAAAAGCAGCTTTTAATTTGCAAAAAAAACACAATGTGCGCTGGCTTTTCCCTTATTTGCAAAAACTGAGGAATGATCAAAAGAGCAATAGGGTCTTATCTGGGTAAAAAGTGTAAATACGAATGCACAATCATGCTCACCTGTCCGGGTTGTGTTCACACAACCACTGAAGAAACTTAAGGCTGCTGCAGACCCATGAGGAAAATTCAAGGAAAAAAGCGGAAATAGATGAGTTAACCTGCACTGCCATTGAAGGATGATAAGATGACAGGGATTCAAGTGATACCATTTATTTGTCAACGCGTTAAAACTTTATAATCAGGACAAACCACAATCCTGGTTGATAATTCAATGGCCCTGACCAATGTGTTAAAGTACACAATGACCAACCTACTTAATGGACTGCCAATGTGTTAGGTAAACCATGTCTCACCAATTCAATTATCCCCCCCCCCCGTTTTTACATTTTTTTCAAGAACTCATATGAACTTGTGTTCAGAATAGTCACTATTTTTTCAGACATAAAAAACTTTTTCCACTAAATAATTTGATAAAATTACCCTTTTTTACAAAAAATGTTTATGGTTTCACATAGGTCTTGCAATTGTGGCCTAACGTGGAAGCAAAGCTGAATTGTGAGATCCTGAAGCACAGCAAAAAATGCAGCAAGGAAAGCTGCAAAAAATTCCTGCAAAACCTGCTTTTTGTCTACAGCTTTTATACTGCTGTATGATTTTGGCTGCAGAAAATACCAGCCTAAGGGAGATAAGCACCTGCCAGAGGAGTCTGTGGATTACTCACCTTTCTGTTCAGAAAGCATTCAAGTTCAGCTAGAGAATAACTTTTGTCAAATTATACTGTAAAGGGTATGGCCAGAATAAGATTGGTACTGTCACGATTCCACCATTCATTGTGTCTTTGATGCAGTGAGTGACAGTTCAGCTGTCCAGTCTGTGGCAGGGGCTTGTTAAGCTGTCAGTGTTGAGAGTGACAGTCCAAACATCCAATTGGGGCTGGGGCATGCTGGGTGTCCTTCAATTGTCCCCTGTCCTCGGTTTTTACCTGGCTACTTTGCTGGCTGTCTGTATCTGATTGCTGCCAGTCATAGCCTTAGCTCAGTGGTGCTTGTTTGCCTTATATTCCTGTGCTGTTTCTGATCTATTGCTACCTGACCTTGGACCTAGCCTCTGACCAACTTTTTGTGTAGCCCCTTAGTCTTGACCTGCTACCTGGAATCCTGACCTCGGACCATGACCTAACTACGCCTTAGTCTTTACCCTTAGTTTACGACAAGCTCTTTACATATTTGACCCCAGTAAGTAGTGATTAGCGTCACAGTTATACCATCAGAGGAAATAGTGATATAATAAAATGCATGCTGCTTTTTATCTATTTCGCACATTCATACTTTTTGTGTAGCCCCTTAGTCTTGACCTGCTAACTGGAATCCTGACCTCGGACCATGACCTAACTACACCTTTAGTGTAGCCCCTTAGTCTTAACCTGCTACCTGGAATCCTGACCTCGGACCATGACCTAACTACACCTTTAGTGTAGCCCCTTAGTCTTAACCTGCTACCTGGAATCCTGACCTCGGACCATGACCTAACTACACCTTTGTCTTTACCCTTAGTTTACGACAAGCTCTTTACGTATTTGACCCGAGTAAGTAGTGATTAACGTCACAGTTAAACCATCAAAGGAAATAGTGATATAATAAAATGCATGCTACTTTTTATCTATTTTGCACATTCATACTTTATGCACTTTGTGGAAAAAGCAACTAAACATGTCATCATCTTGTCAGCTACTTCTAGAAAAGAAGATATCTCTACCACAATGTTAGTTTCATGATGAGAATAAATGCAAGTGTTTTATAGATCTAAAGTCTAGAATTGAGTTGGGGGGCTGTACAGTAGAGGCCATGCGAATGCAGCTACTCTCTTTACATCCATGTCTGGGCTGTTTTTATGTATTTAGTCTCAGTAAATTACAATGAAACTAAGTCACTCATTGCATATTAAATAAGACCAGAAAGATAATTATGAAAAGTTTTCCAGAAGCTGGAATAAACCAGAAAATAAGTATATATCTCCATTAGATACAATACATATATCTCTATCTATGCTCTTTTACAAGGAAAAAAAATCAATGAACATGATGAATTTTGACATCAGTGTTGGTGAAGCCACCATAGAGCATAAGCCATGCATGATATCTATAGGGCATTATTACACTTACCTGCATAATGAAAGTCACTGGATCCATCTGCATTTGTCCATCCTTTACAAATCCTTTATTTGTTTTATCCATAACTAGAAATGTAAACTTGTCTATCTGAGCATCTTGTCCTCCATGTCTGTAGGCAACATCCATGTTATCAATATCTTTCTGGGTAAAGTTTTTTCTTTGCATTGGTGCACCTCTTAAATATATTTGCCCATATTGTGGAAGGTTGACCAGCAAAAATGTAATATTCTCCAGTGATGTATCTGGGTCAGTCGCCTGAAGAATTTCTGGGGTGATCAACGCCATCGATCCTTTCACTTGTCTAAGACCATAATTCTTGGACAGCGTTGGAAGAGTTTTGTCTACCATATCCACTGCTATATCCATGGTACCATGCTTTGTTCGCAGCCCATTGCTGACAAGGAATCTAACAAAAAGAGGCAAGGGAGCCTTCAGCAAGTGTTCTTGATTCACCATCTACACAAAAGAAATGATAACATACCTTTACTCAGGAGGTTTTCCACAAGCTTGCTGAGGCAACTCATGACCTGAGGTCTAAGTCTGTGTCTATGATTACTTCCAGGGTTCTGTCTGAATCACTTTTTTTTTAGAATTCAGACAAAACCCCCAGACACTGCATAAACACAGTGTGAACAGGGCCTAAATTTATATTTAAATATTGTAGAAAGAGTAGCAAATTTTACCTATAGCAACCATGAACATCATATATAAAAGGAAGGAATACACAGATTGTAGTGTATTATTATCTTCGCATTAACTTTTCTAGTACCAAATTATATAGACAACTCACTGGTTTTGAATCTAAAAATATAGAAAACGGTAATAAATTGAAGTTGAAAAAAAATAAATTAAAGCAGGTTTTTGAAGAAGCTGTCCAGCATCAGAAAACATGGCTGCTTTCCTTCAGAAACAGTGACACCCCTGATAATCGATTGTCCGTGGAATTAGCACTCCACTTTATTCACTTCATTGGGTTCATAGAATCATATTAGAGTTGGAAGAGACCTCCTGGGGCATCAAGTCCAATGCGCTGCTCATTGCAGGATTCACTATACCAACTCGGACAGATGTCTGTCCAGCCTCTGTTTGAAGACTTCCATTGAAGGAGAACTTGGTTTTGGTAATTTTTTCAATAAGGATAGTATGAGATACTTTATCAAATGCTTTGCTGAAGTTGAGATTTACTATATCTACCGCATTTTCCTGATCCACCAAGTCAGTGATTCCATCATAGAAGGAAATTAGATTAGTCTAGCATGACTTATTTGCTACAAACACATGCTGGCTCTGGTTAATTACTGTATTCTTATCCAAGTACTTTCATAAATGCTGTTTAGTAATTTGAGTTATTTGGATTGAGTTGCAATACTGAACGCAACTCATGTGAAAGTAGCTTTGTTTTTCTAATTTTGGACAAGTCCTTCAATGGTATCAATGACGACATGTCAGCTCTCCAAATTGTCACATTTTTTCATACATTTTCAGGAGATATAGCAGAAAAATGACTCAATGCAGAGTTTCCTATGGAATACTAGTATGTCTGGAGAGTTGTAAGGCCCTCATTACACAGAACTATAATATTACAATACATCGGTCCATTATTTGGACTCTTTAGCACAGTGATCCCCAACTCAGGTCCTCAAGAGCCACCAACAGGTCATGTTTTCAGGATTTCCTTAGTATTGCCCAGGTGATAATTGTCTCACTTGGACAGGCAAGAATTCCATCACCTGTACAATACTAAGGAAATCCTGAAAACATGACCTGTTGGTGGCTCTTGAGGACCGGAGTTGGGGAACACTGCTTTAGCCTTTAGCACATATCTATGCAATCAGAGATAGTATCTTTCGTTTTGCACCAGTAATGAGGTTAGAAGCTAAAAGTTATCACTTATGGGCACCTACAAATTTGCTTGATGTGATAGGTTCACAATATATATGTGTTTCATTAAAGTGAATCTCCTATGGTTTCTACCAGAAGTTTCAGGCTCTTGTCCATTGTCATATCTGTCCAAGTTCCCAGTCCAGCTGTAAATTCGGTGTTTGCTTATATATTATAAATACACTATCTTTCGTACTGCTGGTAGTATCATACATAGAGACTAAGCACAATTTCCAGGATAGTATATTAAGCATTTTATACTATAGTCCTGACAGCCGATAGTTGTTACTACAAAATAATGTAAAATAAGAGAAACTTGGTTCACCATGAACATATAAAACCTAAACTAGCAACCAAAATTAAACTGAATGAAAAAAAAAATTGTGCCAGAATATTTTATGGAATGGGACAAATGCATCTGACATTATTTGATATATTTTATTTATTTATTTTATGCATTTATATACTTATTTATGTATTTTTTAATCAATTTTACTAATAGAGAATAGCAAGACTTCCCACAAGTCAGAAATAATTGACTAAGCTGAAGCAGTTAAAATGTGAGAGTGAAAGACTTTGGTGCTCAGCAGGGGCCACATCTTCAATTGAACATTACAGATCCTCTGTGCTGCCTGCAGCTCCATGGTGATGGAACTGGCTACAGAGGCTGCCATCTGTCATGGAATTTGAAAAGATAAAGAGGGAAAAAAAAACATAGGAGCAGTAAATAGTGCCAATTCAATGCAAAATCAAGCCAGCGTGTCAAAATGGAGGACATTTGCGTCTGTAGTTGGCATAGTGCTGCCGACACCTGATGTCAGGGGTTGCTAATCACTCGGTGTCATCTGTCCAAACAAGAAGTGCCACATTCTTCTTCCAGCCCAGAAGCATCAGACAATACATAGTAATATTTCTGATGAACAGAAAATGCAGTAGTGGAACATAAAATCTGATCGCTCAGACACGCAATAATTGATGTTGCCCTGGCTCTTCTGGCCTTCTACCCAATACAGCCAAGGGATGAACACCAGGTTAGCAGACTCTAGGGTTTCTGCCAGATTTTTAACAGCTAGAAATGTTAATTAAAAGAGTTTTAAAAATTAACACGTCTTTGTTTTAGGGTCCCTAATTATATTTTCATTTTAAAACAGCCTGGCCATACCGGCTTTATATCAGTGACTTGGACTGGTGACAATCTCCTGTGAGATGACAGTGTAACATCAGGTGCAGTCGTCCCACTACCAGATGCAGGGGCTACTGAAAACCTTCATTAGCATTCATACTTTATGTCTCCAATTTTGGGTTATTAATTCTTAAAGGATTATTGACAACTGCACCCCCAATGCTTAATGTCCTCTGTGTTTTATAACCTAGAAGAGCGCTGATATTTTTTCACTAAATATGAAGAACAGAGCAGAACATTTTATAAAATAAGATTATTGGAGAAACTTGGACTGATGAAGAGCATGCTAGTGGGGAACATCGATCCGGCAGCCTAAATGGTTACCAATTTGTCCATTTGAGTTGCAAACTGAATTACTGAGTGATTGCAAAATATCGAACAGTTTTTTGAAATCCCTACAAAAATGTTTTGCTTCTTTACAAAAATTAATTTATCCTTAGCTCTTAAAGGGGGCATCCAAATAGAATAGTTCTATGACCTTAGGTATCGTATTGAACATAAATATTGGATCAGACCCCAACAAGCATCAGATTGTAAGCAGATGACTCAGGAAGCTTCAGGACAAAGATTCAGTCACATTTTACATGCTTCTGTAGTGCCAAGAAAACCCAGGCTACCTAGTGGTCCCCTGGCACTGGAGAGATTAGGTTAATAAATCATCTGCTAGCTCTGAAAGAAAAGACAGACAGGAGAGGCTTGCTGTCCAGACACCTACTTGAACATATCAGCAGCAGCTGCAGCTTTGCCATTGTGGATATAGCAGACAGTCTGAGCGGCCACATCCATCTGACTGAAGCTTGTTATGGGAATTCCATGATGGTTGACATATTCAATCTGCCCGTGCTGAGGCGGTGAGGAGACTACATAGAGCAGCTCTTCTGGCTTGTCTGTGCCATCGGTGGCCAGGAGAACATTAGTGCTTAAGATGACCCTGTCTCCTCTTGACACATGAAGTGTTTTCACAAAGATTGCAATATCTCCTGGTGGTAAAAACAGTGGGAATAGAGAATTTTATTGTAACGTATATTCTGATGACTTCTTAAATTTATCTATTTTTTCAAACTAAATTGCATTTAGCGTGTTTATGCACATTATATGAAGTCAGCTGTTTTACTGATTGACTGAAAAATATAACGGAGTACTGCTAATGATCTTTTCAGATTTCAGTGGCATCTATAGTGTAAGGATGAAGTGCGCATGCGTCCATTTATCAACAGCAGCCCTGGCTAGTTATAGGGGAGAGAGGATACCTTACTGATTGCTGGGGATTTGACTTTTTGAACCTCTAATCCAATCCCACTTTAGATGCCAAGAGCGGGATGGGACTGCTAGAAATAGCCAAGCACCGGACTCTGCTTTCTAAGGTAGTCCTGTAGGCAATGAATGCAGCAGAGGTTAATCATATACCCCTCCTCTCCATTGAGATGGGGCTCTGCAGGGCCCTGTTATTGGGATCCAGAGCCCATTGATGGTGGAGAACTTTAACTGTGAGAAAACACTTTTAGTATTCAGAACACTTCATGAACAGTAGAGCATAAAAATATTGATAATGGTACAAAGCTAAAATTCATATCCATGCTCTACAGTAAATTGTACAGTAAAATTAATCTGGCATACTTGGATAAGATTTTCAGATGTTTTGGATCATTGGAAAAGTATTAAAAAAACATAACTTGTAAGATTTAAACAATTTTCAGAATAAAAAACAAAATAACTGCAATAAAAGGTTACATTTGCTGGACAAATGGGATTTTCACTGTAATTGTGCTTTGTCTTGAAATGTTATATACCCCTTTCATTGACTACCCATGTATGAGCTGCCACAGATACAGTCACACATGTGTGTGCACAAGTGATATAAAAGGGTTGTTTCAAAGTGATTAATTGCCAGAAACAGCTGAGCAAGGGTGAAAAGTTAATGTGGATTTAAACTTGGCTGACTATTGAGAGCGAACTTGCCTAGGAACTCTTGTTTTCTAATATTTGGCAGTGTAAACAGATTGCTGATCACCTGACAAACGAGTGAAATGCTTGGTCGTCTAGTGAGATGTGTTTTAAAGCACCACTCCAGCATTTTTTTATGTTACTTCTGGAATGGTGCCACTAATCCAAGTTCCCTGCCCCTAGTATTATACTTACTAGCCACCATCTTCATATTTTATCAGCGTCGCTCCAATCGGTTTTCTACAAGTTGTGACCTGTCGTATCATTCTGGTGTTTGCTGGGCAAGCTGGAAGTCACAAAGGAATGTAAGTCTATGAGAGCCTGAATGAGGCTCTCAAAGACTTAGGTAGGGGTCACACTTGCGAGTGCCATGCGAGAAACTCTCGCGAGTCTCATCAATACCCGGCACTGCCACTGGAACTCGGACCGGAGTGTGCGGCAGCATGTATTTCTATGCAGCTGAACGCTCCGGTCCGAGTGCCGGCAGCAGTGCCGGGTATTGAAGCGAGAAACTCGTGCGAGTTTCTCGCATGGCACTCGCAAGTGTGACCCCGGCCATACACTAAGAGCTTCTGACCTTTACCACTGACTTCCAATCAGTGAAAAGTTGTTGTCACAAGATGGCGGATCAACGCCGGGAAGAGCACAAAAGGGAACTTAGATTAGTAGCACTACTCAAGCTCTGAGATAAAAAAAAATACTGGAGTCATACTTTAAGCTGATTTAACCCCTTCCCGACATGCGCGGTACATATACTGCTCTGCAGAGCTGCGTTGCCGCAAAGAGCAGTAAATGTACAGTGCATTAATCATGAGGCCTCACGATGAGTGCCGCGGCGATCGGGTACTGGTGTCAGCTCTTTATGAGAGCTGACACACTGCAGCAATGCCCACGATGGGTGCTAGCACCGATCGTGGACGTTTAACCCCTCTGATACTGCTGTCAATAGAGACAGCGACATGAAGGAGCATTGCACAAGGAGGGGGCTCTCTGTGTGCTCCCATGGAGACCCTCGGCCACAAGATGGCCGCGGGGTACTTCAGGGTCCTGCAGGGAAGGTGGCTTGTGAGTGCCTGCTAAGAGAAGGAGCCGGCTTGCCACGTTCCCAGCCTGTCAGACGCTGATCTGGTGCTCTGCAGTGCAGAAGCATTGCAGAATATCAGATCAGTGATCCGTCGCAATGCAGTTATGTCCCATCCTGGGACTATGTAAAAAAGTTAAAAAAAGTTACTAAAAAGTGTAAAACTATTTTTTTAAAAGTCCCCAAGTAAGGAACAAAAAAAAAAACAAATATTATTCCAATAAATACATTTATTTATGTAAAAAAAAAAGTACACATATTTCGTGTAGCAGTATCCATAATGACCCACTCTATAAAACTGTCCCACTAGTTAACCCCTTTAGTGAACACCGTAAAAAAAAATAAAAAATGAGGCAAAAACAATTCTTTATCATACTGCTTGACAAAAAGTGCAATAAAATGCAATCAAAAAGACAAATGTAAATAAAAAAGGTATCGCTGAAAACGTCATCTTGTCCCGCAAAAAACAAGCTGCCATACAGCTCCATCAGCAGAAAAATAAAAAAGTTATAGCTCTAAGAATAAAGCAATGCAAAAATATTTTTTTCTATAAAATAGTTTTTATAGTGTAAAACCGCCAAAACATAAAAAAAACAATATGGGGTATTGCTATAATTGTACTGACTCGAAGAATAAAGCTGCCTTATCAATTTTACCACACGCGGAATGGCATAAAAAAAATTGGGAATTGTTTTTTGTTCATTCTACCTTCCAAAAATCAGAATATAATGCGATCAAAAAATATCATATGTCTGAAAATGGTACCAATAAAAACATCAACTCGTCCTGCAAAAAACAAGCCATAACATGAATCTGTCGTTTGAAATATGGAAAAATTATAGCTCTCAAAATATGGGAATGCAAAAACTACTTTTTGCAATAAAAAGAGTCTTTTAGTGTGTGACAGCAGCCAAAAAGAAAAACCTGATATAAATTTAGTATCACTGTAATTGCACCGACCAGGAAAATAAAATCGCCTAATCACTTATACAGCATGAGTAATGATGTAAAAAATAAATAAAACCAATTCTTCACCTGCTGTTGATTTTTCCATTCTGCCGCCCAAAGATCGCAGAAAGGCTAGGCGCATATTTATCCTGCGCTGTGTGCTGAGCAATTACACCAGGGTTTCCGTGTAAATCTCTGAAATACGTGATTCAGAGGGAACCCCCGGCGAAAGATTCCTTATAGTGAGGTTGATGGAAGCACTCTGGACGCCGCCTGACCTGTGATCCAGCGGTGTCCATCTTTTTAGGCAAGCATAAAAGTGCTGTCGGCCACAGTTTTGTGCACTTCTGAAAAGAATGACAACACTGAACAGTGGCCAATTGGAGTCCAGAGTAACTCTTACTGCCTCATTTTAGTGAGTGGATCCCTCGGGGTTTCATCTGAATCATGTCACTCCGAGATTTAGATGTAAACTCCAAAGTAAGTACTCAACGTAGAGCGCCGCATAAATGTGTTCCCAAATGTTATGTAAAATGTTCCCAATAAAAGCTTCAACTCAATCCACAAAATAAGAAAGTCCTCACTCAGGTCCTTCATCTGCTAACGAAAATATAGGGGGCTTCCACGTTACTGCTAGCACAAAGGCTCTGGAAAAGCAAAATGGCTCCTCGCCCCTCAAAAGAAATTCAGCAAATTCTGCTCTCCCAAATCCAAATGCCCTCCCCCCTTCTGAGCCCCACAGTGTACCTAAACCACATGTAGAGTCCATATGTTTGGCATTTCTGTAGTGATGAGAGCCTGCCTAATTTATAGGTGCGTGTCTCCAGAAGCATGAGTTGGGCATAATGTACTGGTCACTGCAACGTATTGGTCACTACAATGGCAGTTTGCAATTTTTTACTCAGCAAGATCCACTGCTGTTTGTTTCTTAAAAACACCCATGGAGTCAAAATCGTCACTACATCTGTAGATAAATTCCAAAACGGGTATAAAATGGAGTCACTTGATGGGGGGATTCTGCTTTTCTAGCACTTAGGGCTCTGTATATGGAGTCCGCAACCTATTTCAGGAAAATCTGTACTCCATGAGGCAAATAGCGCTCCTTCGCTCTCGAGTCTCTCTGTATGGCTAAGCAGTACTGTACAGCCACATGTGGGGTATTTCCACATTCAGCAGAAATTGTGGGACAAATTTTGGTGCCATTTTTACCCATTTTGCAGTAAGAAAATGTAAAATTTGGGGCTAACACACAATTTTGAAGGTAAAAATGTAATCATTTTTTCTTGTCATGCCAATATGATCACTGCACCCCTAGATGAATTCAGCAAAATCTGCACTGTAATTTGGCACTATTTCCCTTCTGAGCTTTGCACTGTGCCTCTACTTTTTGACCACATATGAGGTATCGGTGAACTCAGGAGACACTGCACAACAGATTTTGTGTTCCATTTTCTCCTGTTACCCTTGTGAAAATACAAAATTTTGGGCTAAAAAACATTTTTGTGGGAAAAATTTGATTTCTTTTAATTTCACAGCTCAACGTTATAAACATCTGTGAAGCACTTGGTGTTTAAAGGTGCTCATCACACTTCTAGATAAGTTTGTTGAGGAGTCTAGTTTCCAAAATGGTGTCATTTGAGGGGGTTTCCACTGTTTAGGCACATCAGGAGCTCTCCAAACACAACATGGCATCCGCTAATTATTCCAGCAAATTTTACATTCAAAAAGTCAAATGGCGCTCCTTCTAAGCTCTGCCATGCGCCCAAACAGTAGTTTTCCTCCACATATGGGGTATCAGCATGCTCAGGAGAAATTGCACAACAAATTGTATTGTGCAATTTCTTCAGTTACCGTTATGAAAATAAAAAAAAATTAGGTCTAAAGGAAATTATTTGTGAAAAAAAGTTAAAGTTTATTTTTTCCTTCCACATTCCATTAATTCCTGTGAAGCACCTAAAAAGTTAATAAACTTCTTAAATATAATTTAGTACCTTTGGGGGTGCAGTTTTTAGAATGGTGTCACTTTTGGGTAGTTTCTGTCATATAGACCCCTCAAAGTGACTTCAAATGTGATGTGATCAATAAAAAAAATGGTTTTGTAAATTTTGTTGTAAAAATGAGAAATTGCTGGTCAACTTTTAACCCTTATAACTTTCTAACAAAAACTAGTATGTT
The DNA here is from genome assembly GCA_033576555.1 of Oophaga sylvatica. Lineage (NCBI taxonomy): Eukaryota > Metazoa > Chordata > Amphibia > Anura > Dendrobatidae > Oophaga > Oophaga sylvatica. Next base: position 625,240,156 of record JARQOD010000001.1, on the reverse strand, counting down.
TCTAAAATTGTGCTGACGGAAGGTAGACATGTGGGAAATGTTATTTATTAGCTATTTTGTGTGACATAGCTGTCTAATTTAAAGGCATAAAAATTTAAAGTTTGAAAATTGCAAAACTTTCAACATTTTCACCAAATTTCCGATATTTTCACAAATAAACATAAGTCATATCAAAGAAATTTTACCCCTTTTATGAAGTACAGTATGTCCCAAAAACCAGTCTCAGATTCAGTGGCATCTGTTAAAGCGTTCCAGAGTTATGACAACATAAAGTGACACTGGTCAGAATTGAAAAAATTGGCCTGGTCAGGATGGTGAAAACAGGCTTCAGGGTGAAGGGGTTAAAAAATCAATGTTTTCGGACGTAGATTGTCCTGTGTAAACAAGACATGTGCTGCTTTAAACAATGGCAGACTATGCACACAGAACGATCTATTAATATTTGCTCTCTGCGACAGGAAATGAGGTCGACCTGTTTTTAAGGCAGGTTTTCACCACCTGACTTGGGGCATTAAATGACTACCAATCAGCTACTTGTTTGCTGATCAGCGCTCATTTAATAGCCTATTTAGACAGGCCGACCACATTTCCTGTGTGCTCAGAATGATCAGTAATAGAACGTTCTGTGTGCAAAGTGCCATTTTCTATGTATCACATGACCTCTATGAAGGACGATGTGCTTTAAGAGAGCGATTATCGAGAAACGAGTGTTCCCAGAAATGTACATTCACAATAATTGGCCACTGTAAATTCATCTGCCTAATAAATGAACAAGTAGCTGATCGGTGGTCATTTATTGCCACTAGTCAGGTGGTGTAAACCCACCCAAAGAGGTGGCAGAAGTGTTTTCATACAGTATCCATTGTTTACCCAGTGCCGAAGACATTTCTTCTCATCGACATTAATATGGCTGACAGGAAGAAATGTCTAATTTCTTAAACTGAAGGCAAGGAAGATCTGTAGCACAAACAGTGAAGTTTTCCAGAAATATTACATACAATTACATCACAAGGATTCAAGAGTTTAGTTTTAGTTCCTGTTTGGCTGAAGAACATTTCCATGGAAATGTATAGACTGTTAGCTTTTCAGGCCTTTTTTTGGTGGAATAGCTTAGCAGACTTTATCTGACTTTAATTTTGCCCTTTGGCAAACGAAGAACAAAATGGTAAATCTATTCTCTTAGCATTTACGAGCAACTTGATTAATTGAGTAATATTTGCCTTTTTAATTAGGATTAAATGAGGTTTCCATAAATTACATTCATTACTTATAAACAGCCATATGAGAGTGCGTTTGTCCTTTCCATAGAGTTGTTGATAGATTGCCGTACAAACTACTTACTACGTCAACTGACTATGTTAGTGCGGAGCCACAAAGGTCTTAAGGCCCCCAGTAATAGTGATAAGTGGGTCCACTAGCCATTACTTATCATCAACATTTTTGATTTGTTCATAGTTTAAATACAGGAAATAGAAGTTCTCAAACGACCTCAAATGGTGTCATACATTGTCCAACTCACCCTTCTCCATATCTTTAACTATGACTTGAAACTGGAGCTCAGGAGACCTGTTCCTGCCATCCCACAGATGGAAAGTAAAGCCGTCTTCATTTTTTGAACCAAGTGTTCCCCTGTGGACATATCTGACCAGATTCATATCAATGTCTTCTTGACTACACTTCATTCCAGTCTCTAAGATCACCCAGTTTTCATGTACCTTTCGAGAGCAGAAAATTTCATTAGAATATTTTAAATAATTAAATTTTATACCATGATAAAATCATCAAATGTATTGAAAACATCCCATCTAGGTCACATGTACAACGTAAAGAGTTGTTGAATTAGTACTATATTTGTGACCCGAATATACAGAAAAATGAGGCATACAAGTAATTTTATATAAGAATCTTTCTTTGTAAATAACAACTTGTATAATAACAGAACACTTAAAGACAATCTGTCACCATTTAATCTGGGAGCAGGATAATGTAGGAACAGAGACCTTGATTCCAGTGATGTCACTTAGTTACATACACTATGTGCAGAATTATTAGGCAAGTTGTATTTGAGAGGATTCTTTTTATTATTGAACAACAACTATGTTCTCAATCAACCCAAAAGACTCATAAATATCAAAGCTTAATATTTTTGGAAGTTGGAGTGGGTTTTTTAGATTTGGCTATCTTAGGAGGATATCTGTTTGTGCAGGTAACTATTACTGTGCAGAATTATTAGGCAACTTAACAAAAACCAAATGTATACCCATCTCACTTGTTTATTTTCACCAGGTAAACCAATATAACAACACAAAATTTAGAATTAAACATTTCTGACATTCAAAAACCAAAAAAATCAGTGACCAATATAGCCACCTTTCTTTACGATGACACTCAGAAGCCTTCCATCCATAGATTCTGTCAGTTGCTTGATCTGTTTACGATCAACATTGCGTGCAGCAGCCACCACAGCCTTCCAGACATTGTTCCGAGAGGTGTAATGTTTTCCCTCCCTGTAGATCTCACATTTTATGAGGGACCACAGGTTCTCTATGGGGTTCAGATCAGGTGAACAAAGGGGCCATTTCATTATTTTTTCTTCTTTTAGACCTTTACTGGGCAGCCACGCTGTGGAGTATTTGGATGCATGTGATGAAGCAATGTCCTGCATGAAAATCATGTTTTTCTTGAACAGTACTGACTTCTTCCTGTACCACTGCTTGAAGAAGGTGTCTTCCAGAAACTGGCAGTAGATCTGGGAGTTAAGCTTCACTCCATCCTCAACCCGAAAAGGTCCCACAAGTTCATCTTTGATGATACCAGCCCATACCAGTACCCCAACTCCACCTTGCTGGCGTCTGAGTCGGAGTGGAGCTCTCTGCCCTTTACTGATCCAGCCTCGGGCCCATCCATCTGGCCCATCAAGAGTCACTCTCATTTCATCAGTCCATAAAACCTTAGAAAAATCAGTCTTAACATATTTCTTGGCCCAGTCTTGACGTTTTATCTTATGTTTCTTGTTCAAAGGTGGTCGTTTTTCAGCCTTCCTTATCTTGGCCATGTCCCTGAGTATGGCACACCTTGTGCTTTTTGATACTCCAGTAACTTTGCAGCTCCGAAATATGGCAAAACTGGTGGCAAATGGCATCTTGGCAGCTTCACACTTGATTTTCCTCAATTCATGGGCAGTTATTTTGAGCCTTTTTTTATCAACACGCTTCTTGCGACCCTGTTGCCATGAAACGCTTGATTGTTCGGTGATCACGCTTCAAAAGGTTGGCAATTTCAAGACTGCTGCATCCCTCTGCAAGACATCTCACAATTTTTGACTTTTCAGAGTCCGTGAAATCTCTCTTCTGATCCATTTTGCTAAAGGAAAGGAAGTTGCCTAATAATTAAGCACACCTTATATAGGGTGTTGATGTCATTAGACCACACCCCTCCTCATTACAGAGATGCAAATCACCTGATTTACAGAATTGGCAGTTGGCTTTTTGGGGGTCTCCTCCGCCACCTGAGAATATATCAAACGGGGGAGTCTAGACTGTTCTAAGCTAGAGCTACTCGCTTCTCCCCACTACCCGAGACTTTACCGTCTGCTGGATACAGGGGGAGCATAATCTTTTTGGACAGAAGGGGGCATCCACAGAGGGCGCATTCCCTGTGCCTTGTTTTTTCTGTGCATTTCTTCCCCTATAATGATAGTATAAGGGGGAGCTTCGTCACTGAGTGAACTTTCACGAAGATCACTTACCAGCGTCTGACGAAATTAGGTACCGGAATGTGAGGAACAGATGTCCTGGATGACGCCGTCCCCTGCCGACTGGAAGGGGTCTTCCGACCTGACTGGTTCCGGCTGGTGTCCCTCTGGGACATCTGGGACTTCTTTACCGAAGTCTGCTTTGGGGCTTCGTCCTGCTGCACAAGCTGCAGCTGCTCATCTTCCACTATGATGAATGGGCCAGAAGCATGGGTCCCACTGCTTGGCCACCTTATATCTTCATCCGGTTTACAGCGTTCATGCTCCACCTACCACCCAGCCTCCCCTGCCCTGCATAGCTTTCTCAGGGTTTCTGTCCCCTAGGATGGCGGCCGCCATCTTTTTGGAGTCTGCACATGCTCAGATCACTGCCGGCACTTGCAACCCGGAAGTGACCGCTGGCTCCACCCACGAACGTCACTCAGCCCCAAGATGGCGCTTCACAGCGTCCACAGGGGGAACCCATGCCAGCGCTCCAGGTGCTGCTGCCCCCACCGCCCACGGTGCTTACCAGGAAGCACCCGGGGAATTTATTCAGGAGGGGGAGCATTTACTACCGCTGCCTGCCGCCAGCCTGTGGGACACTTCGGGGAGGCTGGAGCTATACTTACCCCGGCGTTGCTCTGGAGGCAGCGATCCGCTGGACCCTTCTCCCTGCTGTCTCACCACCGTCGTGCCAACCAGCCAGAAGCACCGTGGCGCTTCAGGACACCGCACCGGCCGAGGTAGGAGACCCCCCCGCTACCTGAGTCGACCGGCCGGGCCTGGGACATCCTACATCTGTAGGATCCGGTCTCCAGAAACAGGAAACCAACTGATGCGTGTGAGGGAGCTGCCCTTTTTGTATCTGTAGGTTTCCTGTTCCCGAAGGGCAGATCCCCTCTCTCGTGGTGCTGTCATGGTAGTCCGAATAAACAAACTTAAGTGTGCGGTGAATTATACTATTTATTTAAACTTTGCAGGATTGACAGTAATTGGCTATATCTGTTCGCATCTTGGGTCAATAGAAGTTATGTGTCTGGCGAGCTTTAGTCTAATCCAAGGTGTCCAGCCAGAGGAATTTCATGAGCAATTCTCAATAATTGTTCCCTGAATAGATAAGGAACGACCAGCCGCTTACAATAAAAGGATATAAAACATATGGAAATAAAATGTGACATACAAATATGCAAAACATTTATAAAGCGAAAGGGAGAAACTTACAGAAATATCTAAACTTTGCAGTCTGGTATTCTACTCCCTGAGGGGGGATGAATATGAAATGGATCACGTCAGCTCGGCTGTCCCTCAATCTGTGAACGACTTTCTTTGTGTAAGGCCTAATTTATAGATTTAACCTGGAGATCAGATTTCTAGACCAGCCTCTCATGTCAATATTCTAATTCCTGGTTTGTGACTGGACTATGGCTACTTTACCAATGAATACATTATTTTTCTAAAGGTTCTTGTCTTAGCTTTTCTATCCCGTTGTAAATAGAAATTGTCAGGGTGCAATTTGGTGTCTGGCTTCAGAAAGCATCAGGGTTGTGAAATGGTTCCAATTCTGTGCCTTCCCAGGAAGGCACCCAGGAGTCTAAAACTGCCTTTTCTCAGGATAACATATGCTATCACCTTAGTGAGACCTGCTGCCTAAGGACAGATGCTAGTTAACTGCCAGCCATACATCGCCTACAAATACATATTTCCACTACAAAAAGTGAACATTTTTGTATTGCAACTACAAGGAAAATATTACAAAGAACACAAACCTTCATTTGAAGTTCTCCTTGGCCTGGAGTTCTGTCAATTATATAGTAAATTTCATCTCTGGAAGTATCTTTATCTTCAGCTGACAGTACAGCACTTGAAATAATGTAATTTTCACCCATACTCAGCACGACTTCACAGTGCCTTCAGGAGAAAGTATTAACAGTGATTCAATTAAGATTGTTACAAGGAAGCTCTGTACATAGGTACAACGTATATCCTTCCATTAGATAATGTAATTATTCACCACTAATATTACTGAAATAAAGAAAATATTAACCCAAAACTTGATAAAGGCCTATAACTGCTGTTTGTTACGGTTTATCAATAGTGTCATAAAATGAACCATTGTACAAAATGTTAAAATTGCACCAAATTTATCAAAATGGCACATATTGTATGATAATATTATGAAACAGTTCTTTCTCCCTTAAACCACTTCAGAAAGCAAGTAGCTGTAAATAATACATATACACTGTGTGAACAATTGTTTGGCAATTTTTATTTTTGGTGATTAATTTTTTTATTGAACTATAGCCCTGTTAGTCAGTCCAAAAGTTTAATAAACCTGATAATATCCAAAACATATCATAAAAGCAACCTGGGAGTAAAATAGATAGATTGTTCTTCTTCAAAGGTCAAGTTAGTTACTGACCTCAACCCACTTAACAGAACAAGATCTATACTTATTAAAGACAATAATGAAGGCAGAAAGGTCCACAGACAATCGGTAAATGAAGACAGCTATAAAAAACGCCTGGAAAAAAAGAACATGGGAGGTCCACGTGTCTCAAACTGTAGGTAACCACTGCCTTCAGATTATTTACAATAACCCATTGCTGTCCATAGTCAAGCCTGATCCTGCTCAGGCCTTATTCACTTTGAGGTAATTTTTGACGCATAGAAACATTTTAATACTAGAGGTTAGGACATCCCGATTAGGTATACCTTAGAATCATAGAATGTTACAGTTGGAAAGGACCTCAAGAGTCATCGTGTCCAACCCCCTGCTCAATGCAGGATTCACTAAACCATCTCAGACAGATGTCTGTCCAGCCTCTGTTTGAGGACTTCCATTGAAGAAGAACTCGCCACCTCTCGTGGGAGCCTGTTCCACTCATTGATCACGCTCATTGTCAAAAAGTTTCTTCAGTTTCATTCCATTGCTGTTTCCATTTGTAAATGAGAATAATAATAATAATCCCTCTACACTGTGACATCCCTACAGATATTTGTAGACAACTATTAAGTCTCCTCTTAGCTTTCTTATTTGCAAGCTAAACATTCCCAGATCATTTAACCATTCCTCGTAGGACATACTTTGCAGTCTGCACACTATTCGATTAGCTCTTCTCTGAACTTGCTCCAGTTTTTCATTTTTTTAAATGTGGTGCTCAGAATTGGACATAGTATTCCAGATGTGGCCTGACCAAGGAGAAGTAGAGGGGGATAATTACTTCACATGATGTAGACTATATGCTTATCTTAATATATCCTAGAACTGTGTTTTCCTTGTTTGCTGCTTCATCACAGTGTTGACTCATGTGCAGTCTGTGATCTATTAGTATACCCAAGTGATTTTCACACGTGCTGTTGCTTAGTTCTATTGTTCTTAGTTCATTTTGTAGATGTAATTTTAGTTTTTCTTGCCAATTTCACTGTTAAATATCATTCTATTAGTCGCTGCCCATTGTTCAAGCTTATCTCGATCCTTCTGAATCCTTTCTCTGTCTTTTCTAGTGTTAGCTATCCCTCCTAGCTTTGCATTGTCTGCAAATGTGATCAGTTTATCTTCAGTTTGCTTATCTAGATAATTTATAAAAATGTTGAATAACACTGAGGCCAGAAGAGATCCTTTTGGTATGCATTGGTGCTAGTGGGATAGCTATTCCGCTTTTTCTTCATCAAAAACAGTGTTTACTAAGTACCATGTTATTTATATGCACTATTGCTTTTTACTTACTTACAGCAGGGTATATGTTCATTTTGTTATCTATGTTTTGTTTGTTTACAACAAAGCATAAAAATTAATGCATAAATTATTTTGTTATATTTTGAATATACTGATCTTCTATATTCTGATTTGTTCAGTTAGCACAGTTCAGTGTCGTAAAAGCTTGACAACGCTATAGGCTCCACCATCTTACCTAATTTTTTTTTTTAACTCAGCCTACGTTGTCTGACAAGATTACCTAGCAAGGCCAAATGCAAGCCCAATATGATACTTATGATAATACAGGGGGAGAAATAAGTATTGAACACGCCACCAAATTTCTAAGTAAATGTATTTCTAAAGGTGCTATTAACATAAAATTCTCACCAGGTGTCATTAACAACCATACGGGAGAGAGAGGAGGACCCCGCTGACCATAAAATCTTACACATTACAGGGAAGGGAGAGAGGACCCCACTGCCCATAAGAGCTTACACTCTACAGAAGAAAGAAAGAGGACCCCACTGACCATAAGACTTACACTCTACAGGCAAAAGAAAGAAAGTACCCCACTGACCACAAAAGTTTACACTCTACAGAAGAAAGAGACTTATTCAGTGACTCTGGAGTTGGAAAATGGCTCTGCCATACAAACTGTGCTCTGCTGGGACTCGCTGATCTCTGACGGCCCATGTACTGACCACCACTGCACCAGGTATGATAATCCACTGGATGTCAAAGCTGGAAGGATTATGGGAAGGCCCGCAGGGCCAAGGAAAAATACATTAGCCTGCTCTCTGATACAAGGCTGGCATTAGGGCAGGCAAACTAAGCATTTGACTAGGGCCACCACTCCCCCTACCTAATAGCGGCACACCACCCAGCCGCTATGTGGCCCATGAGTCAGGGGTGCCTGGCGCCAGTGCCGACACCCACACCCCCCCTATCACGCATTTAAATATATCAGCATCATAGATCCCTCTCCCATCATTCCTCCTCTGTGTCTGATGCAGTCGGAGCAAAGACATCAATTCACCCTGAGCCGAGCAGTGGAGCTGCTGAGGGGATGCGCTGCAGAGACTGGAGCAGCAGGGCAACAGGGAGAGTTATGTATTGCTTTGTTTTTTTTTTTAACTCAGTGAGTACGTGGAGGTCATAATACAGAAAGACTATTGGGGGCTGCATTATACTATATTTACTATATGGGGCTACATTATACTCTATACGGGTGCACTATACTATATGTGGGCTGCATTATACTATATTTGAGCTGCATTATACTATATGGAGGCTGCATTATGCTCTATGGTGGTTGCATTATGTCCAATGGCGCTGCATTATACTCTATGGGGTCTGCGTTATACTCTATAGAGCAGCATTATACTATTATGGGGCTGCATTGTACTATATACTCTATGGGACTGGAATATACTCTATGGGGCTGCATTATACTCTATCGAGGACTATGGGCTCTGAATTATACTACAGTCATGGACAAAAGTTTTGAGAATGACACAAATATTAATTTTTACAAAGTCTACTGCTTCACTTTTTCTAATGGCAATTTGCATATACTCCAGAATGTTATAAAGAGTGATCAGCTTAACAGCAATTACTTGCAAAGTCAATATTTGGCTAGAAAATGAACTTTATCCCCCAAAACACATTTCAACATCATTGCAGCCCTGCCTTAAAAGGACCAGCTAACCTCTTTTCAGTGATTGCTCCATTAACACAGGTGTGGGTGTTGATGAGGACATGGCTGGAGATCAATCTGTCATGATTAAGTAAGAATGACACCACTGGACACTTTAAAAGGAGGCTGGTGCTTGGCATCATTGTTTCTCTTCTGTTAACCATGGTTATCTCTAAAGAAACACGTGCATTCATCATTGCAATGCACAAAAATGGCCTAACAGGGAAGAGTATCGCAGCTAGAAAGATTGCACCTCAGTCAACAATCTATCGCATCATCAAGAACTTCAAGGAGAGAGGTTCCATTGTTGCCAAAAAGGCTCCAGGGCGCCCAAGAAAGACCAGCAAGCGCCAGGACCGTCTCTTAAAAGTGTTTCAGCTGCGGGATCGGGCTACCAGCAGTGCCGAGCTTGCTCAGGAATGGCAGCAGGCAGGTGTGAGTGCATCTGCACGCACTGTGAGGCGGAGACTCTTGGAGCAAGGCCTGGTCTCAAGGAGGGCAGCAAAGAAGCCACTTCTCTCCAGAAAAAACATCATGGACAGACTGATATTCTGCAAAAGGTACAGGCAGTGGACTGCTGAGGACTGGGGTAAAGTTATTTTCTCTGATGAATCCCCTTTTCGATTGTTTGGGACATCAGGAAAACGCCTCATTCGGAAAAGACAAGGTGAGCGCTACCACCAGTTTTGTCTCATGCCAACTGTTAAGCATCCTGAAACCATTCATGTGTGGGATTGCTTCTCAGCCAAGGGAATCGGCCTCTCTCACAGTCTTGCCTAAAAACACAGCCATGAATAAAGAATGGTACCAGAATGTCCTCCAAGAGCAACTTCTCCCAACCCTCCAAGAGCAGTTTGGCGATCAACAATGCCTTTTCCAGCATGATGGAGCACCTTGCCATAAAGCAAAGGTGATAACTAAATGGCTCAGGGAAAAAAACAGAGGTTTTGGGTCCATGGCCTGGAAACTCCCCAGATCTTAATCCCATTGAGAACTTGTGGTCAATCATCAAGAGACGGGTGGACAAACAAAAACCTAAAAATTCTGACAAAATGAAAGCATTGATTGTGCAAGAATGGACTGCTATCAGTCAGGATTTGGTCCAGAAGTTGATTGAGAGCATGCCAGGGAGAATTGCAGAGGTCCTGAAGAAGAAGGGTCAACACTGCAAATATTGACTTGCTGCATTAACTCATTCTAACTGTCAATATAAGCTTTTGTTACTCATATGTTTACAATTATATTTCTGTCTGTGATAAAAACATCTGTCAAACACACATAAAAACCAGAGGGCAGCAGATCATGTGAAAATATCATATTTGTGTCATTCTCAAAACTTTTGGCAATGACTGTATATGAGCTATATGGAGGCTACATTATACTCTATCGAGGACTATGTGGCGTGCATTGTACTATATGTACTTTATGGGAGTGGCATTATACTCTATTGAGGACTATGGGGAGTGCATTATACTATGCGTACTATATGGGGCTGCACTATACTCTATCAAGGACTATGAGGTGCATTATACCATGTGAACAATATGGGGGCTACATTATACTGTATGGAGACTATGGGGTGCATTATACTAAATGGAGGACTATGGGATGTGCATTACACTATACTGAGGGCTATGGGGAGCGTGTTATACAATATTGAAGACTGTAGATTGTAGTATTCTATATGGAGGACTATGGAGAGTGTAGTATACTATTTGGAGGACTATGGGGAGTGTACAATACTTTATGAATGACTAAGGGTCATTTTATACTATGTGGAGAACTATGGGGCATATTATACTTTATGGAAGTGAGCCGCCCGCCAGGGCAGTGGGGTACTCGGCACCGAGCCCGTTCACTTCTATGGGGGATGTCACAGTAGCTGCAGCTCGGTCCGTGGCCCTGGGGCTCACCTTAAATGTGGGATATTTACAGGGGATTAAAGTGTTTGTAGAATGTTCGTGACGCCACCTGTGGTTCCTGGTCAGGGTGACCAGCGCTGCTGTATAGGTCCACTGAAGGGTTGGTATTAGGCAGCAAGGTGTTAAGCCTTCCACAGGTAAGGCTGGGGACCCTCAGGGTAATTAAGCTGTGTAGGGGTGCAGGATGGAGGAGGGGAGTTCGGCCGTAGGAGTAATAATGTGAACACACACACAAAAGTCTCTTTCTGTACCTTTACTGATGGAATTGCAGGCACATCCCGGGATACTGGCAGGGTGAAGGATGCACGTCCAGTTCTTCCCACTGAGTAGGTGTAGGGCCTCCTTACTCCTGTAATGTGAGTCTCTGAACTGTGTGAAACGAGGCCTAACTCTGTCTTCAACTTTACACCCGGTTGACTTTGTGTAGGGCCTTCTATTGGAAAGAACACAGTCTCTAATGGTTGGCCGACCAGACTCCTGTCTTCCTGACCCAGTTACATATCAGCACTCATGGGCTCCTGGAACTTGAAGTTCTCCAGGATCTCTGGTATCTCCTACTGGTCGTGAAGAATCCAGCAAGCTCGGACCCGGTGTCCGGTTAATCAGAGTAGAGGTAAGCTATCAATGCTATTTCCACCTCTGTCACTCTCTTCTTATCTTCCACTCGCCTTTCGTCCTACTCAACCCTCACATAAGCACACTTCTCTTTTCTTACTTCCAAGCTCTGCCTGGAGCTGCTATCAGTCTTCACCGTCTGTCCTGCACCTGGCTTTGCAGACTAACTGATCTGTGCTCGCTCCTAGAGCTAACTCTCTACTTGCTTCTCTCAGAGCTCCCTCTGAGAACTCATCTACTCTCCACGTAGACTCAGACTAGACTCTAGACAAATCTCTCCTCTCTCCTCTTCTGAGAGAACTAATCTAAACTCTGTGGCTTCACCATCCTTATATACACTAAAAAGGCTCCCTCTGGTGGCTCTAGGGATTGGTGAAGATGTGTGTATGCATATTGGGTCCTCTAGTGGTCATTACCTTCAGTGCATCCCTCTGGGAAATGAGATTCTAAGCGCAGCTGGGCTCTACAGAAGACTATGGGGTGTGCATTATACTATGTGGAGGACTATTACTAAGCAAGCAAATGACCCCCTGACGAAGGCTGTCGCCGAAATGCGTGTCGGGGGTGGACGCATCCTGGGGACACTGCACATGCGCGCTTAAGGTAATGACTGAGTGAATTTTGAGCGAGTTTCCAAATGTATCTTGAGTCCACATTATCTTTTGGTATATATCATATTACCTCTTCCATCTGTATTGCTGCGCACCTTAGCACCTTAGCCCTTGAATTGTCTGCTGCATTTGCACTTTATATTATATTATGCACATAATATTTGTATACTAGTACTTTATTCATTTATTTTGGTGGCTTATGAATTATTTTATCTATGAATTTATATTGTATTGGCCACATTATATTTATGTGCAATATATGTGTACAATTGGTCCCCTGTGTTGCTCCCTCTTTTTTGGTATTTTGTTCCCACACCTCCCTATGGTTTTTGAAATAAACATTTGTTCTTAATTTGAATATTGGACTTTTTTCGGTTTTCTTCGTTATGGATTGTCCTAATTTCCGAATTGTCCTTCTTTTCGCATTGTCCATGAGTGTGCTAAGAGGGTTGATTGTAATTAATCGCACTATTTATGTTACTTTTTTCTATGTGCACTTTTGCCTTGGAATTTTGTTGAATCTAAGCAAGCAATTGCTGCCTATTCATCAAGTGATTGGATTATTTATGCCATAACAAAAATCATTGTTCTTGGCAGCACATCGACCAGTGAAAACTACAGATATGCTGCTGATAACATGGTACTGCATGGGGACAGATTCATCTACTAGTGATCGTTCTGTGCCCATCATTCTTCCTCAGACGGTGGAAAGAGGCCAGGAAACAAGCATCAAACAATTTTAATATTGCCAATCTCACTCATTTAACGGCCTCAACTCAGCGCATGTAAATACAACCAAAATGTTTCTGTGTGATGGTGCAATATGTTAGCATTTGGGGCCCCACTTTGAACTTTTGCCGAGGGCCCCATTTTGTGCAAAACTGGCTCTACTCTGATGCTTTAGCAATGTGGGAAAAGTTTTTTTTTTCCAAACCATGAATTGAATCTCAAAGTGTTCGAATTCATGTGAAAATGCAAATTTCAGGAAATTCAACTCAAACTTGATCGTCTATGGATTGATCCACCCATCTCTAGTTGGTGCTATATAAAACTTTATTTTATTGAGAGTAATCCTTCATTTACAAGAACCGGTACTATAATACTATAATCAGAGTAGTAGGAATATTCTGTTTTCGGTATTGCTGTAGACGTTAGTTTATCTATAAGGTAAGTGCTTTGTTTGTATATTAGGTAAGTATATAATACTTACTTTATAAGAATTGGTTTTTCATCATTAACTCCAATAATGTTGACAAAAATAGTTCTCTCCACTTCATGTTGTTCATCTGACAATCGAATTGTAAAGCTGTCAGCAAGGTTTTCAGAATTGTCGTGCACATATGCAAGCTTCATACCTATCAACATAAAACAAATAAACCTATCCATAAATGTATGGAAACTTGTGTGGATATTGAAGGATATCTTTTCAGCAAAGTTTGCACACTGGAAATCACATCTAGTCAATCATGAAGTCATTGATAAAATAAATATAACTAATATAGATTATAATCAAAGCAATCTAAATATTTACCAATACAAGGGCAACTGTAGAAAGTAAATCATTTACTTACTCTATTAAAATATTTCAAAAACTTTTCAATTTACCATTACAATCGTACCATTTTTGAGATGTTCCATTGTGAAGTCATTTACTAAATGAACCGTGCTAATTTTTTTGTTTTTAAGTAATTGCTTCCCTTGATCTATTCCAAAGCTTTCTTCAATAATTAATCCATGACGGGGAGGTAATGTAACAATAAATGATAAATAATTCTGGGGACATCCATGTCCGACACATTAATTACTGAAGGATTAAGTTCTCTCATTTGTCCTTCCTCCACCTAAAATTGACAAAAAAAGAAGCAAATTTAGAATAAATATAAAAAAAGCAGACAGCACTCACAGCATTGGGGCACCCGTTCCAAATCCAAGGAACCCTCTTGGAAAAAATCCCAGCAATCCAAAAAAATAGAAGAACAGTGCTCCATCCAGGTGTAGTAGTAAAGTGAAAAAACTTTATTCCGCCATGGTACAATACAACGTTTCGATCAAATAGATATTTGATAAGTATGACAAAGATCTATTCGATCAAAACATTGTATTGTACCATGGAGCAGTAAAGTTTTTTCTCTTTACTACTACACCTGGATGGAGCACTGTTCTTCTATTTTTTTGGGATTGCGTAAATTTAGAATAAGTCTAATGAATACAGACTACAAAACATTAATTATACTGTTGGAGGGGTTTTCCATCCTTGCTCTAAAATACCTAAAATGACAAATAGGGTAGGTACTCACCCATGCTTGTTCCCTGCTACTGGTCCAGATTTGGCATTTTCACTACATCTATGACTTCCAGTTGACAGTATAGATCACCGCTGTAGCCTATCCCTAAACTCAGTGGCTCACATCATCACCTACATTACAGCCATTGAGCTCAGTGATTGGCTACAGTGGTGATGTGACGCTAGTCACAATCCACAGACTGGCTGTGAGTCAGCAAAGTCTGACGTTCCGTGGTCATTGCTACAGTTGACGGTGGAGAGCTTTGGGAAGCATCCATAGTTCTAAAACACTGACCCTACAGCTGAGACTGTGAAGGTTCTAGTTTTTGGTGTTCCCTTGCCAAATCCTGAACCATCTGGGTCAGATTTGCCACCTGATCACAGAGTGCACGAATGGGATCCATTGGTGGAAAAAAAAGTACTTTTGTTGCCAGTCAAAATATAACGCTAGGACAGGCTGTGAATCAGGGAAGTCAGACGTTCTGGGGTCAATACCAAAAGAGCATGTAGTAAACCTAGCAAAAATATGAAGTCGTGAGTCAGGTCACAAGCCAGGGTCAGAATACCAGAGAAATAGTGGATAAGCAAAGGGGCAATAACAAACGGGTAGTCAGAACACGGTCCAAATGTCAGCAGCAGAATATCAGATGCAAAGGGGGCAATAATGAACTCAGAACTTACAGCACAGGGATTAGGCAAATACACACCAGAAAGCACAAGCTTAGAACAAGCTTTTGACTGGCAGTGATCTGGGCCAGATAGCTCACCTGAATAGCATTGTAATTACCAAGAACAGGGAGCACCTGTGGAAATCTCTGCACCTCCCAGCCTCAGATAGGTAAATCGAGCTGTCAATCAAAACACCGACAGCTCAGCAAGCCCCAGCACAGGATAGGATGACAGAGCTGTCCATCATTGAGTCCCAGACACTCTGAGATGAGAAATTGTGACAAGCGATATGTGTTGTCGACATGATGTCACCTCGGCAGCCAAGACACTGAGACCTAAGCAGCAGTGGAGAGCCAGCGCTGTATCCGAGGAGTGTAAGTACCTCTTTATTTATTGCTTCAGGTTTGTTCGAGTGTACGGGGTCCACTTTCAACATTTACATAAACTTTCGAAAACTACTGTTATTTGAGATAAAGAAAATTATTACTAATATCACCCAGGTACTTTGGCTGCTGCTCATTGACTTTATTCTTACAATCATGGTGATTGGTCTCTGAATAAAACTCCATGATCAAAGCTGTCTAAAATAACATCACATCTCAGATAGCAGAAAAAGGAGGGTGGAGAGGGGAATTCTGCAGGATATTTTAAAACGTCCTTCCAGAGATAGCTATGGTCCACCTCACTTTTCAGAGTCAATTGGCTAGGTAACTGTCTAAGCTAGTATTTCCTGGTCACTGCTAATGAACAGGTGAGGCTTGTGATAGCAAACATGACAATAGGGATTAAAGATGATCTGTCATCAGACTATCCTTCCTATGTAAAACAAGTATAGTTTGGAAAGAGGTATGTCTTTTATGAAGGAAAACAGTACTCCTCTCTAAATAGTGTCTGCAAGGCTGTGGTTGATTCTTCTTGTAGTGAAATATGTATATATATGGATGTATGACCAGCAGTAAATTAACACCTCTCCTTAAGGGTATGCCACACTAAACAATATCGCTAACGGGATCGCTAAAAAAACGTCACTATTTAGCGATCCCGTTAGCGATATTGTTCAGTGCGGCAGCTTCCAGCGACGAGCTTCCTGCTGTGATCTCGCTCGTCGCTGGAATCGCTCCGGACCCTATTTCATCGCTGGCGCTCCCGCTGGGTAAGTATCTAATCGCTGTGTGGCACCTTTTCTTAGCGATTTAGCGGTACTTTTGTACCGCTAAAGTCGTTAAGAAGATCGCTAACGGCGATAGCGTCGTTAACTATATCGCTAAATGCGGTAGCATTTAGCGATATAGAAACAATCCCGCTAGCGATCTCATTAGTATGCAACGCTAACGAGATCGCTAGCGGGATTGCTTAGTGTGGCAGTACCTTTAGACTGCAACTCTCACAAATTTGATAGCATATGTTATCCTGAGAAGGCAGTCTCCTGTCTCCAGTCTCTCCAGGAGGCCTTGCTGAGAACACACAAAGTGGAAACATTTCATACATTGTGACTCTTCTAAGGGAGATGCCAATTGCAGCCTGACACTATCTATCTATGAGAAAGATCACACAAATAGTGTTCAGAGGAAAATAATGTTTTCATGGGTAAATAACCTTGATACAGTCACAAACCAAGAATTAGAATAATTAACATGAAAGGCTGGTCTAGAAACCTGATCCCTGAGTAAATCTATAAATTAGGCCTTTACACAAAGAAACATGTTCATAGTAAAGGTAGTGCCACACTACTCGATCCTGCTAACGATCTCGTTAGCGTCGCATACTAATGAGATCGCTAGCGGGATCGTTTAAATATCGCTAGTGTCGGCCACATTTAGCGATGTCGTTAAGGACGCTATCGCGGTTAGCGATCTCCTTAACGACTTTAGCGGTACAAAATACAGCTAAATCGCTAAAAAAAGGTGCCACACTCAGCGATATATACTTACCCAGCGGGACGCCGACGATCAGAATAGGGTCCGGAACGATCAGGACGACGGACGAGATCACAGCAGGGGCCTCGTCGTTGCTGCATGCCGCACACAACAACATCGCTAACGGGATCGCTAAATAGTGACGTTTTTTAGCGATCCCGTTAGCGATGTTGTTTAGTGTGGCATACCCTTTAGAGGCAGCCTAGCTGATGTGCTCCATTTCATATGTGTCGACCCGCCACCACAATTGTGGATTACCAGGGCAATGGGGTACTCAGAGCCGAGCCCATGGAAGTCTATGGGGTTTGTGTCACTGGCAGCGGTGGCTCGGTCTGTGGCCCTGGCGGTCTGGCGTATGTTGGGGGAGATATTTACAGGGGATATATATACAGTTCGTGACGCCACCTGTAGTCTCTGGTAATTTGTACCAGCGCTGCTGTAGATCTCTGAGGGGATGGTGAGGCAGCTAGATGTCGGGTCCCCTACAGGTGGGACTCTTCCCTCAGGTCGGTAGTTAAAGCAGGGTTGTGCAGGCATGCAATAAATAACTCAGTCTCACACATCAGCGTCTTTCCATACCTTTACTTGTAAGATGGTAAGGCAGTTCCCAGGGAGGCTGATGGGGTTGATGGAGGATGAGCTTTGAGGCAACGGTTAAGCAAGTTAGGGGCCTCCTTTACTGTCCAATGTTGATGAGTCCAACCAGCCTGAAGCGTAGTTCCCTCTATAATTCCAGCTATTCCAAAGCTGTTCTGCCCAGTCAGTTTTGTGGTCGGAGCCTTCCTGTGAGAGAGCTGAATTCCTATCTTGTCCTGCAGAGACTCAAGGTCCTCACTTCCCCTGACCCCAGTTACGTACTAACTCTTCAGGGCTACTCGCCACGACCTAAGGTCCGGTAAGTCTCTGGTTTTCTTACCACTATGCTTGAAGCTAATAGTGATCCTTCGGTCCCCAGTGACCGGTAGCAATGTGCAGGTATCCTTGACCTATGGCACTTCTCTGTTCTCTTCCACTTTGCCCTTCGATTTGCTCACACTCTTAATAGATATCTCAGTCTGTCTTCCAGTGGGGCACAGCTCTGACTAGGCTGAGGTGAACTAGGCCACCTGTACTAGCCTCCACTTTCTGAACTGCTAACAGGCTCAGACTGAACACGTCTGCTCTGTCCAAGGACAGGAATCTGACTGACTGAATCACTCCCCTCCACACCCCTGCTGGGGTGTCCGAAGTGTACGTGATGTCATGAAGAGCCCTTAACTGTTACCTCTCCACTCATCCTCCTGGTATTGTGTACCAGGGCTACACATTCCCCCATGGTAAACGACAGCACTCCCGGGCTGTAAAATACAAAGAGACATTTTGTTTATGCATGAAAACATCAACAATAAACATTAATTCGTCCCATCCGGGAGGTGAGGATGTCTTGAACGTTGCAAACAAAACATTATAGAAAAATACAAATATTAAATAACATTTTCATAAATAAACGACAATATTCTTGTGAAGGACCCGCACCAAACCTTCAACGTGGGTCCTGGGTGGGCTGCAGGACATCCGAATGCAGACCTCACTCAGTGCCACACCACACGGGTTTTTGTATTCAGAGGTAAGTCAAGGCTTCATGTGAAACCATTATAAGGCACAAAGTGCAACTATTTACAAGATACAGTTTTTGGGCTGGCTCAGTCCTCAGCCTCTGAGTCCATTATAAGACATAATAGGGAAAAAACACATATATATATATAGACTTTTTACAATATTCACATTAATTCGTTATAATCACTGCTGATATCTAATGGGTAACTTCCCTTTGGTGGTTCGCTCTGATCTACGTGGTGTAGCTTCAGGTATATCAAGTTGCGATCTGTCTGCACTGCGTAACGGCAAACTATAGAACTGCCTCAATCTTTCTATGGATCTGGCAAGCGTACTGATGGCTGGGAGGTGTGAGTCAGCTTCACCAGGGGATCCCATAGTATGGGGCGCTGCTTCAGATGATCCTTCTTGAGATTCCACAGGTTGAGGTGTTGCTGGGATGGGTAACTCCTGAGCGGACTCAACTGGCACCACGGGCACAACTGGAGGTAGAACTTCCTCTTGTGGCTGATAAAACTGCAACACTGGAATTATCACAGCATCTCCCAGTCGGGGCCAATCCGCAGGAAAATCTCCCAGATCTGTGTGTATGACCTCTTCCTTTCTTTCTCCTTGATTGATGACAGGGTTCTTTTCACAACGCTTTAAGGGTTCTGGACACAATTTCAAATGGTCTCTGGACACAGTGGTTGTTGTTCTTCCTCCGTCCTTACTGACGACACAAACTTTTCTGTTGTCATATTTAGAATCTTGTATGACGTAGGGTTCTTGCTCCCACTGGTTATCCAATTTGTGCATCTTCCTTTTTCTTTTTAATACTACCTCTCCAGGCATCAAAGGCTTGGCAGGAGCATTTCTGTTGTAAATATCTTCCTGTTTCTCCCGTGCCTTGTGGAGACTTTCCTCTACACAGATTTGTACTCTTCTGTATTGCTCTTGCCGATTGATGTCCCAGTTTTCAACGGCGTCGTCTGCCTCCGGTTCTACCACTCCAAGTTCTAGATCCATTGGTAGTTTTCCGGGCCTTGCTCTCATAAGATAGGCTGGAGTGCAGTTAGTTGAACTTACAGGTATATGATTATACAAATCAACCAAATCAGGTAGTAAGTCCGGCCATCGATTCCTGTCTTCCAACGGTATGGATCTCAACAAGTCAAGGACAATATGGTTCATTTTTTCGCAAAGACCGTTGGTTTGAGGGTGATATGGTGTTGTTCTAATTTTCTTGCACCCGTACATGTGACAGAATTCCTTGAATAAATCGGCTTCGAAAGCAGGTCCCTGATCGGTTAATACTTGCTCCGGATACCCATGCGGTCTGCAGAAGCTTGCTTGAAAGGTTTTCGCGGCCGTCACTGCGGTCTGGTCCTTAACTGGAACAACCACCAGAAATCTGGAGTAATGGTCCACCATGGTCAAGGCGTATGAGTATCCAGATCTACTTGGCGACAGTTTGACGTGGTCCAGGGCCACAATCTCCAGAGGACGAGTCGTCCGGATAGGTTGCAGGGGTGCCTTCTGACTACCGTAGTCCTTTCTTCTGAGACCACAGGGTCCACAGTTCCGACACCACCTCTCGATGGAGCTGCGCATCCCTACCCAGTAGAACCGGCATCTCAACAGGGTCTCCAGCATTGCGAGCCCTGTGTGCCTGTGGAGTGTTTTGGTGAAAAAGACTGTTGCTGTTGTTTGGCGCCAAATACCGCCATATTTGCCGCCAGATTCGCGCCCTAAGGCGCTGGAGAAGAAGGTGGGCGTACCTGAAAGAGCGCGCAAAGTCTTGGACACGCCCCCGGCTCTGACTCAGCGGCAGGTCCTGCAACAGGAAGTGAACGCTCTGACATCAGAGCGCCTGCGACGAAGGTCCTGTTCTCACTGCGGTGCCTGTGAAGTAGCAGCGTCTGAAACCGGTAGGCTCCGTTTAACCAAGGGGGCGCTAAGATGTCACAGCAACCGGCTGACAGTGCGGCCCCAGCCGGAGGCCCCAATCCCGCACCGCCTGGTATTGTAGCGCCAGATGGGGGTGCAGGCCCTGCACCCAGTCCGGTAGTCCCGATCATGCCACTAACGCTCCCATATATGCCTGGGGCGAAATGGCTTCCCCAGTACAGCGGTGAGCCAGGCACATTAGCAGGCTTCAAGCGGAAGTTATGCAGCATCCTAGAAATGTACTCCATGCCTGAGAGACAAAAAGCTGCTGTGCTAATAGGGCAGCTAACCGGCGCTGCTGAGAGGGAAGTGGAGACTTGGGATACCGTTAATCAGGAGTCGGTACCTGCGATCTTCCTTAAGCTACATGGCATATTTGAAGACCGCACAGAAACGGATCTCCGGATGGCCTTCTATCACTGTTCACAACAGCCAGGTGACAGCATCCGGGACTACGCTTGCCGACTACAGGGAGCCCTGAGAGCCCTCAAGCAAATTAACAATTTAAATGCTATCGACGAGAATAAAATGCTGAAAGAACAATTTATACAGGGATTGAGATGCCAAGAGGAACGCAGAACTGTAAATTGGTGGTCCTTAGATCATCCGGATGCTACCTTTGATGCCCTAAAGGACATGGCAATAAAAGGGCTGCGGCCCCTGGGCAAACCTGAGGTGGCAACCCAACATCATCAGGCTGAAGTCACTCTGGAACCGGCAGTAACCCCCTTTTCCCCGCTAGTGGCTGAAGCCAAAGCGCAGGTGACACCTCCTAGTGAATTGGACTGTCTGCGCTCAGAGGTGCGCCAGCTGACTAAAAATCTGGCTGCTGTGATGAGTGCCCTGCAGCTGCGGAAAGAGGAGGAAGGAAAGATCTTGTTAGCTGACTGCCCAGAAGACGTTCCGTGGATGCACCGGAGAAGAAAGAAGACGTCGCCCCCCCAGAGGAGGACAACGCCACCCCCAGGAGCGACCTCTGATCAACACCCTCCTCGTCGAGAGATCATCTGTTATCGCTGCAACCGGAAAGGTCATCTGTCTCCACAGTGTCCTTTAAACGGGCAGAACCTGGGTCCAAGGGCCAACACCCAGGAGAATACCCGTCAGGCCCCCTAGACTGGAACCGCAGGTATGTGGGCGGGCGACCCTACCTGTCTATTATTCTAGATGGTATTGCTGTTCCGGCATTGTTAGACACTGGGTCGCAGGTGACCCTAATACCTGATGCCCTATATACCAAGTACTGGTCAATGGACAGTCTTAAACCCCCGAGCCTTGACTTTACCGTGTATGCTTCTAATGGTCTTCCTGTAGAAGTACTCGGGACAAAATGTGTAGATGTAAAGGTGGGCAGAGAGGAGTTGAAAGACCAGGGGCTTCTGGTAGTAAAGACTGTAAATGAGGAGAACGGTTTAAATATAATTTTGGGTACTAACATTATCGGTAATTGTTTGGGAGAAGTTGTGTTCTTACTCCAACAGCTCGTTGAGATTGCCCGACCAAGGCAGAAAGGAGTAATCCAAAGAGAGATCCGGGCCCTGGTGTGTCAGCAGCAAGCGAAGCTTACCGACGGCGAAATTGGTAATGTACGGGTCACTGACTCGGATCCTATTGTGATACCCCCAATGAGTGAAATGATCATCTGGTGCAGGGCAGCCATAGGTCTGAGAGGACAGAATTACCAAGCTGTAGTAGAACCCCACCATTCAGAACATAGACCTACACTTATGACTGCTAGAGGAGTAGTAGAAGTGGTGAATGGAAGAGTACCGGTACGGCTTCTCAATTGGGGAGATGATGAGGTAAACTTACCCCGTTATGCAACCATTGCTAAACTTCATGCTGTTGACAATAATTCTATTCTCCCGGCTGAGTCCTTAGACTCCTGTCAAATAGCGGAGGATAATGACCCAGCAACCCAGGTGGCGGAATGGTGTCAGCAGCTCCATGTTGGGACGGACACCACTCCCGCTCACCAGAAGCAAGGGGTATTACGGGTGGTGCAAGAGTATGCCCAAGTGTTTAGCAAGCACCCACTTGATTTTGGGGTAATTAAGGGAGTCCAACATCATATCCCTACAGGCAGTCATCCTCCCATCAAAGAGCGGTACAGGCCCATACCTCCAGCTCATTATCAGAAGGCTAAAGAAATGTTGCATGATATGAAGAAAGCTGGGGTGATAAGGGATAGTTGTAGCCCCTGGGCAGCCCCTCTAGTTCTGGTTAAAAAGAAAGATGGTAGTATGAGAAAGTATTGTATTCAGGTGAGGTACAGCTCTGACCAGGCTGAGGGGATCTATATCTCGCCCGTACTGGCCTCCACTTTCTGAACTGCTGCAGAACCAGGCTGGACTGCTTCCTCCCTCCAGCTAGACTCCACACGTCTGCTCTGTCCGAAGACAGGAAACACACTCTTCTAAAATCACTCAACAAACATACACCCTGACCACTCCCTCACAAGTAACTACACTACCCTAAGGGTGTGTCTAGTGTATGTTGAGTGAATGGGTATTTAGCATTAAACTGCTGTCTCGCCACACACTCTCCAGGGTACTGCGTGTGCCTAACACCAGGGCTACACATTCCCCCATGGTAAAAGACAGCACTCCCGGGCTGTAAAATACAAAAGAGACATTTTGTTTATGCATGAAAACATTAACAATAACATTAATTCGTCCCATCCGGGAGGTGAGGATATCTTGAACGTTGCAAAACAAAACATTATATTTAGAAAAATACAAATATTAAATAGCATTCAATAAATATACAGTATTCTTGTGAAGGACCCGCACCAAACCTTCAACGTGGGTCCTGGGTGGGCTGCAGGACATCCGAATGCAGACCTCACTCAGTGCCACACCACACGGGTTTTTGTATTCAGAGGTAGTTGTGCTGGTTTTATGTAAAACCAAGGTAAAGCACCGAAGCGCAACTATATACAAATAAGTTCTGGGCTGGCACAGTCCTCAACCTCAAAGTCCATTGTAAAACCAAAGACACAGATATAATATCACATTATTATAATACTAAAGTGCAAACTTTTTCTGGTTACCCAGCCGGGCATTCTACGGTTAGCAATATATATATGCATTATATACGTTATACTCTTCAACTTGTGCAAAAATTTGTAAAACATTCCTAAACTTTCTACAATATTACTTATGGTAGACCCTATAGGGATCTCACCGATTCTTCTTTACTATTTATTCATTTACTTCCAATACACTTTCCACCCCGGGGGCTGGAACAATGCAATGGGCCCTAGATCCCAGGACTAACAAATCATGCGCTGCGATTAGGGTCTGGGTCGCCACAGTTCTTGTGCGAACCACTAGGGCGCAACGGGTACATTCTCCTCACGAGACACCGATTGCGTTTCAATCACAGTTAACGATATGGACCGTGTCATGGATTGCGATTGAGACTGGGTCGCTAGTTGCGATGTAGAAATTGCTTTAATTTGCGATGAGCCTGCAGGGGGCGATGCTGGGGCACGGCCGGATACTGCTTGAGCTGGAGACGGGGACGCTGCGGTAGTGATGACGTTACCTGCGTCGGGGACGGGGTCACGGACGATGGTGACGTTAAGGGCATACCATCCCTTCATTCCCCAATGCCGTGTGTACGTGACAATGTCTCCATTTACTAAGTCCCTCCCGGGATGGCCTTGCGGTAGGTGGGATTCTACGTCCCTGCGACTAACAAAGACCCCTGGGTAGAGGCCCGGTTCACGGATGAAGCCCCAGCCCTTCCGGAGCTGGAACTCAGTCACACACCCCTGCCGCCGCGGTTCCCTCAGGGTACCTTTCTCTCTTCGGACACTCTCCTTGTCCGCGATCAGCTCTGCATGTTGTCGCTGACGATTCCGCTGAGCTTCCCGCTCTTCCTCCTGCTGGCGTTTCTGCTTCTCCTCACGACGCTGCCACTCATATTCCCACTGGGCGGTGTAGGCGACGTCATCCAGGCGCGCCATTTCGTCCCAGTCGACGTCTGGTAACGACGGACAGGACCCCTCCGGTGTCCCTGTCGGGGACCGATCATCTGCTGCGGCCTCCTGGCCGGGCGGGCATTCCGGAACTGGCGGTACCTCCTCAACCTCCTTCGCCTCCACCGCTTCACCGGTGGGATTAGGATTGGTACTTTCGGGGGCAGCCTCCGGTTGCTCCTTCGCCTTGGGCAGCAGAATCTTCGGTAACTCGAATCGTGGGGGGTCGTTGAGGGGAGAGATCACCGCGTCCCACAGCCTCCGCTGCTCCAGGGTACGCCGGCGTCTCTCGATCTCTTCAAATCCAGGTTGGTACTGGACCATCTTCTTCAGGCGTGCATTTTCTTCCTGAATTTCTAGCAACGCCTGCTGCAGGTGCAGGACCACGGATAACTCCGGTGCTGGTGGCAGCTTGGCTGGGGCACGGGGCCTGCCTTCCTCCGCTTCCCTGCTCGGCTGCACACGTCCTGCTTCCATGATGTTCCAGAAGATTCTTTCTTCTTCCTCCAGAGACGTCCGGTCTCTTCCGTGGAGGCGGGGTTTGCGTCTCCTCCTCCTCGCAGGGAAGGTGAAGAGGAGGCGGACCTCCTTTGCTGTAGGGCAGGATCGCATGTTGTAATAGCACTTTGAGAGGGCAGGCATTTTCTTCGCGCCACAGGGGGGTACACGCCCACGAAGGTACGCCCACCTTCTTCTCCAGCGCCTGAGGGCGCGAATATGGCGACAAAGATGGCGATTTTTGGCGCCAAAAGTGCAAACAGTCCTTTTCACAAAAACAATTCCATAGGCACACAGGGCTCGCAATTCTGCGAGTTTCGCATCCACCACAATTGTGGATTACCAGGGCAATGGGGTACTCAGAGCCGAGCCCATGGAAGTCTATGGGGTTTGTGTCACTGGCAGCGGTGGCTCGGTCTGTGGCCCTTGCGGTCTGGCGTATGTTGGGGGAGATATTTACAGGGGATATATATACAGTTCGTGACGCCACCTGTAGTCTCTGGTAATTTGTACCAGCGCTGCTGTAGATCTCTGAGGGGATGGTGAGGCAGCTAGATGTCGGGTCCCCTACAGGTGGGACTCTTCCCTCAGGTCGGTAGTTAAAGCAGGGTTGTGCAGGCATGCAATAAATAACTCAGTCTCACACATCAGCGTCTTTCCATACCTTTACTTGTAAGATGGTAAGGCAGTTCCCAGGGAGGCTGATGGGGTTGATGGAGGATGAGCTTTGAGGCAACGGTTAAGCAAGTTAGGGGCCTCCTTTACTGTCCAATGTTGATGAGTCCAACCAGCCTGAAGCGTAGTTCCCTCTATAATTCCAGCTATTCCAAAGCTGTTCTGCCCAGTCAGTTTTGTGGTCGGAGCCTTCCTGTGAGAGAGCTGAATTCCTATCTTGTCCTGCAGAGACTCAAGGTCCTCACTTCCCCTGACCCCAGTTACGTACTAACTCTTCAGGGCTACTCGCCATGACCTAAGGTCCGGTAAGTCTCTGGTTTTCTTACCACTATGCTTGAAGCTAATAGTGATCCTTCGGTCCCCAGTGACCGGTAGCAATGTGCAGGTATCCTTGACCTATGGCACTTCTCTGTTCTCTTCCACTTTGCCCTTCGATTTGCTCACACTCTTAATAGATATCTCAGTCTGTCTTCCAGTGGGGCACAGCTCTGACTAGGCTGAGGTGAACTAGGCCACCTGTACTAGCCTCCACTTTCTGAACTGCTAACAGGCTCAGACTGAACACGTCTGCTCTGTCCAAGGACAGGAATCTGACTGACTGAATCACTCCCCTCCACACCCCTGCTGGGTGTGTCCGAAGTGTACGTGATGTCATGAAGAGCCCTTAACTGTTACCTCTCCACTCATCCTCCTGGTATTGTGTACCAGGGCTACACATTCCCCCATGGTAAACGACAGCACTCCCGGGCTGTAAAATACAAAGAGACATTTTGTTTATGCATGAAAACATCAACAATAAACATTAATTCGTCCCATCCGGGAGGTGAGGATGTCTTGAACGTTGCAAACAAAACATTATAGAAAATACAAATATTAAATAACATTTTCATAAATAAACGACAATATTCTTGTGAAGGACCCGCACCAAACCTTCAACGTGGGTCCTGGGTGGGCTGCAGGACATCCGAATGCAGACCTCACTCAGTGCCACACCACACGGGTTTTTGTATTCAGAGGTAAGTCAAGGCTTCATGTGAAACCATTATAAGGCACAAAGTGCAACTATTTACAAGATATAGTTTTTGGGCTGGCTCAGTCCTCAGCCTCTGAGTCCATTATAAGACATAATAGGGAAAAAACACATATATATATATAGACTTTTTACAATATTCACATTAATTCGTTATAATCACTGCTGATATCTAATGGGTAACTTCCCTTTGGTGGTTCGTTCTGATCTACGTGGTGTAGCTTCAGGTATATCAAGTTGCGATCTGTCTGCACTGCGTAACGGCAAACTATAGAACTGCCTCAATCTTTCTATGGATCTGGCAAGCGTACTGATGGCTGGGCGGTGTGAGTCAGCTTCACCAGGGATCCCATAGTATGGGGCGCTGCTTCAGATGATCCTTCTTGAGATTCCACAGGTTGAGGTGTTGCTGGGATGGGTAACTCCTGAGCGGACTCAACTGGCACCACGGGCACAACTGGAGGTAGAACTTCCTCTTGTGGCTGATAAAACTGCAACACTGGAATTATCACAGCATCTCCCAGTCGGGGCCAATCCGCAGGAAAATCTCCCAGATCTGTGTGTATGACCTCTTCCTTTCTTTCTCCTTGATTGATGACAGGGTTCTTTTCACAACGCTTTAAGGGTTCTGGACACAATTTCAAATGGTCTCTGGACACAGTGGTTGTTGTTCTTCCTCCGTCCTGTTCGTGACGCCAAAGTTTTGTGTCGACCCGCCACCACAATTGTGGATTACCAGGGCAATGGGGTACTCAGAGCCGAGCCCATGGAAGTCTATGGGGTTTGTGTCACTGGCAGCGGTGGCTCGGTCTGTGGCCCTGGCGGTCTGGCGTATGTTGGGGGAGATATTTACAGGGGATATATATACAGTTCGTGACGCCACCTGTAGTCTCTGGTAATTTGTACCAGCGCTGCTGTAGATCTCTGAGGGGATGGTGAGGCAGCTAGATGTCGGGTCCCCTACAGGTGGGACTCTTCCCTCAGGTCGGTAGTTAAAGCAGGGTTGTGCAGGCATGCAATAAATAACTCAGTCTCACACATCAGCGTCTTTCCATACCTTTACTTGTAAGATGGTAAGGCAGTTCCCAGGGAGGCTGATGGGGTTGATGGAGGATGAGCTTTGAGGCAACGGTTAAGCAAGTTAGGGGCCTCCTTTACTGTCCAATGTTGATGAGTCCAACCAGCCTGAAGCGTAGTTCCCTCTATAATTCCAGCTATTCCAAAGCTGTTCTGCCCAGTCAGTTTTGTGGTCGGAGCCTTCCTGTGAGAGAGCTGAATTCCTATCTTGTCCTGCAGAGACTCAAGGTCCTCACTTCCCCTGACCCCAGTTACGTACTAACTCTTCAGGGCTACTCGCCACGACCTAAGGTCCGGTAAGTCTCTGGTTTTCTTACCACTATGCTTGAAGCTAATAGTGATCCTTCGGTCCCCAGTGACCGGTAGCAATGTGCAGGTATCCTTGACCTATGGCACTTCTCTGTTCTCTTCCACTTTGCCCTTCGATTTGCTCACACTCTTAATAGATATCTCAGTCTGTCTTCCAGTGGGGCACAGCTCTGACTAGGCTGAGGTGAACTAGGCCACCTGTACTAGCCTCCACTTTCTGAACTGCTAACAGGCTCAGACTGAACACGTCTGCTCTGTCCAAGGACAGGAATCTGACTGACTGAATCACTCCCCTCCACACCCCTGCTGGGTGTGTCCGAAGTGTACGTGATGTCATGAAGAGCCCTTAACTGTTACCTCTCCACTCATCCTCCTGGTATTGTGTACCAGGGCTACACACATATACCCCCCTCCCTCAGGGACAGAATACCAGACTGCAAAGTTCGATATTTCTGTAAGTATTCTCCCTTTTATTTTATCACTGTTTTTTGCATATTTGTATGTCACTTTTTATTCCCATTGTTCTATCCTTTTATTGTTAGCACTGTACCTTTTCTATTAAAGCTTAAAACTTTAATAAGCCTGAACCTTGTATGCTCTAAAGAATCCATAGCCTTAGAGTGTGTGCTCCTGGTGATTGGCACATAGTAGTAATATTTCCGAGACTCATTGCCTGCTTGTTCGTTGAGTGGTGGCAGCGTGTATGAAGCGGGGTGTGTGGTCTGTGTCGGGGTGTGATTTATGCTCCCATTGCAGCATAGGACAGAGGTTGAATGCTGGACTGATTGAAAGGAGACAGATTAACCCTTGCAGGCGCAACCCCAAGTCACGTGCTGAGAAGCGGGTACTTGACAAATTGGTGGCAGCGGTGGGATGTACAAATATATCCCCCTTGTAATACTTGACACTGCTCAAAAATTGTCAGTTTCTTAAAATAAACTTATCACCAGGTTTGACTGATATGAGATCAGACCTCCACCTTTCAGGCCTGATATACAGCATTCTAATAAGCTGTTTATATGCCTCCAACCCAACCTGCAAGACAACAATAAGACCTCTTATTATACTCACATGCATTGCGGTCCGATCCGAGGGCTGTTGCTGGCCTTGGCCCGGCGCCTCCCTCTTCTTTCGATGCAGTCCTCCTTCTTGCTTTGTGTGGATGACATGTCACTACGTCATCAACACAGTCTCCCTGGCATTGTACTCCTGCACAGGTGTATTTCTCTGCCCTGACGAGGGCAGAGCAAAGTATTGCAGTGCTCCAGGAAAGGTCAAAGAATGCCGATGCATGTGCACTGCAGTACTACACTCTACTCTAGCCAGGGCAGAGAAATACACCTGCATAGGAGTGCAACGCCAGAGACACTGTGTGGAGGATGTATGGATGGGTCACCCACACAAAGCAAGAAGGAGGACCGCATCGCAAGAAGAATGTAAGCGCTGGATCAAGACCAGCGGCACTCCTTGGACCGCACTGCCATGCAGGTGAGTATAATAAAAGGTCTTTTTATTGTTGTGCAGGTCGGGTTGGGGGCTTATATTCAGCATATTAGAATGCTGAATATCGGGCCTGAAAGGTGGTGGTTTTATCTCGTATTGGTCAAACCTGGTGACAGGTTCCCTTTAACCTGTTGACGATCAGCCTCCAAGGATGCTTTTGACTGGTAATGAAAAGAAGTGAGGCTATATTTTTTTTAGATGTCAGAATTGTAATTTCTTACACTTTGAGGTGTTTGGTTATTATTCTCACTTTAATAGATAAAAATAAACTTGAGGTGGGAAAATGTATGTTTTCATTTAGTTGCATAATAATTCTGCACTCTAATAGTTGCTAAATAATTCTGCATGCATAGATATTCTCCTAAGAAAGACAAAATCTCACTTTTACTTACTTAAATATTTTGATTTCAGGTTTTTCAACCCTTTGGATTGACCGACAGTTCTGCAGTTGTTCAATAGTAAAATTAATAATCATAATTACAAATCTCCTAATTGTTGTGCACAGTGTAAAGAGGTAATATGTGGTGTGATATTATGTCGAGGCTTAGTCAGTAGTTGCTTGGCTGTTTTAAAATGCCTACCATGGAGAGGCTTGTGGTACTGCCACACTAAACGTTCCCGCTAACGATCACGATAACGACACTATCGTTTGTGTGATCGTTTTAAGGTCGCTAGTAGCTGCCATACTTGACGATCTCATTAACGGCGCATCAGCGGTTAGCGATCTTTTTAACGACTTTGGCGGTCGTTGGGATGTGCCACACTGCATGTACTGTGAAAGATCACGACCTCGATAGGCGTGACTGAGCGCGACCTTTTGCACGCCCCTCGTCACAGATTGGTGGTCACTATGTGTGTCATAGATATTTATCACAGCTCTCCCGCTTTGTGATTGGATGACCGCGTCATAAAAGACGACGTATCAGCACTCTTCTCCATTGCTCTCGAGCAGAAGCGGTTCTTTCACCCAGTGTGTCCTGCTAGTCTTGGTAGCTACTGCGATCCGGTTTACGCCACTATTTCGGTTGCTACGTTCTACGTTGGAGTTTTTGCGATCGTCTGTGGAGTATCCTCTGCGATCCAGTTGTGACGCTAGTTTCCCTATTTCTTTTTTCAGAATCACACAAGTTTTGTAAGGTAGGTAATTTTTTTTGTCACATTTAATTTTTCTTTTGTCTTTAATTGTACCGATCCATTTTAGATCTCTCTGCTGTTGTTAACCATTGTTGTCCATCATGTTTTTCATTGTTTTGTTCAGGCACGCCCACCATTTTATGATCCCAGCTCTGTCTATGTTTACTCCTGCGTCGCCCACAACCACCATTTTGTGATCCCTGCTGTGTTCTATGTTGTAGACTATGTAAGCATTTTATTTAACCATTCTGCTGTTCTCACATAATCATTTTTTTTATTACAGATGGCTGATAAGCAGGAGTTTTTGCGTGATTTTATCGAGCTGTACCGCACAATGCCGTGCCTCTGGAAAATTAAGTCTGCAGATTACTGTAACCGGTTGAAAAAGAAGGACGCCTACCAAAAACTGGTGGAGCTCTGCAGGAGCCGTTACCCTGATGAACCGGCGGATGAGTCAACGGTTAAAAAACGGATTCAGGCCCTCCGCTCGGTTTATAAAAAAGAGCTCAATAAAGTTATCAATTCAACCAAATCTGGAGCCGGGGCCGAAGAAGTTTATGTCCCCAAACTGTGGTACTTTGATCTGTTAGCTTTTACAAGGGACCAGGAAGTACCCAGAGAAGGGACATCCATTTCGGATCTAGACCCGGTGATCCAGCCGGACACCCCTGTCATACATGTAAGTACCTTTGTATTACAACACATTTTAATGTACATGCCAAAGTGGACTTAAATTTAAAAAATATTATTGTGAAATGTAGATAAAATGGCAGAATATATCCTTTCATGTACTGATAATTTATCTAGCTCAACGGTTGAGGCTTTTCCATTTACAAGTGTCGTTTTCACATTTTGCTGTATATGGGTGTTATAGTGTGAAGATTAATTTCTTTGTCTTTGTGATTTACCATTTGTTTTTTTGTTCATGCAGGACACAGAAGAGGCGGTCTCCACACCTGCAACTGAAGAAGACAGCATGTCGGATCACATAGACGAAGTAGTCGAGCCACCATCATCTGTGCGGAGGCGGCTTTCACTTTCAGGAAGGAAAAGGAAGGCTCCCACCTCGGCTCCCACCTCGGCTACTCCTGAATTGGTGGAAATTGCTAAAAAACTTCTTACAGCAGAAAAAGAAACAAAAATAACTGGCTTTGCATATTTTGCTAATGAGAGGCTGCCTACTCTGGATCCAGTTCAGCGGCTTCATGCAGAGAGACTGATGTTAGAGGTACTGAATCAAGCGTCTTTTGGAAACCTTGACAACAGATATGTCGTCATGCCAAGACCGCAGTACCCGGACTATTCATGGCCGCACAATCCTGTGCCAAACCCAGTTGGGATAAACCCAAACGCTGGTGCTCCCCCTTATTTTTATTCACCCCAGAGGCAGCGTGGTAATGGCAATGATCCATCTTACCAGCAGTTGTAGGTTTTAAAATGTTTTACTAAAGTTTTTTTTGGTTGTTTTTATATTTTTACATTGATACCTTTTTTAATAAAAAACTTATTTATCTAATGAATTGTGGTCTTTTCTTATGTGATGTCAACTATTAAAATGTTGTATTTTTATTACATCTACTTGTCACACATGGGGTCATGGGAATACCAGCTGTCATAGGAGTTCCATCATAGGGAAAAAATGAAATGAAAAAAATATCAACAATTAACTTTTTTTTTTTAAGGCCCCTGGTCACACTAGCGCTAAAACCTTATACTAAAAATAATACACCACACCTGCGTAGATGAACGTAAATATTAAATATATATTTATGTCATATATATATATTTTTTTTTTTAAATAAAGATATAAAATTTAAATAAAAAAAAAAACATAACAAAATAAAAAAATTATAAACTAATTATTAACAAAATCAAAAAAAAAATTCAAAAAAAAAAAAATTACTGAGGGCCCCGGTGTCCAGCCGCTGCCCTCTCCAGCATCATCCCGTGTTGATGCAGAGCTCCCATCGCACTTTGCAGCTCTGCCACCGCAGTCTGCATCACTGCCACAGTGCTGCACATTTTTGCAATCACCCGGCGGTGGGACACCAACAGGTCCTGGGCAGTCGGGATTTCTGTGGAGGAAAAGGTAACAGTTAATAGTGAATTCTGTTGCAACATCAACATGTACATGTTATGTTAATTAACACTTACGGTTGTCGTCAGACGACCCGCTCACTGCCCACCCAGAACCTGTTGGTCCGCCGGCTAGGGAAACACAGAAAAAATTTTTTATATTACAACAGCCATTACACATAAGACCTTACAAAGTTCTCAAACATGTCTGAAGCTTATATAATGTGCGTTAATTACCTGATGGGGAGCCTGCATCCGTGTGACGGGATGATGCTGGAGAGAAGGCAATGGAAGGTGAGGTGCTTGACCCCGACTGTGGAGGGGGGGTTGCTGCCAGGGAAGGGGCTGAAGGGATGGAGAGGTGTGGTGAGGATGGTGGTGGAGGGGTAGCCGGAGATGGAGGTGGAGGGGTAGCCGGGGAAGGAGATGGAGGTGGAGGGGTAGCCGCAGCAGCTGGTGAAGGTGGTGCTGTAAATAAAATATACAATTCAGTCAAATAATCCTTCTACTAACCCCGTTACTGCCAGTACTTCCATCTATGCCTGTAAACCCCCTCACGACTGGTACTCCCTTTACTGCCTGCCCTATCACTGTCGGTACTCCCATCACTGCGGGTGCATTGATATAGGTAGATAAGGCTACTTGCGTTTTTTGTCGCAGCGCATCTTGCGCTATCGGACGCATGCGCAATGTTCCCTATCTTTAACATGGCGGGCGCAGGGTTTAGCGCTTGCACGCGTTCATGTGTATTTGTCGTGCGCTGCGCATTTTCCCGGTGTGAACACATACGCGCTAGACGCCGCTACATGTTGCAATTTTTTTTCCGGTCAAAAAAAAAAAAAAAGAGATGATTGAGACAGAGATGATAGAGCCAGAGATGATGGAGACAGATGATGGGGGCAGAGATGATGGAGGCAGAGATGATGGAGCCAGAGATGATGGAGGCAGAGATGATAGAGCCAGAGATGATGGAGACAGAGATGATAGAGCCAGAGATGATAGAGCCAGAGATGATGGAGACAGATGATGGAGGCAGAGATGATGGAGGCAGAGATGATGGAGCCAGAGATGATGGAGCCAGAGATGATGGAGGCAGAGATGATGGAGACAGAGATGATGGAGACAGAGATGATAGAGCCAGAGATGATAGAGCCAGAGATGATGGAGACAGATGATGGAGGCAGAGATGATGGAGGCAGAGATGATGGAGGCAGAGATGATGGAGCCAGAGATGATGGAGGCAGAGATGATGGAGCCAGAGATGATAGAGCCAGAGATGATGGAGACAGAGATGATAGAAATGTGACACATAGACAACGCATGCGCCAAAACAACCCAAAAGCATGCAAAAACGCATGAAATCGCAGACAAACGCTGGTTTTTTTTGTCGAAATGCGCATGCTGATGCGACTAAATATCGCAGCGTTTATAAGCGTTTGCATGCGTTTTTTTAATGCGCTACTTGTGCGCTCGAAACGCATCGCTAAAAAATGCAAGTGTGAAAGTAGCCTACCCCACAAAACATAACCTATCCAGATACCCTCATCAATACTCACTCAGAGGCCTGCGGAGCTGGGCCCGGATGCTGGCGACCCTCTCGCGTGAGCGATATCGCAGGTCCGCCAGCTTCTTCCTTATTTGCGCTTTTGTGCGCACCACATTGTACCTCCTCTGCAGGCCCCGCTGGATCCTCTGCAGGCATAACCTTTTGTGGCGCATTGGATGTGCCACAGGTAGCCTGCAGTGGTAGTCCCAGAGGTCCGTCTTTTTAATCAAATAACGGACCTCTTCATCAGCCCATTTGGGCCCGCGCTGTCTCGCCGCCATTGCCGCCATCACAAACAACAGAGCATTGGGCGACGCCAGCGCCATGACGTCACAGCGTGCGCACGTTACGTGCGACCGCACCGCGACGCTAAACGGTTTTTTGCGATTGAAAAGTAACCGCAGCAGCCATGCGGCAGAAGCACAGATATGAAATGCTGTTGCAATCGCAATACCACTGTTCCAAGGTAGGCGATCACAATGGCGTGTTATGTCTTTATGGCTGGGGATCGTGACAATCTTCTAGCAAATCACAAATGGCTTTTTGCATCTGTTTGCATATCTGTGTAGTTGCAGTGTCAAATAGCGATCACAATAACATTGCATATCTTGATGGCTGGGGCTCGCTAATCCCCTTTGCAAGTCACAATGGCTTTTTGCATAGCGTGAGTAGTCAAATAGCGATCACAATAACATCGCATATCTTGATGGCTGGGGCTCGCTAATCCCCTTTGCAAGTCACTGGCTTTTTGCATAGCGTGAGTAGTCAAATAGCGATCACAATAACATCGCATATCTTGATGGCTGGGGCCTCGCTAATCCCCTTTGCAAGTCACAATGGCTTTTTGCATAGCGTGAGTAGTCAAATAGCGATCACAATAACATCGCATATCTTGATGGCTGGGGCTCGCTAATCCCTTTGTAAGTCACAATGGCTTTTTGAATAGCGTGGGTAGTCAACTAGCGATCACAATAGCCTCGTATATTTTGATGGCTGGGGCTCGCTAATCCCCTTGCAAATCACAATGGCTTTTTGCAGATCTGTATGCATATCTGTTTACTTGTGTGGTCACATTGCGATCACAATGACGTCGCATATCTGTGAATAGCTGATTCCCTGGTGAATGTTGACCTTTACCTCCCAAGAATTTTCAAATATATGTATAACAATTTTTTAACCTTTCATATATGACTATAATATATATATATTATATATTTAAACTTTATAGATGCAGCTGTGGTGTATTATCTGTTATATATAATTATAATGTTTGAACGCTACTGAGACCATAGGCCCTTAAAATAATTGAAAATATTTGAAACTTTTTTCTTTATTTTTTGTAACAATTAACTCCTATGACTGATGGTACTCCCATGAGCACGTGTGTGACAAGTAGATACAATGTATAACAAAAAATAGGGAAAAAAAAAGCCTTTGAAAAGATTTTAAAAACTACAGCTGCTGGTAACATGTCTCTTTGCCATCCCCATTACTCCCTCCCCACATCTCACCCATCATTAGCCCTTCTCCCATATTGGTAAAATAATTGAAAAAAACACGAATGCATTTTTAAAATAAAAATATTTTATTATCAAAACATTGTTAAAAAAAGGGTAAAGTAAAACATTCTCAAAATCAAACTAGACCTGATGCTGCCAACTCACTGCACCAGGCCCATTAAAGTAATGGCAGTACTTGTCTCGGCCGGCCTTCGCATTGTCCTTGCTCCTGCCTTGATTGACTGGTTGAAGGCCTGCAATAGTGGGATCATTGTCACGCCATTCTCCGAGCACCACGTCACCATTGCTGTCCGAGTCCATGAAGCCTGGTGGACTGTAAGTACCTGCATCGCGTTTTCTTAGAAAATTGTGCAGCACACAACAGGCCAACACCACAGAGTCTATGGATTCCAGCTTCATGTTGATTGGAGTGTGGAAAACCCTGAAGCGGTTGGCCATTATGCCGAAGGCATTCTCCACAACGCGCCGTGCCCTAGACAGTCTGTAATTAAAAATACGCCTTTCCCCTGTCAAAGTCTTTTGTGGGTATGGTTTCACAAGATGCTCATGAAGGGGGAAGGCTTCATCACCCACAAACACAAAGTTTAGGTTGGCGGTGGTGTCCATGTTGGTTGGCAAGTTAAGTTTATTATTAAACAACCGATCACCAAAACTTGTGTGCTCCAAAACGCCACCGTCAGAAACCCTTCCATTAATGCCAACATTAACGTCAATAAATTCATAATTGGCATTAACAAGGGCCATGAGGATCACGCTGAAGTAGCCCTTGTAATTATGAAAAAAGGATCCGCTTTTGGCTGGTTGCGTGATCCGCACATGTTTGCCATCCAAGGCACCACCACAGTTTGGGAACTGCCAAATCCGTTCAAAATCAGAGGCAATAATTTGCCATTCTGCCACTGATTTGGGAAAAGGCATGTAGCTCCGTAAACTGCGGACGATGGCGTTGCATGTCTCCGGAATTAGTTCTCCAAGCAGCGACCGAGAAATTGCAGCAGAATATTGCAAATCCTTCATGGAACGTCCGGTTGCCAGAAATCGCAGCGTTACTGCCAAACGTTCCTCTGCTGAAACAGCTGCACGCATCCGGGTATCCTGCCGTTCAATGAGTGGCCTCACAGCTTCCAGTAGGAGCTTGAATGAATCCTCCGACATCCGTAGATAATTCCGGAAATCCTGCGGATTCTTCTCCTGCAACTCCCTCACTAGATGCATGTGGGTGAATCTGGACCTCTGCTCCAGCCATTCCCTGGTCCACATGCGACGCTTTCGCTTGGAGCGCCTCTCTTCCACCCGTGCCTCTTCCTGACGATCTGCCTCCATAGATAGCGCAACTGCCACAATCATACGCTCCGCGGTGGAGAGGTTCATTATGTGCAACCTGTACGGTAAAGAAGAGAAAAGTTAATGACTAATTAATTACTATTACTAAAGTGTTTAAACAGAATAAAATAAAGAATAAAATAAAAATTATATAACAAAAAAAAAAATAAACTTTTCAGTCTATACAGTTTACAAATGTCTAAAATGGTGAGGGGTGTAAAATAAATAAAGCAAAAAAAAAATAATAATAAATAAAGTCAGGGGTGTAAAATAAATAAATAAAAAAAATAAATAAATAAATAAATAAAGTCTGGGGTGTAAAATAAATAAAGCAGACGAAAAAAATAAATAAATAAATAAATAAGGTCAGGGGTGTAAAAGCAATAAAGCAGAGGACGAAAAAAAAAAAATAAGGTCAAAAAACAATATCAAAACATCACAAACAATATGTACCTTGAATCCAAATCCAAATATCCCGAAGATCCAAATCCAAATGGGGATGGATGGTGCTCTAACGACTCAGACAGGATCGCAAAACCCACCACTGCGCCACAAATATGATCGCAAAACACCGACACGCGATACTATCCTCACAAAAACGCACAAAGCACAGTTGGAATCATCCACAAAGTGCTCTGGATACAATGGATGGAGGCGCAGTTATTATAGCTGAGGTGATGTTTGTGGTCACCAATCGGAGCTGAAGGGCGTTAATGAAAGAAAACAAAGTCCCGCCTCCGCCGCTGACTAATGCATCGTTAATGAGGTCGCACATTGTTCACAAAAAGGTGCCACATTCAGCGATAATACTTACCCAGCGGGAGCGCCGACGATAAAATAGGGTCCGGAACGATGTCAGCGACGAGCGAGATCACAGCAGGAAGCTCGTCGCTGGAAGCTGCCGCACTGAACAATATCGCTAACGGGATCGCTAAATAGTGACGTTTTTTTAGCGATCCCGTTAGCGATATTGTTTAGTGTGGCATACCCTTTAGCCCAAGCCACTCCAATTCACAACATCTCAGGGATTGCCCTGGCCTTCAGCCTTTGACACCTGCAAAAGAATCTTGACTTAAACAGAGGCCCTGGGTTGGCATCCACAAAGTCAGCTGCTGGTTGATGGTGCAAGTTGTCAGGACTAGTCAGGTAACCAGGTCAGAACCAGGAAGACAGAATCGGAATCATTATCAGAATGCAAAAGAATGGTCAGGAAATGTCCCGCAGTAGGATCAGATAGCACAGGGACTGAAACAGCGTAGAACAAACTATATCTGGCAGCCACCAGAAGTAGGGTTTGGTGCTGTCCAATTCTCTGAAGCCTGCTGATCTTGCAAGTATCTCGGCAGGCTTGTGGGATCATTACATCATCAGGACTGCTCATCTCCAAAAGAGAAGTGATGCCAGGCAACTTATTTTATTACATTAAACTAATATATAATATATTTTAAATATTGAAATTCTTCCATTTAATTTTGAAATCGCACCTGGCCAGTGTCACGCACGCTACACCTTGCTTTATGCGTACTCCTATGCTTTTTGATGGTAGGGCCCCAAACAAAATCCTTGTAACAGGTCCAGGAAAGCCTTTTTATGCCTTAGAGTCAGGAGATGGAGACAATAAAATGTACAAGTTGCTTCTCTTCTCTACAGTAAGATAAGGAAGGTTTATGAATGGAAAATTAATTTAGCAATATAATTAGAAATCCTTTGGGGAAATGACTTGCTATTCTCTGTGCCTTAAATATAAAGGATAGAAGATTGAAAAGGCCTGGAATGGCCATATTAAAACAATTGAAGAGGCTTTAAAATAGCTGTTTCTTTGTAGTCCCTGTGTGGCTTCACAGCTTGGACAATTTTACCAAGTATAATAGGAAAGGTCTGCAGAGTCCACATGTGCAAAGTCGATAGAGACCTTTCCACAGAATCCACACAGGTGTCACAAAAATAAAATACATTGCTAATATTTTATTATAATGAAGGTACGTTGTTTTGTAGAGATTTGTTTTAATTTTGAAATTATATTGTCTTCTGTGCAAGTGTCAAAAATACAAAATAAAATCCAATGTTTTTCAATAAAACAAAAAATTCTGGTAGGGATGAATATTATTATGAAAACTGATTTTTTTTAATATTTAAAAAACTGCTCATGAGTATGAGAATGGTATTAAAAGGAATCTGTCAGAATGAACCACCAACCCTCTCCCCTTTAAACTGTTTATATGGTCTCTGAAGGATAATCAGAGCACTTCCTAAGCCTATAACTAAGGAGAGTGGTATGAGCTGACCACCTGAGGTCAACTCACTTCTTTTAACCGCTTTGCATCTTTGGAAACCTGAAGCGGTTATAAGAAACTCAAAAGACTGAACATATAAACAGCAAGTAGTTATTACATTGCAGTGTATATATTCCTTCTTTTAAGCATTTGTTTAACACTTTTTCAGGCAGGTTATGGAGCGTACCCACCTAAATTAAAAATCATCAAATCATCTCCTGCATATACCCTTTGACTTTCTATTAGTCAGTATACTATTTATCCCAATTTTCCAATGATCAACTGAACTAAGGTTGTCCCAGCCAAATTGCATTCTAGTGATCGATGTGGGCCTCAGCAACCAATCCTCATCGATCAAAACTTTCAATAGTCACTATAGCAATTCCGAAGTTCTGTGAATAGATAGTTAGATTTTAATCTCTTTCGGATATCCACAGTTATGCCTTTATACCCCTTTAATACAGGCACTTTATTAGGAAGTATCAGATTGAAGAGCTCAACCAACAGTAGCAGGATTTGGTTGTAGACAATGCAAGAACTTAGTCATTTAATTCCTTAGAAGCCGTAGACAAATGTGACTGCAGTATCTAAGCGGTGAGGGCTACTTATACCTTAAACCTTAGCTAAAATTTTTATACTTTTGCCCTTTTAATTGCAATCAGTGGGCTGCAAGTCTTGAGACCTTCAGTGATTGCTTCAAAACCCCAGTGAGAAGGAGCGCACAGCTCTTGTCTAAGCGTGCACACAGAGTGGAGTACAGATACAATAGAAAACAAAGACTTTTGTTTTATCCATGCTCCACTTTGTGTGCACGCACCTGTCTCCTGAGCCGGGCGTTTCTCAGGGTTTTTTTTTGAGTGATTGGTGAGGGTCTTAGGACCCAGAAACCACTGATCTACTTGCAATTAAAAGGACACAAACATGCAATACAAATTTTTAGCAAAAATGCAGTTACTCTTTAAGCCATTGTCTCCTCTAATCCAGCATATGAGCCATTGAGATAAATTTTGTGCATTTTAAGACTATCAGCTCAAAGTTTAGGCTGTCCAAGTAATTAGTAAATCTGCCCCAATGTTTATAAAGCGCATGTAGAATACATTGTCTTTTTTAATTCATTAAAAATTAATTTTAACTTGGTTGTCAATACATTGTTCTACCAAGTAAAGTAAGTGTTGAAAAGCCAAGCAGAAACATGTCATCATTATTTCGGCTGTATGCCATTTTCTTTCTGAGCATAGTCCAAAAACTGACAAAACGGAGAAAAAGAACAGACAGTATCCCCCTTTTATAATAGACTAGCCAGCATGAATAATCTTTAATGTTCTCCCAAAATACTAATTGCTCCAATATGCTGTTAGGCAACTATTATTCTATTACCATCTGACAAATTAGAATATTTCTACTAGATAACAACTGCCAACATTCCTTACTGTGATATTTCTGGCCATAAATTCTGGAACTTCATCGTTTGTTGGGTTGATTATGATATAAAATGGATTTTCCAGGGAGTGATGTTTCCCGTCAGTGACATACAATGTAAATTGATCTGCAGTTGGTTCTATCCGCTGATGTCTCGACTGGACATAGTTTATGTTTTGGGATACGACATCTTTCAGAGTAAAAGAATCTGGGTAAAATAAGAAAAAGTTAGTTGTAACGTCTTACATAAACTAAGCAAGAAAAAATTCTGGACTTTATTACAGTCATGATTTAAAATAATATTCTGTTAATTGGATATTGTATTACTGTCAAGTGGATACATGGCCATGAATAAAGCCCTTGGGAAGCAAACATTAGAAATGCAATAGAGATAGGCTACGTACATGCATGACCACAGGCAAGCCAGTTATCTACACGGCACCTCAAGGTCTATAAGCTAGACTGCA
The DNA here is from genome assembly GCA_033576555.1 of Oophaga sylvatica. Taxonomy (NCBI): domain Eukaryota; kingdom Metazoa; phylum Chordata; class Amphibia; order Anura; family Dendrobatidae; genus Oophaga; species Oophaga sylvatica. The sequence continues at coordinate 625,198,650 of JARQOD010000001.1, read as the reverse complement.
GGCTATTTCTGTTCTTGTTTTTTAATACCATCTGCTGTGTATACATACTTTTCTTCCAAAAAAATCTAGCTTCCAACAATTCAATTTTGACAGATATTTTACATAATGTGCATGTTTAAAGAAGGTGACAGCATTTCTGGAAAGATAACAAAATTCCATTGTAGCTTTCTAAAATAATGCCACATGCTGTGTAAAGTCTATTCTGGGAACAATAAGATATGTAAAATCATGGCGATCGCTTAAGAAGGAACTGTGCATATTAAAGATGGACTTTTATATGTTTAGTGAATGCTTCTTATCAGCTTTGAGCAGGGATGGGCAGCCTCCTAGTACTCAGGCTGTTGGGGCTAGATGGCTAAGTATTGTGCGTAATAGGATACGAAAGGTTCCCCGTCCCGCTACATGATTTCTAATTCAATTAAACTTTTTTTAATCACTCACCAATACTTATTCCCATGTTACTTTTCTCAAACCCTGGAGATGGAAGAATGTTCTCAATGTAGCCATATCGAGGAGGAGAAACAAGTACAAATTGCAAAGCGTTGTCCTCTGTGTCAGGATCATTGGCTTGTAAGTGACGTACGGTAATTGTACATGATTTGCCTTCATCCACAGTAAATATGTCATCTATGCAAGAAAATAAATGAAAAAATTACATTTCACTTTTGGGGTATGTCTCTACCAGCTTTGCACATTTCGAGACTGAAATGTTTTATCATACTTCTTTGCAAACTAGCTGTAGCTCAATGAGATTGGTTGGAGAGCATCTGTGAACTGCAATTTTCAAGTCTTTCTACAGATTCTCAATGGGATTTAGGACTGAACTGTGACTGGGCCATTCAGGCAAAAGAATATGGTTTAATTTAAACTCCTCCATTGTAGCTCTGGTAGTATGTTTAGCACGCTGTGGGGATGCTTTTCTTCAGCAGGGACAGGAAAGCTAATCAGAGTAGATGGGAAGATGGATGGAACTAAAATAGGACAATCAATCCTGGTGAAAAACCTGTTAGAGGCTGCAAAAAACTTGAGACTGGCGTGTAGGTTCACCTTCCAGCAGGACAACGACCCTAAACATACTACCTGTAACGAATGGAAGCGGAGGCAGAGGTGGTGAAGTTCACATTCGTTTTTATTTTTTAATGTGGAACCTCGAGACCGCGGTCCGGGGGGCTCCGAAGGGGGCGTAACTAGTGAGCCCCGGGTACCCGTAGTAAGGTCCCTCGAACAGGACCAGAATGGAATACCCGGAGGACACAGGTGCTACCTCCAGTTAGACCCCGGACACGTGGCAGCTGTCCCAGAGGGACCAAAAGGGTAACAGGTATTTACAGAGTCCGTGGAAGGTTCTTGACAGAGAAGGTTAAGGTCCTGGTCCAGAACGGATGGTAGTAGGCTGGCTTCAGTGACCTTGTCACGGTCCACGGGTACGGATGGCTGATGGCGGAAAGGGATGACACTTGCGCCAGTAATAGCCGAGATTGTCCAGATTAGCCAGATACGGGTTAGCAATGATCTGAGGAGACAAACAGTATCAGCGAAGCACAGAGACTGCAGACGCAGCGCAGACAGAACAGGCACAGAACCGGATGTAGCAATGATAGAACACGTTGCTCCGGCACTCCCCTAATGGTGGAGTGACCAGATATAATACTGAGTGCGCAGCCATTGGTTAATTAGCTATTTCAAAAAATGCACGCTGCCCCTTTAAGAGAGACGGTGGGCGCGGCCTCGCGTCCTAAGCAGACTATCTGGAGGCCTGCCAGCAGCGTGCCAGGAAATGGAGCAGGACACAGGACGCCGAGAAACAGATGGGACAGGTGAGTGAGCAGGACGGAGTGCAGAGGCAGCGCTGGGACCGGGTGTAACAGTATCCCCCTCTTTACTCCCCCTCTTTTTCAAGCCTGCGTGAAATCTTTTAAGAAGAAGAGGGGCCTGGATGTTCTCTTTAGGCTCCCAAGACCTCTCCTCAGGACCAAAACCCCTCCAGTCCACCAGGTAATAGATCCTACCTCTTACTCGCTTAGAGGCCAAGATATGTTTTACCTCAAAAACATCATCCTCAGAGACCAGATCAGGAGTGGTACCCGGGTCCTTAAAGAAGGAGCTCAACACTACTGGTTTGAGGAGGGAGACATGAAAGGAGTTAGGTACTCTAAGAGAATTAGGCAATTTCAGTTTATAAGAGACCGGGTTGATTTGTCTCAAGACTTCAAAGGGACCAATGAAACGGGGACCCAATTTGTACGATGGTAACTTCAGACGGATGTACTTGGAGGAGAGCCATACCTTGTCTCCTGGACGAAAGATGGGAGCCTCCAAACGTCTTTTGTCCGCATGCGTTTTCATACGTTGAGAAGCTTTCTCCAAAGCCGACCTGGTCTCTCTCCAAATGTCCGAGAAATCCTTAGACAAGGTATCGACTGCCGGAACATCAGACAATCCCGAGACAGGAAGAGGAATTCCGGGTTGCAGTCCAAACACAACCTGAAAGGGAGACTTTCCAGAAGATTCACTTACTTGATTGTTGTAGGAGAATTCCGCCCAGGGCAGTAATTCTACCCAGTCATTATGATGAGCGTTGACGAAGTGACGCAGGTATCCAGCCAGGATTTGATTGATCCTCTCCACTTGCCCATTAGACTGGGGATGATATGCAGAAGAAAAATCTAGTTCAATTTTTACCATTTTACAAAGTCCTCTCCAGAACTTAGAGGTGAACTGGACGCCCCTGTCGGACACGATGTGGAGAGGAAATCCATGTAGACGGAAGATGTGCTGAATGAAGTGAGCGGCTAGTTCTGGAGCAGACGGGAGGCCAGATAGCGGAACGAAGTGGGCCATTTTAGAGAAGCGATCCACCACAACCCAGACCACTGATCAGCCAGAAGAAATGGGAAGATCCGTGATGAAATCCATCGCGATGTGCTGCCAGGGAGCGGACGGAATCGGAAGAGGCAGAAGCCTGCTGGCTGGAAGATGTTTAACAGTTTTGTTACGGGCACATGAAGGACAGGCTGCGACGAACTCCTGGATATCCTTGCCCATGGTAGGCCACCAGTAATAATGGGAGATGAGTTGCTGCGTCTTTTTCTGACCAGCATGGCCAGCCAACTTAGAAGAATGACCCCAGCGCAGAACACGAGTACGGTCAGAAGCGGACACGAAAGTCTTCCCAGGAGGAAGCCTGGCCAGATCAGTGGAGGCAACAGAGACTAACCTAGAAGGTTCAATAATGTGCTGAGGTTCCTCCTCCAGTTCAGGAGGCAAGAAGGCCCTAGAGAGTGCGTCTGCCTTGATGTTCTTGTCAGCTGGACGGAAATGAAGTACAAAATTGAAACGGGCAAAAAATAATGCCCAACGGGCCTGACGGGGATTCAGTCTTAAAGCAGATTGGAGATAGGCAAGGTTTTTATGGTCGGTGAATATGATTACCTGGTGATTAGCTCCTTCAAGAAGATGTCTCCATTCTTCCAGAGCCAATTTGATGGCCAACAGTTCGCGATCACCGACAGAGTAGTTCCTTTCTGCAGGAGAAAAAACCTTGGAAAAAAAAACACACGAGATCATCCGCCCGGTAGACGACTTCTGGGTCAGAACTGCTCCTGCACCTATGGAAGAAGCGTCAACCTCAAGAAAAAATTGCTCACTTGAATTAGGACGATGGAGAACGGGTGCGGAAGCGAAGGCTTTCTTGAGAGAAACAAAGGCCTCTTCTGCCTCGGAGGACCATTCCTTAGAGTTTACACCTTTCCGGGTTAAGGCTGTGATTGGAGCCACTCGGGTGGAAAAGTGTGGAATAAATTGCCGGTAGTAATTGGCGAACCTGAGGAACCTTTGTATGGCTTTTAGCCCAGACGGACGAGGCCAGTTGAGAACTGCAGACAACTTCTCCGGATCCATCTTTAATCCTGTGGAAGATACAATGTACCCAAGGAAAGGCAAAGAAGACTGCTCAAAGAGGCATTTCTCATATTTGGCATATAGCCTGTTCTCTCTCAGTCTTTGTAAGACCAGGCGTACTTGCCTCCGGTGTGACGTCAAGTCAGCAGAAAAAAATCAAAATATCGTCCAGGTAAACCACGACACAAGTATAGAGCAAATCCCTGAAAATGTCATTAACAAATTCCTGAAAGACCGCAGGTGCATTGCTTAGGCCAAATGGCATTACCAGGTATTCATAGTGGCCGTCACGGGTGTTGAAGGCTGTTTTCCATTCGTCCCCCTCTCTGACTCGGATCAGGTTGTAGGCCCCTCTGAGGTCCAATTTGGTGAAGATCTTGGCCCCTCGGAGACGATCAAACAGCTCTGAAATAAGAGGTAATGGATACCTGTTTTTTACCGTGATTTGATTTAGACCTCAATAGTCAATGCAGGGCCGCAAGGATCCATCCTTTTTCTTCACAAAGAAGAATCCAGCTCCTGCGGTGACGATGACTTTCGGATAAATCCTCTAGCCAGATTCTCTTGGATATAGTCTGACATGGCCTGAGTCTCTGCCTGTGAAAGAGGATAAACCCTCCCGCGAGGAGGAGATACTCCAGGAAGAAGCTCTATCTGACAGTCATACGACCTGTGTGGAGGTAGTCTCTCAGCCTCCTTTTTCCAAAGACGTCAGAGAAGGACCAATAGGCGGAAGGCAACCCTGGCAGGGTATCAGGCTGGACTGGAAGCGAAACAGGTTGAATCCGGGTTAAGCAACGATTCATGCAGGTATCTCCCCAACGCAGAACTTCTCCAGTTTTCCAATTAAGGACTGGTTCATGCATCTGGAGCCAAGGTAAACCTAAAAGCATGGGATGGGATAAACCGGGATATACATAAAATCGCATTCGTTCAGTATGCATTAGACCTACCCGGAGTTCCACCAACTCGGTTTGAAACTGGACGGGCTCGGTCAGCGGTTTGCCATCCACGGCGGACACCTGTAACGGATCAGGAAGACGCTGGACTGGTAAGCGGTAATGATCCACAACCGCCTGCTGGATGAAGTTCCCTGCAGCTCCAGAATCCAGTAGACAATGTTCGGAGAATTTTATTGTTCCATAGGACACGGAGACTGAGATGTGTAAAGAGGGAGAGGACTGTTCTCTACCTAGGTTGGCCCCTCCTACCGGACCTAGGCACTGGAGTTTCCCGACTTTTTAGGACAGAAATGGATCAAATGTTCAGAACTACCGCAGTAGTAACAACTTCCCTCCTTGCGACGTGCCTCCCGGCGGCGGGTGGCCAAACTTACATGGTCCACCTCCATGGCCTCGGAGGCGGAGGGCGAAGTACCAGTTTTGTACAAACTAGAGTCCAGGTGATAGGACCTTTTGTCCCGCTTGATCTCCATGGAGCGCTCCTGAAAACGCAGGTCAATTCGGGTTGCCAAGGATATTAGCTCCTCCAAGAGGGTAGGTCTGTCCCGTCCCGCCAGCTCATCCTTGATTTTTCCGGATAGGCCTTCCCAGAAGTTAGCAACCAGGGCCTCATTGTTCCACGATAATTCAGACGAGAGGGTGCGGAATTTAACAGCATACTGAGCTACCGTGAGAGTACCTTGGCGCAGGCGGAGCAGAGCTGAGGCAGTCGAAGTGGTGCGACCAGGTTCATCGAAAGTCCTGCGAAAAGCCTCTAGGAATGATTGAAGATCGTTAACCAGCGGATCCCCTCTCTCCATAGCGGGTTTAGCCAGGCGAGGGCCTCTCCTCCCAGGTGTAACATGATGAAGCCCACCTTGGCTCGGTCAGAAGCAAACATGTGCCCCAAGATTTCGAAGTGTAGAGTGCACTGATTGAGAAAACCCCGACACAGAGTAGGGTCACCCTGGAAACGGGTAGGAGCCGCCAGACGGGGACCTTGACTTGCCATGGGAACGGGTACCTGATTATTGATAGAAGAGTCAGGTGCAGACGAGGACCCCAAGGAATCCATGCGGGTAGACAAGGTGCGTAGATAAGTCGTGATCTTGTCCTGTTGAACTCCCAAACGGGTCACCTCCTGGCACAGATCCGTGGTCGGAGATCTCTGGGATCCAGCGGGTTCAATGGCCGGAGCAATCTGTAACGAATGGAAGCGGAGGCAGAGGTGGTGAAGTTCACATTCGTTTTTATTTTTTAATGTGGAACCTCGAGACCGCGGTCCAGGGGGCTCCGAAGGGGACGTAACTAGTGAGCCCCGGGTACCCGTAGTAAGGTCCCTCGAACAGGACCAGAATGGAATACCCGGAGGACACAGGTGCTACCTCCAGTTAGACCCCGGACACGTGGCAGCTGTCCCAGAGGGACCAAAAGGGTAACAGGTATTTACAGAGTCCGTGGAAGGTTCTTGACAGAGAAGGTTAAGGTCCTGGTCCAGAACGGATGGTAGTAGGCTGGCTTCAGTGACCTTGTCACGGTCCACGGGTACGGATGGCTGATGGCGGAAAGGGATGACACTTGCGCCAGTAATAGCCGAGATTGTCCAGATTAGCCAGATACGGGTTAGCAATGATCTGAGGAGACAAACAGTATCAGCGAAGCACAGAGACTGCAGACGCAGCGCAGACAGAACAGGCACAGAACCGGATGTAGCAATGATAGAACACGTTGCTCCGGCACTCCCCTAATGGTGGAGTGACCAGATATAATACTGAGTGCGCAGCCATTGGTTAATTAGCTATTTCAAAAAATGCACGCTGCCCCTTTAAGAGAGACGGTGGGCGCGGCCTCGCGTCCTAAGCAGACTATCTGGAGGCCTGCCAGCAGCGTGCCAGGAAATGGAGCAGGACACAGGACGCCGAGAAACAGATGGGACAGGTGAGTGAGCAGGACGGAGTGCAGAGGCAGCGCTGGGACCGGGTGTAACACTACCAGAGCTACAATGGATAGTTTAGGCAAGGTTCACATTAGCGTTTGCGTGTGCAGCGTATCATCTGCATGCACAAATGCATGCCAAAACGCAGCGTTTTTTATCAACATCAGCTTACACATGACGCAAAAAAAAACCTGCGTGTGCATGCATTTTGGCATGCGTTTGCTTTATTTATGCACATGCGTTCGATATTTCCAGGTGCTGTAATCAGTTCCTGGACATGCGCAGTCCAAAGTCCACATGCATATCGAAAGCATCCATGCGCATGTCCCTGCATACCAATACGTTCCCATAGACAGTAATGTGGTGTGTTATGATTTGGTAGCTGAGGAGAGCAGGCAAAAACGGCAATACACCAGAGAGGTTGGAATCTACTGGATTGCAGTACCCTGACTAACCACCACAACTAAAGGCAGCCGTGGAGCGTTCCTACGTTGGTCCTAGATGCCTCATCACAGCCTGAGAGGTTAACTACACCTAAAGATAGAAAGAGGAAAGCTATCTGCCCCGGAGCAGATCCCCAAAGAACATAGGAAGCCCCCAAACATGTAATGGCGGTTAGACAAGAGGAAATACAGACACAGACAGAAAATAGTATGAGCAAACGTTGGGGCCCAATCTACCTGGACAGAAAAGGATAGGAAGGACACTTACTGCAATCCAAAAAACCCTAAAAAATACCAACTCTACTAATTGCAAAAACACCTGAGATCACACGACCTCTACCACCTAAATTAGTTCTCTGGTGTCACAAAACTAAGCCGCAGCCACTGAAAAAACTGGAAAAGGCAAATGAACAAATAACAGTGGCTCAGATAAACTGAGAGGAGCACAAGCCCCCAGAGGGGACCTGGCTGACCTCCACAGAAGTGCAGGGAACAATGCAAAAAGCAAGCACAAAAATAAAAGCAGAAAATATCTTATCTGATAGCAGAAGATGCAGGCAAGACTCAGCAAGCTTCCAAGGAACCAGGAACCTCAGTTGAGACAAGAACAATTGATCATTGGCAACCATGATGGGAGGGAACCTCCCTTATATAAGACCAGTCTGTAACTCCTGATTGCCAATCTTCATTGAATGGTTCAGTACTGTTTGTAACCACCAGAGGGAGCTTCTTCTCAGAATTCATTTCTAACACATTCACAACAGTACCCCCCCCTTGAGGAGGGGTCACCGAACCCTCATTTGGGCAACCAGGTCGGTCAGGATGAGCTCGGTGATACGCACGGATCAGTCTCCTAGCATGGATGTCCGAAGCAAACACCCAAGAATTGTCCTCCTGACCATAACCTCTCCACTTAACCAAATACTGGAGTTTACATCTAGAAAAACGAGAATCCAATATTTTCTCAACCACATACTCCAGATTGCCCTCAACCAAAACAGGGTCAGGAGGCGCAGCCATAGGAACCACTGGCTCGACAAACCTCTTCAATAAGGACTTGTGGAACACGTTATGGATCTTAAATGTCCCTGGAAGAAGTAAACGAAAGGAAACAGGATTAAGAATCTCCAAGATCTTATAAGGTCCAATGAACCTAGGCTTAAACTTAGGAGATGCAACTCTCATAGGGATATTTCTTAAGAACAACCAGACCAAGTCCCCCACTTCAAACCGAGGACCATCAGTCCTATGCCGTTTGGCAAACTGCTGGGCCTCTCCTGAGAGAGGGACAACCTCTCCACTACCTGGTCCCAAATCTGCTGCATACGCTCCACAACAGAGTCAACACCTGGACAGACAGAGGCCTCCGTCTGTCCCGAAGAAAATCGAGGGTGAAACCCAAAATTGCAGAAAAATGGAGACATCAAAGTGGCAGAGCTAGCCCTATTATTAAGAGCAAACTCAGCCAAAGGCAAAAAAGAGACCCAGTCATCTTGATCAGCAGACACAAAGCATCTCAGATAAGTCTCCAATGTCTGGTTTGTTCTCTCAGTTTGTCCATTGGTCTGAGGATGAAAAGTCGAGGAGAAAGACAATTGAACACCAAGTGTAGAACAAAAAGTCCTCCAAAATCTGGAAACAAACTGGACTCCTCTGTCAGACACAATGTTCTCAGGAATGCCGTGTAACCGAACCACGTGCTGAAGGAACAAAGGCACCAATTCGGAGGAGGAAGGCAACTTAGGTAATGGCACAAGATGTATCATTTTGGAAAACCTATCACAAATCACCCAGATAACGGTCATTCTCTGAGAAACAGGGAGGTCGGAAATGAAATCCATAGAGATATGGGTCCATGGTCTCTTGGGCACAGGCAATGGCATCAACAAACCACTAGAGCGAGAGCAAGGCTTGGAGCGAGAGCAAGTCCCGCAGGACTGCACAAATTCCCTGACGTCACGAGACAAAGTAGGCCACCAAAAGGACCGACTAACCAAGTCTCTGGTACCAAAAATTCCGGGATGACCGGCCAACACGGAACAATGAATCTCAGACATCACACTCTTTTTCCACCGGTCTGGGACAAACAATTTCCCAATAGGGCAGCGCTCGGGTTTATCCTCCTGACACCCTTCCAGAGCCAGTCTCAAATTGGGCGAGATGGCGGAAAGAACTACACCCTCTTTCAAAATAACAGCAGGATCAGATAACTCAGGAGAGTCTGCAAGGAAACTCCTCGAGAGGGCATCCGCCTTAACATTCTTAGTGCCAGGAAGAAAGGAAACCACAAAATTAAAATGTGTGAAAAACAAGGCCCACCTGGCCTGTCTAGGATTAAGTCGCTTGGCTGATTCCAGATAAACCAGATTCTTATGGTCCGTGAGGACCACCACCTGATGTTTGGCTCCCTCCAGCCAATGTCTCCACTCTTCAAAAGCCCACTTCATGGCCAATAACTCCCGATTACCCACGTCATAATTACGTTCAGTTGGAGAAAATTTTCGAGAGAAAAAGGCACAAGGGTTACTTTTAGAGGTCTCTGGATCTCTTTGGGACAAAACGGCACCTGCCCCAATTTCAGAGGCATCAACCTCCACCTGAAATGGCAGAGAAACATCAGGCTGCCGTAGAACAGGAGTAGAAGTGAATCTCTGCTTAAGTTCCTGAAACGCAGAGACTGCCCCAGGAGGTCAATTCACCACATCAGAACCCTTTTTGGTCAAATCAGTCAATGGTTTAACAATAACAGAGAAATTACCAATAAATTTATGATAAAAATTGGCAAAACCCAAGAATCTCTGAAGAGCCTTTAATGAAGTAGGTTGGACCCAATCACAGATGGCCTGAACCTTGACCGGGTCCATTTCAATAACAGACGGAGACAAAATGAATCCCAGAAATGAGATCCTCTGTACGCCAAAAAGACACTTTGATCCCTTCACATACAGAGCATTCTCTCTCAAAATCTGGAACACAGTCCGAACATGTTTCACATGAGAGTCCCAGTCATTGGAAAAAATCAAGATATCATCCAATTAAACAATCAGAAATTTATCCACAAAATCCCTGAAAATGTCATTCATGAAGGACTGGAAGACGGAAGGAGCATTAGTGAGCCCAAAGGGCATCACTAGGTACTCAAAATGCCCCTCTGGGGTATTAAATGCCGTCTTCCATTCATCCCCGTGCTTAATGCGAATAAGGTTATACGCCCCCCTGAGGTCAAGCTTGGTAAACCAAGTAGCACTTTTCACCCTGGAAAACAGGTCAGAAATCAAGGGTAACGGATATTGATATTTCACAGTGATATTGTTCAAGAGACGATAATCAATACACGGCCTTAATGAACCATCCTTTTTGGCCACAAAGAAAAAACCGGCACCCAAGGGTGAAGAGGATGGTCTGATATGACCCTTCTCCAATGACTCCTTGATATAAGACCGCATAGCGTCATGTTCAGGTACAGACAAGTTAAAAAGGCGACCTATAGGGAATTTACTACCAGGCACTAATTCAATAGCGCAGTCATAGCTCCTATGGGGGGGGCAAGGATGCAGATTTACTTTCGCTAAACACATCAGAAAAATCAGTCAAAAAGTCAGGAACATCCTGAGCCTGGGGAGAGGCAGAAAAAACAGGAGTGTTGGCATTAACACATTGGCAGCCCCAACTGGTCACAGACACAGATTTCCAATCCAAAACAGGATTATGAGACTGTAACCAAGAGAAACCCAGTACAATAATGTCATGCAGATTATACAGCACCAAAAATTTGCAACTCTCCTGATGATCAGGTTCAACCCTCATTATCACCTGAGTAGAGAACTGGGGTTTATTCTCAGCCAAAGGGGTAGAATCAATCCCCAGTAGGGGAATAGACTTCCGTAGGGGTATCAAGGGAAACCCACAATGTTTAGCAAAATCAAAATCCATCAGGTTAATAGCTGCTCCCGAATCAACAAAAGCCTGAGCAGAAAATGTGGACAGGGAGCAAATCAGGGTAACAGTCAACAGAAATTTAGTCTGAACACTACCCAAGACAACTGAGCGTGCAAAACGTCTTCCCCGCTTAGGGCAGACTGAAATAGCATGAGAGGCGTCACCACAGTAGAAACATAACCCATTGCGCTTTCGAAACTCATGACGCTGTCCCCCAGAAGCCACTCTATCACACTGCATGGACTCAGAAGCTGGTTCACAAGGCAACACTATTCCACGCATACCTCTACGCTCACGCAAACGTCTGTCAATTTGAATCACTAATGACATAGAATCACTGAGACCAGAGGGAGCAGGGAAACCCACCATAAAATCTTTTACATTCTCTGACAGACCCTTCCAAAAAAGGGCTGCCAAAGCATCATCATTCCATTTGGTCAGGACTGCCCTCTTTCGGAATTTCTGACAGTACAACTCAGCGTCCTCAAGCCCCTGATTTAATGCCAACAAGGCTTTTTCAGCTTGATCAGTGACATTAGGTTCATCGTACAATAACCCCAGAGCCAGAAAAAATGCATCAACATTACTCAAAACAGGGTCCCCAGGTGTCAGGGAAAAAGCCCAATCCTGAGGATCGCCGCGCAGGAGAGAGATGACAATTTGAACCTGCTGTGCAGCGTTCCCTGAGGACTTAGGTTTTAAGGCAAAAAACAACTTACAGTTATTTTTGAAATTCAGAAATTTAGCTCGATCCCCCAAAAATAAATCTGGCATGGGGATCCTAGGTTCCACAACCGGCAACCTAGCAAGATAGGTAGCGATACTCCGAAGTTCAGTGGCAAGCTGATCCACACGGCCAGACAACTGTGCAAGCTCCATTGAGAGAAAAAAAAAATCCTCCTCAGCACCCAGAGAAAAAGAGGGAAAAAATGCAACAAACAGAGAAAAAAAAATTTCTGACAACTTCCTTTTTTCTTTTTCCTTTTACTATTTTTCCCTTTGAGTACCATATAATTTTCAGTTTGGCCGGTGGTACTGTTATGATTTGGTAGCTGAGGAGAGCAGGCAAAAACGGCAATACACCAGAGAGATTGGAATCTACTGGATTGCAGTACCCTGACTAACCACCACAACTAAAGGCAGCCGTGGAGCGTTCCTATGTTGGTCCTAGACGCCTCGTCACAGCCTGAGAGGTTAACTACACCTAAAGATAGAAAGAGGAAAGCTATCTGCCCCGGAGCAGATCCCCAAAGAACATAGGAAGCCCCCAAACATGTAATGGCGGTTAGACAAGAGGAAATACAGACACAGACAGAAAATAGTATGAGCAAACGTTGGGGCCCAATCTACCTGGACAGAAAAGGATAGGAAGGACACTTACTGCAATCCAAAAAACCCTAAAAAATACCAACTCTACTAATTGCAAAAACACCTGAGATCACACGACCTCTACAACCTAAATTAGTTCTCTGGTGTCACAAAACTAAGCCGCAGCCACTGAAAAAACTGGAAAAGGCAAATGAACAAATAACAGTGGCTCAGATAAACTGAGAGGAGCACAAGCCCCCAGAGGGGACCTGGCTGACCTCCACAGAAGTGCAGGGAACAATGCAAAAAGCAAGCACAAAAATAAAAGCAGAAAATATCTTATCTGATAGCAGAAGATGCAGGCAAGACTCAGCAAGCTTCCAAGGAACCAGGAACCTCAGTTGAGACAAGAACAATTGATCACTGGCAACCATGATGGGAGGGAACCTCCCTTATATAAGACCAGTCTGTAACTCCTGATTGCCAATCCTCATTGAATGGTTCAGTACTGTTTGTAACCACCAGAGGGAGCTTCTGCTCAGAATTCATTTCTAACACATTCACAACAGCGGTGTTTTGACGCACTCATCTGCATGCGCATGACTGCACATATTTGACGGATTTTTGACGCTTCAAAAAATGCAACATGTTGCGTTCATCGGACACCGAAGCACACCGCGAAATGACGCATGCGTATGCAAACGCATGTCCCTGCGTACACCATGTTAAAGATATGTACGCATGATGTATGCGGATCTATGCGGATCAAACGCTGCACACAGGTACGCAAATGTGAAACCAGCCTTAGATCAAATCATATTCATGTGTTTGAATGATCCAATCAAATTCCAGTTCTAAATACCTTTTAGGACCCTGACAATATGAAGAAAAAACGATCTGAGATCATGTTTGGTATTTCTTCTGCACTTTGGCATTCCTGGCCTGTTGTTTGGGGACTGCAGCACACTGACAGGGGCACTACATCATTTTCCTACACAGCTGGTGGTAAGAAGTGTTTGTGTGTGGGGAAAACTCTAATGCAGGGCCCAGTGCTTTGTTACCTTATATTGTGAAGAGCAGAGGAGTCCAAGTAATCGGAACTTCACTAACAAGAAAGTGCTGGCATATCCTGGGAATATGCGACCTAACTAAATTAAAGGGAAGCTGGCAGCTCCCCAGTCACTCCAAGTCGCCGCAATAATTTTATAAAAGCCTATACCTGGATTATAAGGTAATTTATGTAATTCTAAGTCTGTAAGATCAAGCAATAAATCTGACTTGTGGTATGTAAATTATCCAGGACTAGTCCGGTGAGATTTTGATTTCCCCAGAAAAGTACTGGTTAAGATCTTGTAATCATGTCAAGGTGGTGTGATCAGCACCTACTACAGAGGCGACATCACCACCAGGTTTCTGCAACTCTCGTGCATGAGCAAGACATTCTGCCTTCCTGGTTATGCCTGGTGTAAGCTCCCCAGGTACTTCAGCACACCGCACATGCCTAGGTTGGTATTAGTGACACAGATCCTGCTTTGCAGCCATCTGCATTGAAGTTGAATCAGTGTCACTACTGCCACTAAGACCATGAGCATTGTTCAGGTGAAGCCGAGGGTCATACACCCAACTTCATTATGCATGACCAGTAAGACAGAACACACATGAGAGATGCAGAGCCCTGATGGTGACATCACCCACAAAGGGCGTAATTAAAAGAGATGGGCAGGACAAGTCTGGGTTTACTTTTCAAGGAATGTTCTGATGTGGTTTCATACTGGTTACCAGGGGGCTGTGTGCTCCTGAAGAGTGAAGGTTCAGACTGGCAACATGGTCGTGCCACTGGTCCAAACTGAACAATCTCCTGTGCAGATAACAGAGGCAGCTTTGTTTTTGCTGCATGGAAAAAAACGTAGGAGCAGTGCTTGCAGGATATAAAGCATAGAGCCTGCTATTGATGCATGCTCTTTACCTAGGTAACTGACCACTTTGAGACTGAATGGTGACCGATAACCTAGGCAATGAGCAGTACGCAATAGAATTGAATATCACTTTGTTCTTGAGGATAGAGGATTTTTAATAAGCGGTAAATTCCAAAGTTCTTTAGACACTTGTTTTTACAACCCCTTTAACAAATAATGAATGTTACCTATTGTAAGTAATGGTGATTGGTTATCCACAGGAAAAACAGTGATATTTAGGTCATACACAGGAAAGGAGTCATGATTAGGCACTAGTGGTTTATTGGGTCCATTAACGCAACATATGTTGACATCAGCATCCAATTCAGCATCCGAAATAACGAGAGTTATAATGTCATAGCAAGGCTTCAATCCAATTTCTCCACCTGAAGGATGAAACAAGAGCCATATTAAAATCTTAAGACCCGTATTCTGCAAGCTTGGATTTATGAAGAGATGAATGCATATTACTATCATAATCATGTTGAAGATACCTAATATTCCTGAATTAGAATATAGCTATTTCATATTCATGTAACTAAATCTCATACATCTACGTAATTATTTACAAATATATCTTCACACAATGCGATTTAGATATCTGCTGATCCCTCTTTACCACTGTACATTTAGTATATTTTACTTACATAGGCAAGATTCAGGAGTATAGAAAATAGGAAAAAGGAAGAGTAAGGAATTCAACATGATCAAGCAAAAAAAGGAAGGGTGCTCTATGAACAACGTGGTTTTAGACCAATTTAATATATTTTATTGGAGGTTTTGCTTTCTTATTTCACATCCCGATTCAAGACATATCTAGATAATATTGAAAGGTGTCATCTGGAGTTCATACTGGTATGCTTGTAGATCACCGCTCCATCAAGAACATCTTTCTGAGAGAACCGGTCAATGGCGACTCCATTCTTCTGAACAATACCAAAGCGGGGCTGCCGTGCTATCATAAACATCAGTTTCGTATCATCGCTATCCTCATCAACAGCATAGATGTAGTCAGTAGAAAGGACCACATCATCTCCCTCTGAACAGTATATTGTTGGTAGGAGGTTGTCCTTCATAACAGGTGGCTCATCATTTACTGGTAAAATCTGCAATATAAAAATGATTAAATATTTTTTATTTCAGATATATTATCCATTTTTGGCTTTAGCAAATAATGCATAATAACCTCCATTATGTACTGTAATTTATAGAATGAATTAACTACAGACCATTACGAGCGATACATCAAAGTGTTTATACCAGAACACTGTCATACACTTTGAGGGATGCATGTCGTGTGTCAAAGCCTGCTTGTTAAATTTAGCAAAATTGCTGGTGTTTAAGCCAGAAATGTTACTCCAGGACTGGTGTAATATTTCTGCCGAAGTGCACAGAGGTGTACACCACTAATAAGATACACTGAATTCATTGAATGGCGTGGCGCCTCTTCATGAATTTGAAGCATCTTATTCCTGTACGGCCGTTATTAAGACTGGCGTAATTGATGCAGTGCTTGCCATCCAGTGGAGCACTATACGCTTTCTGAGCCTCATCTACAATGCGTACCGCTGTGCGGCTGCCAAAAAAAGTGAGTGGAGTAGCTCGGCCAGTAACAGATGTTGTCAGTGGTGTTTGTTCAGTTGAGCTTTCATTAACATTGATATTTAACCCACGTACACGTCGAACACCAAGCCTATTCACCCTTCCACTACAACCTCGCTTTGTCACACTCATGTTCCATGTAGCCTTATCCTCTTGTAACCTGCTGTTTCACAACCTTAGGCCCACAGCTGTCAGTCACCTGTCACTAAATGAACAACCACTATTTATTTTCTTAGTATGACTGTACAACACTGTTATACCTAACAATTTTAAGTGGAAATCTGGAATTCTATTTTGTCACTGAAATGCAGTTTTATAAAAAACGATTTGGATTAGCTAGTTGGACCTCCTGGCTGCACCACAATATTAGGCCTAACAATTTTCAAGTGGAAATCTGACCTTCTGATTTCTCACTGAAACACAGTTTTATCACAAACTATTTGGATTAGCAAATGGGACCTACTGAAACTGCAACACAGTGCTTCCACAACCTAGTTAGATGCTAGAAGATTGATTTCACACAGGACATGATCTTATCTAGCTAACTGACAACTTCACTTTCAGCTGCAGTATTATCAGTAGAGAAAATGGCGCCAGCAAAACAAGATGTCTGCTTTTTATATGGCCTGGAACATGTGACTTCGGCAGTCAATCACAGAAGACCTTTTGTCATGATGTTGTAGACGGCTTCTGCACCCTGAATGGCATGCAGGAATGTACACACATTAAGTTATTAAAGGAAAAAAAGTGAAAAAAAATTACACTGTGCAGCTCCTCTGATCTAGACACCTCCTCTCTTCATCAAACAAGTTCTCCGTCTCCCCCGCTCATCATACAGCACCACTATTGCAGCCAAAACAATAACAAAAGCATTAGTGGAAATGCGATGATTTACCGAACTGTGATCGAATTTTGCCGACTGAGTACAAATGCTTGTGAAACCGAACACGTGCTGAATTTGAGATTGGCAAACGTTTTCTGAAAAAGTTCGCTCCTCTCTACTTTCCATGTTACATAATAGTTTGTTACTTATATCGTTTTGGTTTCCAAAATGATTTTGCTCTTGAGTCACAAAAATGAGCTGTAGAGCTCAGACTTGGTAAAACTTTTTTGGTGATTTGATTGTGATTTGATTGTGATTTCCAGAGTATACATATGTATAAAAAAGGAAATATAGTGGAGGATGGTTGAACTCATTATCTACCTATTTATCTACCTAAATAAAGAATACAGGTGCAGCATTGGTAGATAAAAAAAAATACAAAGTCGGGTGCAAAAAAGTCTTTCAGGCAAAACCAAACCTCAAAATATCCAAAAAAAGATAAAGGCAGCACTCCATGTTCCAATATTCAATGGTTTATTGACCCATCTTTTTTGGATATCTATCTATCTATTATCTATCTATCTATCTGTATCTATCTATCTGTATCTCTCTGTCTATCTATCAATGTTCTTATTGTAGTGACGCCTACCTGTATTTTTAGAAGAAACTGAGCAGAATTGATGCCATCTGTAGCTAAGCATTTTATTTCATCGTGTAGCGTCTCTGAACCATCATGCTGGTACCTGGAGTAAAGAAAGTAACAGTTAGTACATTGTTGCATCTAATTTTGATCCTCTTATAAATTATATATTTTTTTATGTGATACATTTGCCTAAATACATTTTAGAAATGTATCTTTATGTAAAACTGTTGGAATTGTGGATGGACCTATTGCCCCGAATCGCTATTTACAATTTTTTAAGTATCTTTCATCCTTTGTCCTGTAGTATTCGTTGATGTTTTCTGAGCCAAATACTTCAAGATGGCACACATGGTTTATGAATTTTGAGTAAAATAAAAAATGCTTAAAATTTGTCTGTTTTTTGTGACTTGTCACATGTAGTAGTGTCAGAAAATGCAAGCTAAAATTTTAGGTGTACATCAAATTGTTTCAGAGGGAGAGAAGGTGGGGGTGGGATGGTGGATAGGCTTAGGAGTATGAAAATTTAGTCACTTTTTGATGAATTAACATAAAACATCTAGAAACCTGAAACCTCATCCACAATGACAAACAGAAAAAAAACAGGCAAGCCCATATAGAATAGTGTTTGAAAATTGTCAAATAAAAAAAAAAAAATAAGGTAAGAAAAAAGGCAAACAAAAACGGAAAGATCTGGACATAAAAAAGGCGCAAATGCAATTATTGGCCTCATGTCTTTAAAAACTTTAAAAACAATGCCCAGAGATGAATAGTTCTAGAGCACTGCCCCACTTCATCATGTCCAGCATCGCACTATTGAAAGTAATGATGGAAGAGGGAAGCTGTCTGCTCCCTCCTCCATTATTCTCGCTCTGCATCTAACGTCTCATTGCAGCGGGTGCAATGATGTCACTATTTCCTGCCCGCTGTTTTGAGCAGTGAAGCGCTTCAGAGAGCTTGCTGCCAAGATAGATGCAATGGAGGAACAAGAAGAAGTGAAGTATTTATTTATTTTTAATGTGGGGCCATTATTCTGTATGCAGGACTATGTGTGTCCCATTATTCTATGAGGATGAGTTTGTGGGGCCCACTATACTATATAGAGTACTATTTGGGGTCCATTATACTGTATGGAGCAAAATGTGGGGCACATTATACTGTGTGGGGATCACAGTTGGGGCATCATTCTGTTTTAGGGTCACCATACTTTCCCAGGATGGTTGAGGGTGGTACATTAAAGTAATCATACCATGTTTATGGAGGGTACTCTGGAAGAATTCACTGTGAGGATATCATACCGTGTTTGGGGATACACTTTTGTTGACATCATACTTTATGAGGGCAATGAAAGGGCAATTTAGGTTTTTCAGTAGGAGTGAAATTACTTTTTGGACTGCAAAACTGGGAGATATCCTCTTCTGTGACCTCCCCAAATACTGAGGGTTTTTTGTGGAGGGGAGGGTAATTAGAACTTCTGCTTTGAGGCCATATCATTTTTATGTATTTTTAAGTCATGTGATCTAACTCTAAAGATCTATTAATTAAAATGTACTTTGTTCGTAGGACAACCCCTTTATGTTTTTTTCCATTTGAAAGGATCCATCGTTATATTTAATAATAAAGAAAAACTTCCTCAATTGTAGACATTTTTCAAGGTTGGCCTGTGACTTTGTCCAAGTTTTTAATTTTGTCCCTTGACATCTCTGATGTACAATATTGGGTCATCCTGGTAATGTAGCCGGATGTCATGTTACAATAAGCAGCCATAACAACATGTTCTCCAATATTATATTATCTCAAATTGATTGTAGATACAGTTTTGACCGATACATGCAAATTAAAGCAAGTATTGTAACAATCCTAACCTAACTTTTAACGTGCTGACGTCCATGTAGCTGAACTGTTCACCCTCATTAACTGGTTTTCCTTCCAGCTGTATTGCGCCATGTAATGGTGTTGTCTGTAGTATGATGTGAAGCTTGTCTTGATAGGTGTCCTTGTCTGTCATATGGATATGGTCCAAAGTCAAAAGATGAGAGCCACCTTCCTCCACTCTCAGGTCATATGTGAGTACCTAAACACGAGGTGCAATATAAAACACTGTAAAAAGGGGGAAATACCAAACATTTAAAAGTCATTCTTAACCCCAGTCACCCAAAAATGAAAACCACAACACTGAAATAAAATTCTTTATATTATATGTAATCTTTCTCCAAACACAGCTAGGTGTTCAGGAATGTTCAAGTACGATGGGATCATTGGACCTGCCCCAAAGTTTCCATTGTTGTCGGCATGACAAGGAGAAACACAGAGAAGATTGTCCTATTGGGGACAGCCAAATTCTGGGTAACCCTTATATGTATGCAACACAGCTGCCACTTATGGTATATTCACTTATTGTTTCCAGTTGCTTTGGTAGCAACATGACATGACAGCTTATTGTGAGAAGGCACCTGAAGTGGCAGTTACACTTTACAGACATAATTAACCATGCTACCATAGTTAACTGTGATTATGGAAGATCTGTGTAGGCCTTTACCTGAGGAGGCTGATTGTCTACAGGAAGTATTGTGATGTTGAAGCAGATACCATATAATGTACCTCCATGTCGATTGCTGACTGATAAGGTAAAGCGGATATGCAGAACTTCAGAACCTATGTCATCCATGGGAGGCATATATGCAACCTTCATGTGGCTCACTGCATGCTGTAAAACCAAGAGATTCATCATTTTCATGGCAGTCTGGTATTGAAAGAAAACCTTATGGTATAGTCTGTGTGCACTATTGTACTACTACATGCACATGACATTGCAGTACTACACGTGTTCTCTTATTGTGTGTTGTGGGTGATCATGACTGGATGGGACTGTATTCTTGTTATACTGTAAGTCTATTTGCATTCTTGGAAAAAAGTAAATATATACAGTAGGAACAGAAATTGGATCTTGAGTACAAATAATCCCATGAATACTCCTCAAAAGTACTTGGGTACAAATCCCCCATGAATACTTCCCATGAGTAGTTGGGTAGAAATCTTGTTATGAATACTTCCTATGTGTACTTGGGTACAAATCCCACATGAATACTTCCCATAAGTACTTGGATACAAATCCCCAATGAATATATCCTATGAGTACTTGGGTACAAATCCCCATGAATACTTCCCATAAGTACTTGGATACAAATCCCCAATGAATATATCCTATGAGTACTTGGCTACAAATCCCACATGAATACTTCCCATAAGTACTTGGATACAAATCCCCAATGAATATATCCTATGAGTACTTGGGTACAAATCTCCCATGAATACTTCCCATGAGTACTTTGGTACAAATCTTGTTATGATTACTTCGCATGAGTACTTGGGTACAAATCTTGTTATGATTACTTCCCATGAGTACTTGGGTACTATTCCCACATGAATACTTCCCATGAGTACTTGGATACAAATCCCAAATGAATACTTCCCATGAGTACTTGAGTACAAATTCTGTCATGAATTCTCCCTATGAGTACTTGGGTACTATTCCCACATGAATACTTCCTATGAGTACTTTGATACAAATCCCACATGAATACTTTCCATGAATACTCCACATGAATAGCTACAATGTCTTTGGTTCACACACTGCATTTTATTCTTAGATGCCACTGCAGCTTTTAATGCCATTTTATGCGTCCAAGCCAAAAGTAGATCTACCGGGAAGACGTATGAGGCCCTCCTTTATCTTACTCATTCCATTTGACTCCACTCTTGCCTATGGCTTAAAAGCTGCATCAAAAGATGTAAAAACATTTTTCAAGAAAACTCTGTGTGTGAAATTACCCTTATGGCAGTATTAAATAATGTAGTCATCAAAAGACCTCAAAAGTTAATAAAACACTCAATATTCACCTACATGAAGTAAAAACAGAAGCTATAATACCTGTGTGAAAGTTGATGTCATGATAGCAGCATGATCCTTTGCCAATTTTGGAATACTGTCTACGAGAACAATCTTGCCAGCATCTAGGTCACTGCACAAAAATTGGTTAATTCATGGTTAACTTACAGTTACTTATATATTTTCACTATTCAGCTTCCATAAATATAAATTACTAGATATAATATAAGGCATATCAGTGCAATGAGGATAAGGGCCAGCAGAAGCTTTGCTCATACTGGCATCATTTACAAAAGGGAGATCCATTCTGAAAATCAGTCTCATTCATCTGAACCGTGGCTGTTTCTGCATCCAGCACTTGGATTTCTGCAAGACATATTCAGACAAAAGGGACATTTCTGTACCATATCTGCTGCGTGTGAATATACCCTTTTAAAACCCATTGACTTTATTAATGCATAAAATAGAGTACCAGATTGCTTTGTTTTTATGCCCATCAAGGATGAGAAAGCATGACAGATGAGTGTCATGATCTCTGTATGAACAATTCATATAATTTTTGGCTAAAAATAATTTTACAATAGGGTTTCATTAAAAATGCTTGGACCCTTTGGTTTCTACAACCTCTGTGTATCACTGTGTATAACAGACTATAGAATGAGTTTACAGTGTAATCCACTGGTGAGTTCCTTCTAACAGAGGTCTGCAAGCCTTAACTATTACTACAAGAGGGGTTGTGCTTGTTTTTGCGTTCAGCTCAGTCTGAGAACATGTGGAAGGTGAGGTTTTTTTTTACTTGGTGTTGGTGCTGTGTGGTGGCCATTGTTGCTGTGATGGTTTGCCTGTGGAGTGGTATGACCTGGAGTTATGTGGGCTATTCCTTGCTGCCATGCTGCGAGGCACCAGGTCACCCGCCCTGCTGGTGCACTGCACGGCACCTTCATGGGTAATTACCCACTGAGAGTTTCACCGTGACATAGCCATGGGCTTCATATAGTCTGATCAGAATGTTAAACTAAGAAGCTCAAGTTCAGTTTTGCAAATTTTTGCCTAGCGCCATTAGATCAATGTATGATTTTTGGATATGAGGTCCATGACCTTTTTCTACAGTTCTGGCATTATCTATTTTTTTCTCCTCGTAATCAAAGTTCTACTTTCAACTGGTCATAAATCAGCTTGAACAATTGTAAATGAAAAAATAGAAAGCTTTCAGAATAGCTCTAGATGGATTTCACTGATAACATATATTTAACCCCTTCAACATGCGGCCATTTTCCTTTTTTTTCCTTTTCGAAGAGCCTTTTTTTCTGTCCATATATCCATATGAGAGATTGTTTTTTACGGGACAAGTTGTACTTTTGAATGACACAATTCTTTTTATCTGATGATGTTACGATCTCATTTTTCAGGATATTGGGCTGTATGAGGGCTTATTTTTGTGCCTTGAGCTGATATTTTTATTGATACCATTTGGGGGGAGATATAATGTTTTGATCGCCTCTTATTCCATTTTATTGCAATGTTACGGCATCCAAAAAAACGTAATTCTGGCATTTCAATTTTTTAATAGTTAGGCCGATTACTAGTCAGATTATTATTTTTTTTTAAGAAATGTGTTTTACAAATGCAGCGGATTCCAAATATGTGTATTTTGTTTACTTTTTTAAAATAGTTTTATCTTTAATGTGGAAAAAGAGAGGTGATTTTAACTTAAATTTTTTTTCATTTTTTCCATTTTTCTTTAAATTTTTTTTTACTTTTTTTCATTTTTCTTTAATAATTTTTTTAATTTTAACTGTATTTGGTAGTCCCCTTAGCACTGCTATATATAGCAAAATTCATGATCTTTTATGAATGTCAGCTAAATGCTGACTTTCACAGGAGAATTGTTATAACAAGCACGTTGGTCTTCAGTAGACCACTGGCTGTCATAGCAACCTATCAGCAACATAGTAACATAGTAACATAGTTATTAAGGTTGAAGGAAGACTTTAAGTCCATCTAGTTCAACCCATATCCTATCCTAACCTGCCCTAACATGTTGATCCAGAGGAAGGCAAAAAAAACCCAAGTGGCAAACAGTAAGCTTCACATTAGGGAAAAAATTCCTTCCCGACTCCACATACGGCAATCAGACTAGCTCCCTGGATCAACGCTGTATCTAGGAAACTAGTGAATATAGCCTGTAATATTATACTTTTCAAGAAAGGCATCCAGTCCCTTCTTAAATTTTAGTAAGGAATCACTCATTACAACATTAGACGGCAGAGAGTTCCATAGTCTCACTGCTCTTACAGTAAAGAATCTGCATCTGTGATTATGGCTAAACCTTCTTTCCTCCAGACGTAGAGGATGCCCCCTCGCCCCCGTCACAGGTCTAAGAGTAAAAAGATCATTAGAAAGGTCTTTGTACTGTCCCCTCATATATTTGTACATTGTAATAAGATCACCCCTAAGCCTTCGTTTTTCCAAACTAAATAACCCCAAGTGTAATAACCTGTCTTGGTATTGCAGACCCCCCAGTTGTCTAATAACCTTGGTCGCTGTTCTCTGCACCCGCTCCAGTTCAGCTATGTCTTTCTTATACACCGGAGACCAGAACTGCACACAGTATTCTAAGTGTGGTCGCACCAGTGACTTGTATAGAGGTAAAATTATGTTCTCCTCATGAGCATCTATGCCTCGTCTAATGCATCCCATTATTTTATTTGCCTTGGCAGCAGCTGCCTGACATTGGCCACTAAATGTGAGTTTGTCGTCCACCCATACACCCAAGTCTTTTTCAGTGACAGTTTTGCCCAGTGTTTTACAATTAAGCACATAATTATACATCTTATTTGTTCTACCCAAGTGCATGACCTTACATTTATCCCCATTAAAGCTCATTTGCCATTTATCAGCCCAAGCTTCTAGTTTACATAAATCCTCATGTAATATAAAATTATCCTCCTCTGTATTTATTACCCTGCAGAGTTTAGTGTCATCTGCAAATATTGAAATACTACTCTGTATGCCCCCTACAAGGTCATTAATAAATATGTTAAAGAGAAGCGGCCCAATACTGACCCCTGTGGTACCCCACTGCTAACCGTGACCCAGTCCGAGTGTGCTCCATTAATAACCACCCTTTGTTTCCTATCCATGAGCCAGTTCTTAACCCACTTACACATATTTTCCCCTATCCCCATTGTTCTCATTTTATGTATCATCCTTTTGTGTGGCACTGTATCAAAAGCTTTTGAGAAGTCCCTGAACACCACATCCACTGCATTCCCTTGGTCCAGTCCTGAACTTACCCCTTCATAAAAGCTTATCAGATTAGTCTGACAAGAACGGTCCCTCGTAAACCCATGCTGATACTGTGTCATGAGGTTATTCAGCTTCAGATACTCCAATATAGTATCCCTTAAAAAACCCTCCAGGATTTTACCCACAGTAGATGTTAAGCTCACTGGCCTATAATTTCCAGGTTCAGTTTTTGCCCCCTTTTTGAATATTGGCACCACATTTGCTATTCGCCAGTCCTGTGGTACAGACCCAGTTATTATGGAATCTTTAAAGATTAAAAATAATGGTCTATCTATAACTGTACTTAATTCCTGCAGTACTCGGGGGTGTATCCCATCCGGACCCGGGGATTTGTCAACTTTAGTGATTTTTAGACGCCGCCGTACTTCCTGCTGGGTTAAGCATGTGACATTTAATGGAGAAATTTTTTTATCTCTAAAAAACTCCACGATCACGTCATGGGAGCGCCAAATGGTGAGTGGAGTGATGTGCCCCCCTGCTGGCTCATGTTAAATGTCGTTGTCAGAGATTGACAGCAGCATCTAACAAGTTAACAGCCTTGAGCGGAGTTCTGATCCATCCCTGACTGTTAGAGGCAGATGATGGCTGATTAAACCAGCCATTATCAGAAGGGAAAGATGTGGGCTCAGTGTGCCAGACTGCATCAAAGTCAGGGACACAAAATATGACGTAAATATACATCACATGTCGTGAAGGGGTTAAATGGTAGCATATAATTCAGTAAAACAAAAATTCCCAAAAGAGGTGTCCATATCCTTTATTTGTTGGCAGAGCATAAATGTAGAATAGGTTTGTAAGCAGACATGTCCAAATAGTGTACGGTAAGGTCAAATTAGTACAGGGACTACCTGGAGGAGGATATTCGGAATGGTGGCTTGGTTACATCAAAAATTAGTTCTCTTTCTGGAGATTCCATGTCTATAAAATGCAACTGTTTTTTTGTTATATAGACCACATCAGTTTCTTTAACAATCAAATGGCGGATTGTTCCAGAGACTTCTTTAGGTAGCTGATCATCCACTGGTGTAATATGTATAATCACAGCCTAGAAACAGAAATGACAAATATTCTAAAATTATATTAATGTGCTACCCAACCTTGTGATATACAGACATATGAATGTTCTAGGATAGTCCACCGCTTAAATTATTGCTTTACCATGTCTTTTGTCTTAGGACAGGCTCTGGAAGCATAAACCGCATAGCCTAGGATGATGTAGAACAGCTTAAAGGGAACCTGTCAAGCCCCCTAAATCACCACCATTATCTGTCATAACCCTATTCCCAATAAAGTCCTTGCTGTTCCCAAACCCTCTTGATGTGTTTTTTGGCTTCTATTCCCCTGGTCCAGCCTCTGGTCCTGTACTCATGTCTCCTCTGCGTGACTTCTTCCTCACTGTCCTTGCTATGTCTTCAGTGCAGTAAAACTTGCACAGGCAATAGAGTCCTGTACTGTAGATATGGCAGAAAATGAAAGTCCAAACTAGTCTTGGGGGACACACGCCCAGCCAGACTTGACAATATAGAGCATAGATATAAAAGTGATTTTACTAGTGTGACAGTGTCACTGGTTTTATATGTGAGGGGAGGTATGTGTCACACAGGATGCTCTCCTGTGTGAACTAAGACCTACTTTATTTATCTGCCAGCATGTTATATGTTAAAAGGGTGTGGCTGAGCAATGTATAAAAGCTCAGTCCTGTTTTTTTTTCTCTGTTGTGGTCTGGAGAGGAAAGTCTCCAGACAGTATAGTGGAAGCTGCCAAGCTTTCCACAAGGACTTTAGCAGTGCAGTTTATGCTACCGAGAGCGGGCGGAACCCACTCATCTATGGACTGAGTTATTGTTTTTTTTTTTTATGTTTTCCCGTTTAACCCACAGGGGTCATGTTTACTTTTCCTGCGAAAACCTGCATGAGTTTATGGCTGATAATAAACCAGCAGAAAGAAAACCCAGAGAACGTGTGTCCTGAGTCTGCCTTCAGGAGAGCCGAGCGAGTCGTCTTGCCACAGTTGGTGTGAGAGTGCGGGGAGGATTCCAGGAACACGTGTACCTGCCACAAAGACCGGTGGATGTCCTGGGTGAAGGCTGCCAGCCAGTTAGAGAAGTCCGGCAGCATGGAGGAGCTTGTTAAGCACCTGGTCCAGGCCCAGCAGAGCATACAGCAGCAACACCTACAGAGCCAGCAGAGCATACAGCAGGCCCAGCAGAGCATGCAGCAGCAGCACCAGGAGACGACCAAACTGTTGCTTCAACAGATCCAGTTGCAGCAAAAGTCGCAGCAGCAGCACCAGCAGGAGGCGCAACGGCAGATACAGCTTTTGGCAGACGCCATCCAGAGCAGGGTGGCCACCCCAACCCCAGGGCCGACTGAGGATTCTCACGTCAGGAAGGCGGTAAGGCGGGCCATGCAGAAGATGACCCCTGGGGATGATGTGGAAGCATTTCTGACTGTTTTTGAGAGGGTGGCTGATCGGGAGAGACTTCCACCAGCACAGTGGGCAGAGGTTCTGGCGCCATATTTATCGGGTGAACCCCAAAAAGCGTATTTTGACTTGGCGCTGCAAGATGCTAAGGAGTATCCCAAACTAAAGACAGAAATCTTAGCACGTCTGGGAGTAAATATGGCAGTAAGAGCCCAGCGAGTTCATCACTGGGCGTATGCTAGCAACAAACCCCCTCGTTCGCAGATGTTTGACCTATTGCATCTTGTTCAGAAGTGGCTACAACCGGAGTCCTCCACTCCGGCCCAGATGGTTGAGCGGGTGGTGATTGATAGATTCATGCATTCCCTTCCCAAGTCAGTACAGACTTAGGTTGCCCAGGGTGATCCCCAGAACGCAGATGACTTTATCGGCCTGGTAGAGAGGTACCAGGTAGTTGAGAGATCTCTTGGGAAACCGGATGCAGTCATTTCTCCCTACTGGGATACCCAAAAGGGGGTGGGTTCACCACGGAAGGGGTCTAGAGCCACCACTGGGGGCGTCCCACTCCTATTGAAGGGGCCTTTAGAACAGTTGGGAAAGATATAGTTTGCTGGCGATGCCACAACCCTGGACATATAGCCGCCAAGTGTCAAATATCCCCTGAGCCCATGGACTGCAGCCTAGGCAGACGGGTCTCCTATTATGCCTATCCAGCCTGTAACGTGGATTGTCGACTCGGCAAGGGACCGCAGGCGTGTGCAGTATCCATTAATGGAATAAAAGTGCTTGGGCTGTTGGACTCCTGTAGTCTGGTGACCTTGATCAGAGCATCCCTTCCCCACCAGTTGATCCCTTCCAAAACCCTGGGTGTTCGGTGCATCCATGGTGACGCCAAGGACTATCCCGTGGCCACAGTAACAGTGGGGACAGACTGTGGTGCCCAGTCCCATGAAGTCGGGGTGGTAAAGGACCTGATACATCCTGTCATATTGGGCCGTGATTTTTCCTTATTCTGGGACTTGTGGG
The DNA here is from genome assembly GCA_033576555.1 of Oophaga sylvatica. Classification (NCBI taxonomy): domain Eukaryota; kingdom Metazoa; phylum Chordata; class Amphibia; order Anura; family Dendrobatidae; genus Oophaga; species Oophaga sylvatica. The sequence continues at coordinate 625,170,515 of JARQOD010000001.1, read as the reverse complement.
GGAAGGGAACTGGACTAAGTAGCATGGGGAAAAGCGAGATCCTTGAAGAAGAACCCCCGACAGAGTCTCAGAGAGAGGAGTTCCCACTGTGCGTCCTTGTCGGTGATGAGGGTGAGACGGTGACCGAGGAGGCCGACCTACCTGCGTTAGATATGTCCAGAGAGAACTTTGGGACTGCTCAAGTTCGAGACCTGACCTTAAAAGGGCGTTCGACCAGGTTACTGTATGTAATGGGGTTGCCCAAGAGCCGGGGGCAGACACCAGATTCCCCCACTTTGCAGTACAGGGGGAGTTGCTATATCGGGTGGCCAAACTGAGGGGCGGTGAGATAGTGGAACAGCTGTTAGTGCCGGGGCCATACAGACGGCGGGTGCTAGACATGGCCCATTCACATGTTCTGGGGGGACACCTAGGGGTCGAGAAAACTCAGGAGAGGATACTGAGGAGGTTTTATTGGCCAGGGTGTTATCGAGAAATTCAAAACTTTTGTAGGTCCTGCCCCACCTGCCAAATAACCGCTCCCTCCTCCCACTTCCGTAGCCCCTTAGTTCCACTACCTGTGATAGAGGTTCCCTTTGAGAGGATTGCCATGGACCTTGTGGACCCCATAGTCAAATCAGCTCGGGGCCACCAATATATCCTGGTCGTCATGGACTATGCGACTCGGTATCCAGAAGCGGTTCCCCTAAGGAACATGTCTAGTAAAAGTATAGCCCTAAAGTTGGTCCATATTTTTGCTCGGACAGGTCTACCAAAAGAGATTCTAACAGACCAAGGAACCCCCTTCATGAGCAAGGTTATGAAGGAGCTTTGCAGAGTCCTTCAGATAACTCAGCTGCGGACCTCGGTTTATCATCCACAAACGGACGGCCTAGTGGAACGCTTCAACAAGACCTTAAAGGCGATGCTCAAGAAGGTCGTTGAAAAGGATGGGAGAGACTGGGACTACCTGCTCCCATTTCTGCTTTTCTCGGTCAGAGAAGTTCCTCAAGCCTCCACGGGCTTCTCTCCATTTGAGCTCCTATATGGGCGGCATCCAAGAGGTCTCCTAGACATCTTGGGAGGCTGAAGTCACGCCACACCGGAGTATCATCGAACATGTCGCCCAGTTACAGGAGAGAATGTCAAAGGTGATGCCTATCGTAAAGGAACATCTCTTCCAGGCGCAGGAAGCCCAGGCGAGGGTCTATAACCGGTCGGCGAGACTAAGACAGTTCCAGCCCGGAGACCGTGTTTTGGTGCTGATCCCTACCGTCGAGAGCAAGTTCCTCACCAAATGGCAAGGTCCATACGAGGTGGTGGAGAAAGTCAGCGAGGTTAATTATAAAGTTCACCAGCCTGGCCGAAGGAAGGCACATCAAATATATCATATAAAGCCAAGCCGTGGCGGGACCGTGAACCTGTGGAAACTCCTTGCCTGGGAGCCGCACCGGAAGGCAAGGTGGAGGAGGTCACTATTGCAGAGACTCTATCACCGGCCCAGAAGCAACAGTGTCGAGAATTACTACAGCGGAATCGGGACCTGTTCTCAGAGTTGCCGGGGCATACACAAGTGATAGAGCATGACGTGCTGACAGAACCGCATATACGAGTGAATTTGAAGCCGTATCGGATTCCGGAAGCACGCCGGGAGGTGATCTCGGCTGAGGTGAAGAGGATGTTAGACCTCGGGGTAATAGAGGAGTCAAAGAGTGGGTGGTCGAGCCCAATCGTCCTTGTGCCGAAGCCCAATGGAGAGTGGAGGTTTTGTAATGACTACCGTCGGCTAAATGAGGTATCCAAGTGTGACGCGTACCCGATGCCCCGCGTCGACGAACTCATCGAGAGGCTTGGACCGGCGAGGTACATCACCACTCTTGACCTGACGAAGGGCTACTGGCAGATCCCCATGTCCCAGATGGCTAAAGAGAAGACGGCTTTCTCAACACCGGATGGCTGTTTTCAATACAAGCGGATGCCGTTCGGACTACAGGGGGCCCCAGCCACTTTCCAGAGGGCTATGGATCGGTTCCTAGCCCCACATAAGAAGTATGCCGCAGTCTACCTCGACGACATTGTGGTCTTTAGCTCAGACTGGGCTAGTCACCTACCTAAACTACAGGCCGTTTTGGACGCACTAAGGAAAGCAGGATTTACCATAAATCCGAAAAAGTGTGCCATCGGAAAAGAGGAGGCCAAGTACCTGGGCTATGTTGTTGGGAGAGGCGAAATAAAGCCGCAGATCAAGAAAGTGGAGGCAATTCAAACCTGGCCGCAACCGCTCTCAAAGAAGCAGGTGAAAGCATTCCTGGGAATGGTGGGATACTACCGGCGGTTTATCCCGAATTTCGCCACGATTGCTGCCCCACTAACAGATCTTCTAAAAGGCACCAAATCAACCATGGTGAAATGGACGGAAGAAACGGAGACCGCGTTTCAAAAGCTGAAGCTAACACTGTGCAAGCAGCCTGTCCTGGTCGCACCAGACTTTAAGAAAGAATTTGTGGTCCAGACTGACGCATCAGAGGTTGGTCTAGGGGCCGTACTCTCCCAAGAAATAAATGGGGAAGAACATCCCATTCTTTATCTAAGCCGAAAGCTGTCCTCCTGCGAGAAGAACTACGCCATAGTAGAGAAAGAGTGTTTAGCCATAAAATGGGCCGTGGATACACTGAAATATTACCTACTAGGCCGGAAGTTTAAATTAGTATCAGACCATGCCCCGTTGAGATGGTTGAGGGAAAAGAGGGGAAAAAATGCTAAGGTAACTAGATGGTTCCTAGAGCTTCAAGAGTTTAATTTTCACGTGGAGCATAGGCCAGGGAAGTTACATGGGAATGCAGATGCCCTCTCTAGGATTCCCTGTCTGGTGTTAGAAGGTGCCCAAACCCCCGGCTTTGGGCAGAGGGGGGGAATATGTGACAGTGTCACTGGTTTTATATGTGAGGGGAGGTATGTGTCACACAGGATGCTCTCCTGTGTGAACTAAGACCTACTTTATTTATCTGCCAGCATGTTATATGTTAAAAAGGTGTGGCTGAGCAATGTATAAAAGCTCAGTCCTGTTTTTTTTTCTCTGTTGTGGTCTGGAGAGGAAAGTCTCCAGACAGTATAGTGGAAGCTGCCAAGCTTTCCACAAGGACTTTAGCAGTGCAGTTTATGCTACCGAGAGCGGGCGGAACCCACTCATCTATGGACTGAGTTATTGTTTTTTTTTTTTATGTTTTCCCGTTTAACCCAGAGGGGTCATGTTTACTTTTCCTGCGAAAACCTGCATGAGTTTATGGCTGATAATTATAAACCAGCAGAAAGAAAACCCAGAGAACGTGTGTCCTGAGTCTGCCTTCAGGAGAGCCGAGCGAGTCGTCTTGCCACACTAGACATATCAAAAGTGTTTTGGGACCGAAAGACCTTGATCCGAATACAGCAATAGGTCTCTGTTAATGGTGGTGAGTTGGGGAACCTGACAGGTTACATTTAAGTTGAAATTAGCATAATAGTGAGCACTTTTACTATAACTAGAACCTCAAGTCTTATAGTATTTGTCCCAACAAAGTTGCAAGAATATTCTGAGAATGGTTAAATCAATTCTTACAATTACACCCATTTTAGTTCAAATTCCTATTCCAGCTCTGGGTTGCAGGCATCTTACCAAGTCAAAGATTTATGGAAATATGCTTCAAGTCATTTTTTTCAAGCTATTTGAGAATAATAACCCATTTTGTAGGGTACCATTAATATTTACACATATAGCAAAATGTGTATTGTAGGCCATCATCACCCTAGTCACCATTTATATCCATTTCTTGGTATTTTCCCACCTTTACTTTAACATCAGACCTTTTCGCATCTCGTGCCACTAGGAACAGAGAGGTGGCTCTGCATGCGTGGCTCGCTGCTTTCCCTCTTTTGGGTGTGCCATAAGTGCACTAGCAAGCATTCCTGGCAAAAGATGCAAAACGTGTACAAATTGGTTTTCAATCTCTGTTCACATACCTGAGGACCGGAAAGGTTAGGAGGTGTATGACTGTCAGATAGGATGAATTCAAAGGAATCTTCGAAGATTTCTCCTCCAAGATGTTTATAGTAAATGATGCCATTGAATAAGTCTCTTTGCAGAAAAGTAGTAACAGGATAAGCTTGTCACAGGAATAAAGAAGTATAGCAATACATTAAAAAGGATAACTAATATCACTAAGTATCATGCCAATGGCAGCTGTTATAGAATCTCTGCTATTCCATACTGTGCTGCCACATATTGCTTAATAGGGCACTTTTTTATCGAATTGCAAGGAAAGAAGAGGTTTACACTCATGTACATCAGTCCTGAATCTAAATTGTGAACTAAAATTAGTTCTGCACATTTTACATATTATATACTCTTATAATAAATCACTAAACAAGAATGACAAAGGATATTTTCCAGGCACAGCTTTCCCACTCCTAGGGCAAACATATAGATTATGTAATACCCACATGTGAATCAAAATGTATCCAGCTTGCTTTAGAGGGATTTTACACATACATTCATAGTCGAAATTATTGCATTTACACATGTTTTGTTATACACATGCTTATTTCCTTTGTGTGTATTGGAACAACACAAAGTAATACAGAAAAAAAAGACAAATTGAACATAAAGCCACACAAACCGCAAAAATTGGCTGCACAAAATTGTGTGCACCCTCAGCTTTAATATTTTGTTGGCACTCTATGGAATAAATAACTGCAATTAATCGCTTCCTATAACCATCAACAAGCTTCTTACACCTCACAACTGGTATTTTGACCACTCAGGCCATAGGTGAGTTTTAATGAGCATCACATTCCTGAAACAAAGTTGTTTGCCCACATTTTTGGAAAGGTGCCAACAATTTTGTCCCTCCCATTTTTGAGGTTTTGTGTAAAATTATGATCAGTTTGCCTTTTTTCAGTTTTTTTTATGGTATTCCAATACACACAAAGGAAATAAACATGTGCATAATAAAACATGTGTAATTGCAATAATTTTCTGGAAAAAATACTTCATTTTCTGGAGCAATTTCAAGGGTGCCAACACTTTTGGCCATGACAGTGTATATGACAGTATATATGTCTTAGGGCTCTTTCACATGTCCTGATATCTTCGGTGTTTAATACATGCAGCATACATGTGGCAACCGTGTGCCGCCCATGTGCTGCATCAGTATCACTCATACTGGTGGCTGGGAATCAGCTGTACTGTTCTCTCTGTTCCCCAGCACCGGGTGCTGAAGACAGCTCACATCATTGTCCCCTGCAATCAGCACGAGCAAGGGACAATGTTGAGAGTTGTATTCAACTGATAACAGCGAGAGCAGGTGGTGACTGATGGGTGTATTGATCAGTGCTATAAATAAATAAAGAAAAAAAAATGCTGTGGGTTCCCCTGTACTTTTGATAACCAGCCAGACAAAACTGACAGCTGCGGGCTGCAATTCTCAGCTGTCATCTTTAGCAAAACTGGTTATTAAGAAATGTGAGGGTCCACACACCGTTTTTTTTAAATTATTTAACTAAATTATTTTTAAAAAATGACTTGGGGTCTGCCCCATTTTTGACAACCAGCCAATCTAAAGCAGACAGCTGGGGGCTGGTATTCTAAGGCTGGTAAAGGGCCATTGATATTGCCCGCCCAGCCCAAAAATAGCAGCCCACAGCTGCCCCCAAAAAGGCACATCTATTAGATTAAAAAATATTAATAGATTCCATCATGAGTGAGGACACAGCTGCGTGTTTCGAACATCCATGCTTTGTTAAAGAACGCAATGGATGTTCGAAACAAGTAGCTGTGTCCACACTCATGATGAAATCTATTAATATTTTTAATCCAATAAATTGTTGCAAGCTTGGAAGCTGGATCATTTCCTCTCTTCATTTCTGCAAGTAGTTCCTTGCAGATCCGTGACTCCAGGAATGCTTGCTGGGGTGACTGGTTAATCCTTTTCTATTTGCAACTATTAGCTGCACCAATTCTGGCACTTTGACCAGCTCTTCCCACTTGCCCTTGTGCGGTGGCAACTGGGATTCATATTTGTGGAGCCTCTCCATTACTAATCCTATAGTTATATTGTAAATAAATACACAGCCAGAATAAAGTCCTTTATTTGAAATAAAAACAAAACCATCCGTTTACTTTTTTATATAAAGAAAAACAAATGTAGTTATACTCACCTAACACTCATTCCACTGAAGCCACCGTCCAGGTTGAAAACCATGGGAGATTGAGCAGCGTCATTGACAAGCAGCGACCTCACCGTAGTTCACCGTGAGAAATTTTAACTCACTTAGCTTAGCACTGCACTGTGAAACTTTTTCTAATGGTGCTATCGGTGATCTCACTGAGGTCACCGCAGTTCAGGCGCCTGGCTGGGAATGCAGCCTCAGTGACCTTGATGAGGTCAGCGCTAGTCACTGATGCTGCCCTCGCAGCAGCTCAATCTCCAGTGGTTTTCGTCTGGATGGTCGCATCTTGGCATAGTCCAGGTTGAAAATTATTTATCGCATACATGGACAACGGCATGGGACAGAACATCAGAAAGATTAGGGATATGGTTGTTTTTTATTTTTGTTTCAGCACAGGAGACGATGGCTTCAATGGAATTGGCATTAGGTGAATATTTTTGTTTATTATTTTCTGTTTTTTTACAGGAGACAATGGTTTCAATGAAATGCTAGGGGAGCATGATTGTGTTTGTTATTTTTAAATAAAAAGTAAAAATGTGTTTTGTTTTTATTTCAAATAAAGAACTTTATTCTGTCTGGGTGCTTATTTACAATATAACTATAGAATTGCTAATGGATAGGTATCTTATAGACGCCTCTCCATTACTAACTCGTGAGATTGATGTCACTGGATAATACAAAGTTGACATCAACCCCACAAATATGAACCCCACTTGCGTCACCACAGGGCAAGTGGGAAGAGCCATGCAAAGTGCCAGAATTAGTGCATCTAATAGATGCACCTTTTTTGGGGTGGCTGCTATTTTTAGGCTGGGGAACAATATCCATGGCACCTTATCAGCCTGAGAAAACCAACCAGCTGTCTGCTTTAGCTTGGCTGGTTGTCAAAAATAGGGAAAATGGGGATAACCCCATGCCGTTTTTTTAAATTATTACTATTCTTGACAACTGCCATGCTAAAGCTGGCAGATGAAGGTTGCAGAACGCAACTGTCAGTTTTGCCTGTCGGTTATCAAAAATACAGGGGAACCCATGCCATTTTTTTAAAATTATTTTTAATTTATTTATAGTGCAGGTGCCTGCTAATGAATACTCCTATCAGCCACCGCCTGCTCTCGCTGTTATCAGCTACAGCAGGCGTATGCTGATAGGAGTAGTAGTCCAACATTTCAACTTCGGACAGGTGAGACATATTGTTTTTTTATTTTGTTTGTTTACAGGGGACAATGCCTTCAGGAGATTAGGTGTTAGGGCTCATACTCACTTGCGCCGAAAACGGATGATATTCAGCTGAAAAAAAATCGGATTCAAATCTGACCAATGTTAGTCAATAGGTGTCTTCTCATTTGCGATTTTTTTCTCAGCCGAAATTGGTGTGAGAAAAAAATCGCAGCATGCTGCGATTTGATGCGATTTTGGCATGATAATCGCCAATGCAAGTCAATGGGTGCGAGAAATCATCGCACAGCACTCGCACCATGCGAGTGCTGTCCGATTTATACGCACCAGTCTCCTTTGAAAAGCCGGCAATTCATCCCCGGCTACTGTAAAATCACACTGACAGCTCACAAAACACTAGATACATACACATAGAATACATATATATATATATATATATACATGTCATTGTGACACATACATATATATATTTATAGTTCATACACTTCTACATACTGTAATAGACGCTAATTCAATTGCCGGCTTTTGTGAAATCACAGAAGCCGACATGAAATGATACATTGTTTACACACAGTTAACCATGTCATTTCATGTATTTTGATATATGGTTTTAACTTACAATTACATAAGTGTATGTGTGCAAAATTTCAGACATGTAGGGGTTAATTAAAGGTGTAAATTCGTTGAAAAAAATGCGTGGGCTCCCGCTGTATTTTCTCCACCAGACAGACAAAGCAAGCGAGTGGGGGCAGATAATAATAGCCTAGGGAGGGTACATTTTTTTGTGCCCCCCCTGGCTACTAACATCTGCCCCCAGACACCCAGAAAGGGCAAATCTCTAATTAGATTAGCCCTTTCTGGCACTTTGCCCGTCTATTCCCATTGCCCTGTAGCGGTGGCGAATGGATTAATAAGGGGTTAAAACCACCTTGCAATTGAAAGGTGACTTTAAGCCAGGTTAATAATTGAGAGCTGTCAATTAGACAACTATCAATTATTAATCCTATTGTATGAAAGAAAAATCAAACACACACACTTTAATAAAAAAGAAGTTTAATGAAATAATCAAACAGTTTTTGACCATATTTTATTTTCCTGCTAAAACCATTTCCTGTAATAAAAATAAAATAAAAAAGCAAAATTATTCTTACCAATCCGATGCACAGTCAGGTCCCACGCTGTAATCCATCAGAAAGGGTTAACAGGTTAGAGCTAGCAGGGAGCTAATGCTGCCTGCTGAGCTGTAACCCCCCGAATGATTAAGTTCCTCTCCCAGCGAAAGGAGAGGAAGTGATTAATTAGTGGAGCTTAACTGATTTCTTCCCACTTTCACTTCAGGTCAGGTCACCCTGACCTGACCTAAAGTGAAAGTGGGACGCAATCAATTAAGCTTCATTCATTAATCACATCCTCTCCTGTCGGCAGGAGATAAGCTCATTCATTCAGGTGGTTTCAGCTCAGCAGGCAGAATTACTTGCGCTGCTTGGTTGAAAGCTAGTTAACCCTTTGTGAAGGATTACAGCGTGGGACGTGACAGATCGCCAGATAGGTAAGAATAATGTTGTTTTATTATTTTTTCTTTATTATAGGAGATCAAGGGCTTCGCAGGGATTAAGAGTGAAATAAAAGATGGTCAAAAAATGTGTTTTTATTTCATTAAAATTATTTATTCTTAAAGTGTGTGTGTTTTTTTTATTTCCTTAAATAGGATTAATAATTGATAGTTGTCAAATTGACAGCTCTCAATTATTAACCTGGCTTAAACTCACCTTTCAATTGCAAGGTGGTTTTAACCCCTTATTAACCCATTCGCCACCGCTACAGGGCAATGGGAATAGACGGGCAAAGTGCCAGAAAGGGCTAATCTAATTAGAGATTTGCCTTTTCTGGGGTGTCTGGGGGCAGATGTTAGTAGCCAGGGGGGCACACAAAAAATATACCCTCCCTAGGCTATTATTATCTGCCCCCATTCGCTGGCTTTGTCTGTCTGGTGGAGAAAATACAGCGGGAGCCCACGCATTTTTTTTCAACGAATTTACACCTTTAATTAACCCCTACATGTCTGAAATTTTGCACACATACACTCATGTAATTGTAAGTTTAAACCATATATAAAAATACATGAATTGACATGGTTAACTGTGTGTAAACAATGTATCATTTCATGTCGGCTTCTGTGATGTCACAAAAGCCAGCAATTGAATTAGCGGCTATTACAGTATGTAGAAGCCTATGAACTATAAATATATGTATACATATATGTCACAATGACATGTATATATATATATATATATATATATATATATATATATTCTATGTGTGTATATGTATTGTTTATATTCTTTATTAAAGCTGTCAGTGTGATTTTACAGTATAGCCGGGGATGAATTAGCGGCTATTATACTATGTAGAAGTGTATGACCTATATATATATTATATATATTGTGACAGTGTCACTGGTTTTATATGTGAGGGGAGGTATGCAAGGCCGGATTAATGTAGGGGCTGATGGAGCTGCAGCTCCAGGCCCCTTGTTAGAGATAGGCCCATCCGCGGCCCAGCCAGCCGCTTGTTATCTAGTGGCTCTCTGCTCTCCTCCCTTCCCTGTGCTGCTGACGTCAGCCTGGTGGTGGAGGGGAGGAGAGGAGCCAGGAGAGACTGTGTGCTGGAGGGGGAGAGAGGAAAGCTGCCTCTGAAAGTACTGTAGGAGAGGAGTCGGCAGCAGCACAGTGTTATCTCATTCACCCAATACAGAAGCAGGATGTAAATGAAGGCAGAACATGTGACCACAGAGCAGCCAGTCACAGCTCACCTTTCACTTGTCCTCATCCATGCACTGTCTTCTTACATCTTTGCCTATTGGCATCCTGCCCTGTGTTCAGTGTGTTGTAGTGACGGTCCCTGTCTGGAGGAGAGAGTTAGAGACAGGCAGGCAGAGGTGTGTGTGCTGTTACAAGAATCCCAGCCATATTACAGTGAAAGCAGATGGAGAATCCTGAAGTCTCTGCACAGGTTTGTGTTGTAAAGTGTGTGGTTTCTGACAAATTCCATCAGTAGCATTGAATGGCCCATAGTAATATAGGGCAGCATTGAGAGGCCCATTCTAGTATATAGCGCAGCATTGAATGGCCCATAGTATATATAGGGCAGCATTGAGAGGCCCTCTCAATGCTGCGCTATATATACTATGGGCCATTCAATGCTGCGCTATATGGGCCTCTCAATGCTGCATTATATATACTATGGGCCATTCAATGCTGCGCAACTATGGGCCATTCAATGCTGCGCTATATATACTATGGGCCATGCAATGCTGCGCTATATGGGCCTCTCAATGCTGCATTATATATACTTATGGGCCATTCAATGCTGCGCTATATATACTATGGGCCATGCAATGCTGCGCTATATGGGCCTCTCAATGCTGCATTATATATACTATGGGCCAATCTATGCTGCGCTATATATACTATGGGCCATTCAATGCTGCGCTATATATACTAAGGGCCATGCAATGCTGCGCTATATGGGCCTCTCAATGCTGCATTATATATACTTATGGGCCATTCAATGCTGCGCTATATATACTATGGGCCATGCAATGCTGCGCTATATGGGCCTCTCAATGCTGCATTATATATACTTATGGGCCATTCAATGCTGCGCTATATATACTATGGGCCATGCAATGCTGCGCTATATGGGCCTCTCAATGCTGCATTATATATACTATGGGCCATTCTATGCTGCGCTATATATACTATGGGCCATTCAATGCTGCGCTATATACTAGAATGGGCCTCTCAATGTTGCCCTATATTACTATGGGACATTCAATGCTGCACCATATACTAGAATGGGCCAGGAGCGTTTAAATGCCCTCTCTCTGTTATGTATTGAAAATAGATTGCTCAATGAGCTTAATCTTGATTCTACAATTGAGGAATTTGCAAGCAAAAAAGCACGAAAAGTGAATGTGTAGTTTAATTTTCTTCTGCCAGTTTGATTTATTTACGATAAAACACAGTTTTGTGTTCAGTGAATAACCCTGTTTATTTGCCTCATAAGTTACTATCAGCGTGATAACCATAACATACTTTCTATATCCACTGTATTTATATTAGGCATGTATCATATATTTACTTTGTTTATATCTTTTACGTTACATTTTGGCCTTTGTGAATTGCCGTGTTTGGCCCCACCCCTTGCCTCGCCCCTTCAGCTCCAGGCCCATCATGTTCTTAATCCGACCCTGGAGGTATGTGTCACACAGGATGCTCTCCTGTGTGAACTAAAACCTACTTTATTTATCTGCCAGCATGTTATATGCTGGTAGGTTTACTCTGTTAAAGGAGGTGCGGTTTTATGGGAATGTCAAAGAGGGCGGGAGGCATTCCCCTACCTCCCCTCAGGGTGTGGCTGAGCAATGGATAAAAGCTCAGTCCTGTTTTTTTTCTCTAGTGTGTGGTCTGGAGATGCAAGTCTCCAGACAGTATAGTGGAAGCTGCAGAGCCTTCCACAAGGACTTTAGCCGTGCAGTATATGCTACCGAGAGCGGGTGGAACCCACTCATCTATGGACTGAGTTATTGTTTTTTTTTTTTATGTTTTTCCCGTTTAACCCAGAGGGGTCATGTTTACTTTTCCTGCGAAACCTGCATGAGTTTATGGCTGATAATAAACCAGCAGAAGGAAAACCTGAGAACGTGTGTCCTGAGTCTACCTCCTGGAGAGCCGAGCGAGTCGTTTTACCACAGTTGGTGTGAGAGTGCGTGCAGGATTCCAGGAACACGTGAGCCTGCCACAAAGACCGGTGGATGTCCTGGGTGAAGGCTGCCAAAACAGCTAGAGAAGTCCGGCAGCATGGAGGAGCTCGTTAAGCATCTGGTCCAGGCCCAGCAGAGCATACAGCAGCAACACCTACAGAGCCAGCAGAGCATACAGCAGGCCCAGCAGAGCATGCAGCAGCAGCACCAGGAGACGACCAAACTGTTGCTTCAGCAGATCCAGTTGCAGCAAAAGTCGCAGCAGCAGCACCAGCAGGAGGCGCAACAACAGATACAGCTTTTGGCGGACGCCATCCAGAGCCGGGCGGCCACCCCAACCCCAGGGCCAACTGATGATTCTCACGTCAGGAAGGCGGTAAGGCGGGCCATGCAGAAGATGACCCCTGGGGATGATGTAGAAGCATTTCTGACTGTTTTTGAGAGGGTGGCTGATCGGGAGAGACTTCCACCAGCACAGTGGGCAGAGGTTCTGGCGCCATATTTATCGGGTGAACCCCAAAAAGCGTATTTTGACTTGGCGCTGCAAGATGCTAAGGAGTATCCCAAACTAAAGACAGAGATCTTAGCACGTCTGGGAGTAAATATGGCAGTAAGAGCCAGCGAGTTCATCACTGGGCGTATGCTAGCAACAAACCCCCTCGTTCGCAGATGTTTGACCTACTGCATCTTGTTCAGAAGTGGCTACAACCGGACTCTTCCACTCTGGCCCAGATGGTTGAGCGGGTGGTGATTGACAGATTCATGCATTCCCTCCCCAAGTCAGTACAGACCTGGGTTGCCCAGGGTGATCCCCAGAACGCAGATGACTTTATCGGCCTGGTAGAGAGGTACCAGGTAGTTGAGAGATCTCTTGGGAAACCGGATGCAGTCATTTCTCCCTACTGGGATACCCAAAAGGGGGTGGGTTCACCACGGGAGGGGTCTAGAGCCACCACTGGGGGGGCGTCCCACTCCTATTGAAGGTGCCTTTAGAACAGTTGGGAAAGATATAGTTTGCTGGCGATGTCACAACCCTGGACATGTAGCCGCCAGGTGTCAAATATCCCCTGAGCCCATGGACTGCAGCCTAGGCTGACGGGTCTCCTATTATGCCTATCCAGCCTGTAGCGTGGACCGTCGACCCGGCGAGGGACCTCAGGCATGTGCAGTATCCATTAATGGAATAAAAGTGCTTGGACTGTTGGACTCCGGGAGTCTGGTGACCTTGATCAGAGCATCCCTTCCCCACCAGTTGATCCCTTCCAAAACCCTGGGTGTTCGGTGCATCCATGGTGACGCCAAGGACTATCCCGTGGCCACAGTAACAGTGGGGACAGACTGTGGTGCCCAGTCCCAGGAAGTCGGGGTGGTAAAGGACCTGATACATCCCGTTATATTGGGCCGTGATTTTCCCTTATTCTGGGACTTGTGGGGGAAGGGAACTGGACTAAGTAGCATGGGGAAAAGGGAGATCCTTGAAGAAGAACCCCCGACAGAGTCTCAGAGAGAGGAGTTCCCACTGTGCGTCCTTGTCGGTGATGAGGGTGAGACGGTGACCGAGCAGGCCGACCTACCTGCGTTAGATATGTCCAGAGAGAACTTTGGGACTGCTCAAGTTCGAGACCTGACTTTAAAAGGGGCGTTCGACCAGGTTACTGTATGTAATGGGGTTGCCCAAGAGCCGGGGGCCGACACCAGATTTCCCCACTTTGCAGTACAGGGGGAGTTGCTATATCGGGTGGCCAAACTGAGGGGCGGTGAGATAGTGGAACAGCTGTTAGTGCCGGGGCCATACAGACGACGGGTGCTAGATATGGCCCATTCACATGTTCTGGGGGGACACCTAGGGGTCGAGAAAACTCAGGAGAGGATACTGAGGACGTTTTATTGGCCAGGGTGTTATCGAGAAATTCAAAACTTTTGTAGGTCCTGCCCCACCTGCCAAATAACCGCTCCCTCCTCCCACTTCCGTAGCCCCTTAGTTCCACTACCTGTGATAGAGGTTCCCTTTGAGAGGATTGCCATGGACCTCGTGGGCCCCATAGTCAAATCAGCTCGGGGACACCAATATATCCTGGTCGTCATGGACTATGCGACTCGGTATCCAGAAGCGGTTCCCCTAAGGAACATGTCCAGTAAAAGTATAGCCCGAGAGTTGGTCCATATTTTTGCTCGGACAGGTCTACCAAAAGAGATTCTAACAGACCAAGGAACCCCCTTCATGAGCAAGGTGATGAAGGAGCTTTGCAGAGTCCTTCAGATAACTCAGCTGCGGACCTCGGTTTATCATCCACAAACGGACGGCCTAGTGGAACGCTTCAACAAAACCTTAAAGGCGATGCTCAAGAAGGTCGTTGAAAAGGATAGGAGAGACTGGGACTACCTGCTCCCATTTCTGCTTTTCTCGGTCAGAGAAGTTCCTCAAGCCTCCACTGGCTTCTCTCCATTTGAGCTCCTATATGGGCGGCATCCAAGAGGTCTCCTAGACATCGCCAAGGAAACTTGGGAGGCTGAAGTCACGCCACACCGGAGCATCATCGAACATGTCGCCCAGTTACAGGAGAGAATGTCAAAGGTGATGCCCATCGTAAAGGAACATCTCCTCCAGGCGCAGGAAGCCCAGGCGAGGGTCTATAACCGGTCGGCGAGACTAAGACAGTTCCAGCCGGAGACCGTGTTTTGGTGCTGATCCCTACCGTCGAGAGCAAGTTCATCGCCAAATGGCAAGGTCCATACGAGGTGGTGGAGAAAGTCAGCGAGGTTAATTATAAAGTTCACCAGCCTGGCCGAAGGAAGGCACATCAAATATATCATGTAAACTTGCTCAAGCCGTGGCGGGACCGTGAACCTGTGGAAACTCCTTGCCTGGGAGCCGCACCAGAAGACAAGGAACCTTGGGAGGAGGTCACGATTGCAGAGACTCTATCACCGGCCCAGAAGCAACAGTGTCGAGAATTACTACAGCAGAATCGGGAGCTGTTCTCAGAGTTGCCAGGGCATACACAAGTGGTAGAGCATGACGTGCTGACAGAACCGCATGTACGAGTGAATTTGAAGCCGTATCGGATTCCGGAAGCACGCCGGGAGGTAATCTCGGCTGAGGTGAAGAGGATGTTAGACCTCGGGGTAATAGAGGAGTCAAAGAGTGGGTGGTCGAGCCCAATCGTCCTCGTGCCAAAACCCAATGGAGAGTGGAGGTTTTGTAATGACTACCGTCGGCTAAATGAGGTATCCAAGTGTGACGCGTACCCGATGCCCCGCATCGACGAACTCATCGAGAGGCTTGGACCGGCGAGGTACATCACCACTCTTGACCTGACGAAGGGCTACTGGCAGATCCCCATGTCCCAGATGGCTAAAGAGAAGACGGCTTTCTCGACACCTGATGGCTGTTTTCAATACAAGCGGATGCCGTTCGGACTACAGGGGGCCCCAGCCACTTTCCAGAGGGCTATGGATCGGATCCTAGCCCCACATAAGAAGTATGCCGCAGCCTACCTCGACGACATTGTGGTATTTAGCCCAGACTGGGCTAGTCACCTACCCAAACTACAAGCCGTTTTGGACGCGCTAAGGAAAGCAGGATTTACCATAAATCCGAGAAAGTGTGCCATCGGAAAAGAGGAGGCCAAGTACCTGGGCTATGTTGTTGGGAGAGGCGAAATAAAGCCGCAAATCAAGAAAGTGGAGGCAATTCAAACCTGGCCGCAACCGCTCTCAAAGAAGCAGGTGAAAGCATTCCTGGGAATGGTGGGATACTACCGGCGGTTTATCCCGAATTTCGCCACGATGGCCGCCCCACTAACAGATCTTCTAAAAGGCACCAAATCAACCATGGTGATATGGACGGAAGAAACGGAGACCACATTTCAAAAGCTGAAGCTAACACTGTGCAAGCAGCCTGTCCTGGTCGCGCCAGACTTTAAAAAATAATTTGTGGTCCAGACTGACGCATCAGAGGTTGGTCTAGGGGCCGTACTCTCCCAAGAAATAAATGGGGAAGAACATCCCATTCTCTATCCTTGCCGAAAGCTGTCCTCCTGCAAGAAGAACTACGCCATAGTAGAAAAAGAGTGTTTAGCCATAAAATGGGCCGTAGATACACTGAAATATTACCTACTAGGCCGGAAGTTTAAATTAGTATCAGACCATGCCCCGTTGAGATGGTTGAGGGAAAAGAGGGGAAAAAATGCTAAGGTAACGAGATGGTTCCTAGAGCTTCAAGATTTTAACTTTCACGTGGAGCATAGGCCAGGGAAGTTACATGGGAATGCAGATGCCCTCTCTAGGATTCCCTGTCTGGTGTCAGAAGTTGCCCAAATCCCCGGCTTTGGGCAGAGGGGGGGAATATGTGACAGTGTCACTGGTTTTATATGTGAGGGGAGGTATGTGTCACACAGGATGCTCTCCTGTGTGAACTAAAACCTACTTTATTTATCTGCCAGCATGTTAAATGCTGGTAGGTTTACTCTGTTAAAGGAGGTGCGGTTTTATGGGAATGTCAAAGAGGGCGGGAGGCATTCCCCCTACCTCCCCTCAGGGTGTGGCTGAGCAATGGATAAAAGCTTAGTCCTGTTTTTTTTTCTCTAGTGTGTGGTCTGGAGAGGCAAGTCTCCAGACAGTATAGTGGAAGCTGCAGAGCCTTCCACAAGGACTTTAGCCGTGCAGTATATGCTACCGAGAGCGGGTGGAACCCACTCATCTATGGACTGAGTTATTGTTTATTTTTTTAATGTTTTTCCCGTTTAACCCAGAGGGGTCATGTTTACTTTTCCTGCGAAACCTGCATGAGTTTATGGCTGATAATAAACCAGCAGAAGGAAAACCTGAGAACGTGTGTCCTGAGTCTACCTCCTGGAGAGCCGAGCGAGTCGTTTTACCACAATATATATGAATATATATAATGTATATATATATATATATATATATATTGTAAGGTGGCGGTGTTCACACCGTGCAGTAACTGAGGCAGTGACCCAAGCAAGTCCAATATATATAGCTTTTATTCAGCAACTCACGGGTTAAACAGAAAAAGTCCTCCGATACGCAGCCGGGTTAACATCAGTCCATAAACAATGGTTGCCGGGCACAACGGCCGCGCCGGGCCGAACAGGGCCTGACAGGTGCAGAGCCGCACCAGGTGTAGGTTCAGCTACACAATCCTGCGTAGCTTTTCTGCTATGCTCCTAGCAGGGTCAACATAGAACCACACTAATCCTTAGTGCAGGAGTTTTAAAGACCTGTGGCAAAAGCCACTGGAAAACCCGAGTTGGAGGGAGGAGGCCGCCCCACTGCCTCCTGTGACCTCCTCCAAGAAATGAAGGACCTGCCGGACTTTACTTAATCTGCCTTAGCCAGGTAGTCTGACCAGGTCATTGCTCACCTTCATTCCTGCATTGCAGCCGCAGCTGTGTGTGTGACTGCAATGCACTCCAATGGTTTTAATAGGTCTCTGTACACATTCTGGGGGAAACATAGCGTCCCTCGTAAACGATCCCGGTCACTGCCTCACATATTCCCCCCCTCTGTTCAAACTTGTGGGGTTGAACATTTGTCACCATACAGGGTGCCCGGGACAGGGCATCCGCGTTTGCTTGCAACTTTCCAGGGCGATGTTCTACAGAGAAACTGAAATTTTGCAGTGACAGGAACCACCTGGTTACTCGCGCATTTCTCTCCTTGGCATTCCTCATCCATACCAAGGGTGAGTGGTCCGTCACCAAGCGGAATTGACGCCCGAGTAAATAATAACGTAGTGATTCCAAGGCCCATTTAATAGCCAAACACTCCTTCTCTACCACGCTATAATTTTTCTCTGCCGGGACAAGTTTTCTACTCAAGTAGGTGACCGGGTGTTCTTCACCATTCACTTTTTGTGACAACACCGCCCCTAAGCCTACCTCCGAGGCATCTGTCTGTACAATGAAGGTTTCATTGAAGTTGGGGCTGATGAGGATCGGCTGTCCACACAGGGCCAACTTCATGGACTGAAAGGCTTCTTCTGCCTGAGGGGTCCACCGAACCATTACCGTTTTTTTTCCTTTCAAGAGATCGGTCAGGGCCGCCGTTCGCCCAGCAAAATTAGGTATAAACCGGCGGTAATACCCAAGGATGCCAAGGAACGCCTTCACCTGTTTTGTACTAGATGGTTTAGGCCAGTTTTTTATGGCCTCAATTTTATTGATTTGGGGCTTGATAGCTCCTCGGCCTATCACATACCCCAAATATCGGGCTTCCTCTAGCCCTATGCACATTTTTTGGGTTTGCCGTTAACCCCGCGGCTCTGAGAGAATCCAGCACCGCTTGTACCTGTGATAGGTGCGTTTGCCAGTCGAGCTAAATATGATAATATCATCTAGATACGCGGACGCGTACTCCTAATGCGGCTTTAGCACTATGTCCATCAATCTCTGAAATGTAGCCGGGGCCCCATTAACCCAAAAGGTAAGACCACATAGTGATATAGACCCTCCGGAGTTACGAAGGCGGTCTTTTCCTTCGCCGAATCTGTGAGAGGTACCTGCCAGTAACCCTTGGTGAGATCGAGCGTGGTAAGTACTGGGCCTGCCCCAGTCTCTCAATCAGCTCGTCCACCCGGGGCATTGGATAAAGGTCAAACTTTGACACTTCATTCAATTTCCGGAAATCGTTACAGAAGCGTAATGATCCGTCTGGCTTTGGAATCAGTACAATGGGGCTAGCCCACTCACTCCGTGATTCCTCTATGACGCCTAACTGAAGCATTTGTTTTACCTCAGCCGTGATGGCTTGTCTCCGGGCTTCGGGCACCCGGTACGGTCTTATTCGCACCCTTACCCCAGGTTCAGTGACAATGTCATGTTGGATAACCGTAGTTCTACCTGGTAGCTCTGAGAACACGTCGGTATTGTGTTGCACCAGGGAGCGAGCCTCCCGTCGCTGCTGTTTAGTGAGGGCATCACTTATCCTGACCTCCCCCTTGGACGCTTCCCTGGCTGAAGGTAAAGAACTCTCTGGTGATATGCTCAGGGTGATGTCTGTAACTAAACACTCTCGATCTTTCCAAGGCTTTAGCAGGTTTACATGGTAAATCTGCTCAGGTTTCCTCCTTCCGGGCTGATACACCCGGTAATTTACCTCCCCCACCTTTTCTCGAATCTCATATGGCCCTTGCCACTTGGCCATGAGCTTACTCTGGCTGTGGGTACCAGTACTAATACCCGATCGCCTTTGTTAAAAGACCTGACTTTGCTCTTTTATTATATGTGCGCATCTGGGTTGTCCTGGGCATCTAACAGATGTTCTTTCACGATGGGCATGACCGCCGCGATCCGGTCCTGCATACTAGCCACGTGTTCAATTATACTCCTATGTGGAGTCGACTCTTGTTCCCATGTCTCTTTGGCTACGTCCAACAGACCCCTAGGGTGTCTGCCGTATAATAACTCAAAGGGAGAAAACCCCGTGGAAGCCTGGGGTACCTCACGGACGGCGAACATCAAATAGGGTAGCAACATGTCCCAATCCCTTCCATCCTTAGAAACCACCTTTTTTAACATGGACTTGAGGGTTCTATTGAACCGTTCTACTAACCCGTCGGTTTGAGGGTGGTACACCGAGGTGCGCAATTGTTTAATTTTTAGCAGTTTGCACAGTTCCTTGTCACCTTGGACATAAAGGGGGTCCCCTGATCCGTCAGGATCTCCTTAGGTAGTCCCAGGCGACAGAACATGGCAAACAGTTCCCGGGCAATAAGTTTTGCCGAGGTGTGGCGTAGTGGTATAGCCTCCGGGTACCGGGTGGCATAGTCGACGACCACCAGTATATGTTGGTGGCCACGGGCGGATTTTACAATGGGCCCTACCAAATCCATTGCAATCCGTTCAAAAGGTACCTCTATCACTGGCAGGGGTACCAATGGACTACGGAAACTTGCAGTGGGTGAGGTCAACTGACATTCGGGGCAGGATTCGCAGTACCTTTTGACCTCCGCGTAAACTCCAGGCCAAAAGAACCGCTGCAAGATACGTTCTAGAGTTTTTTTTTCCCCTAAGTGTCCACCCAGCAAGTGTGAGTGTGCCAAATCTAGAATCACCCGACGATACGATACACTGAGGTGCTACCAACTGTTCCACGACCACGTCCCTGATCTTATCTATCCTATAGAGCAACTCACCACTGACTTCCATACGTGGAAATACCGTAACTGCATTGGGCTGTTGGGCTACGCCGTTTACCTCTAGCACCCTTTCCCGCGCCTGAGTCAGGGTGGGGTCCTGTAGCTGAGCTGTCCCAAATGTGGCCCTGGACACTTCCAGCTCGGGAATTGATGCGGTCTCCTCAGCCTCTCCTGCCAGCACCTCTAAGGGACACCTATCGGGGTCACACTCTATCCCTAGGTGGGACACCCCTACGGCAGGTTCGTCGGGTACAGCATCCGTAATACATTTTACCGGGGGAGAATGGATTTTGTTTTTCCACAGAGTCCAGAACAGGGGCAAATCTCTTCCCAACACAGACCCATAGGGAAGATTTTTTACCACTCCCACCACATGTTTTATGTCTCCACATGGCGTAGACAACACTACCTCCGTAGTTGGATACTCTCGGAGGTCCCCATGGATACATACAACCCCTACCTGCCGTCCGCTGGGGTTGTCTCCTGCCACCAGTGACCCATGTACCAGAGTCACGAGGCTCCCTGAGTCCAGGAGAGCCTCTGTAGGGTACCCATTAACCAGTACCTGGCATAGTTGGAGTTCACTGTCCTGGGAGTCGAGGCTCGCTGTGCAGACGGTCTGGGCATACATTGAGACCCGGCGGCTATATCCGCAGTCCATGGGTTCCGTAGTCAGGGGACAATTAGCAATCACATGTCCCGGGCCCTGACATCTCCAGCACCTAAGGGTGGAGGTACTGTTAGGTCTTATGACAGTTTGGAAGGGAACCGGTCTCCTGCCACTCTCACTCCGGGGTTCCCCTTCAGCACGGGCACGGTGCTGACTGTCCCCAGCAGAGGGACGCGATCCCTTTCCCTATTCCTGGGGTGGCAGGGATCGGCGTGACAGCCGAGAGGGGGCGGAGTCTCGAATGAAGTCCTGAGTGGCCGAGTAGCGCTCGATCAAACTGACTACCTGGTCGAGCGTGCCGGGGTCGCCTTGCCCCACCCAACGTTGTATAGCAGCCGGCAGAGTCCTTACCAATCGGTCAGTCACCACCCTCTCCACCATCTGGGCTGGAGACAAAGTCTCTGGCTGGAGCCACTTCTTTACCAGCTGCAGGAGGTCATAAGCCTGAGACCGAGCGGGTCGTGTCTCCACATAAGCCCATGAAAATACACGCTGAGCCCTCACGTATGTATTGACCCCTAGTCGGGCAAGGATCTCACCTTTGAGCCTCTGGTAGTCCTGGGCGTCCTCCCGACTGAGATCGAAGTAGGCCTTTTGTGCATCGCTGACCAGAAACGGAGCCACTACTTCTGCCCACTGGCCGGCTGGTAGGTTTTCCCGCTCCGCTGTGCATTCATAAACTGTCAGGAAAGCTTCCACGTCGTCCTCCGGTCCCATCTTCCTCAACGCTGAGCGAACCCTGTCTTGGGCCTCGCGATGTTCAGGGGCTGGTGCCGTCGAGGTCTCCCGCAGGGCAGAAATCTGTTGCAGCAGCAGTTCGTTTGTTTTTTGTTGCTGCTGGTACAATAGCTGCTGTTGCTCATTGTGCTGTTGCTCCCGCTCCTGCTGTTGCCGCTGGAGACTCAGGTACTGCTCCTGCTGGTGTCGCTGAGACTGCAGCTGCTGCTGTTGTGTAATTACCAGCTGCTTTAACAGCTCTTCCATTTTGTCCACGGGTTGAGGCTGAAAAGTGGCCGGCCGGATTGTGGTCATGAAGCTGCTGGTGGGTATGCCTCAGTCACATTGCCCGCATTCTCCACCAAGCTGTAAGGTGGCGGTGTTCACACCGTGCAGTAACTGAGGCAGTGACCCAAGCAAGTCCAATATATACAGCTTTTATTCAGCAACTCACGGGTTAAACAGAAAAAGTCCTCCGGTACGCAGCCGGGTTAACATCAGTCCATAAACAATGGTTGCCGGGCACAACGGCCGCGCCGGGTCGAACAGGGCCTGACAGGTGCAGAGCCGCACCAGGTGTAGGTTCAGCTACACAATCCTGCGTAGCTTTTCTGCTATGCTCCTAGCAGGGTCAACATAGAACCACACTAATCCTTAGTGCAGGAGTTTTAAAGACCTGTGGCAAAAGCCACTGGAAAACCCGGGTTGGAGGGAGGAGGCCGCCCCACTGCCTCCTGTGACCTCCTCCAAGAAATGAAGGACCTGCCGGACTTTACTTAATCTGCCTTAGCCAGGTAGTCTGACCAGGTCATTGCTCACCTTCATTCCTGCATTGCAGCCGCAGCTGTGTGTGTGACTGCAATGCACTCCAATGGTTTTAATAGGTCTCTGTACACATTCTGGGGGAAACATAGCGTCCCTCGTAAACGATCCCGGTCACTGCCTCACAATATATATATATATATTATATATAATTATTTGCTTTTTGTGTAGATTTTTTTTTTACAATGTGATTTTTACATGACTTTTTACATAGAGATAACTGCTCTTTGTAAAACTTCATGTTAAAATCGCATTGCATACAGATGGAAAACTGATGGAAAACGCATGGTGCGATTTAAAATCGCATGCAAATCGCATGCCTTTTTACAACAATTGTACCGTTTTTTCCCTGCAGAAAACGGACCGATTTTTTTCCAGCCAGTGAGTATGAGCCCTTAAGGTGAGTATAATGTGATTTTTTAATTTATTCTACATTTTACACTTGAATACAACAATGATGAGCAGGGGAGAATGATGAGAGCCATCTTCAGCAACCTGCACTGGTGAACAGCGCGAACAGTACCACTGCTTCCCAGGTGTCGATACGTGTCACACTGATGACACACAGATCCATCCGTATGCATGTATGCGGGACATTTTGCGGTCCGTGCTGCTACTAAAAAATGGAAACACACTGACATATGCCCTGACTTGAATGAGTCTACGTGTGAAAACTGTCACAACATGTGTCGGAGACACTTATTTGTATCATACTATATATAGTAAATTGCTACAGGTAAAAAAAGCAATGTTGTTTCAAGTACTACCTAAGGCATTCTGTCCTGGTTTTTTCATGATGCTCCCAGCTACTGTTTGCGTAGTGATATTGAAGCGAATATAATCATCGCTGGAGTCCATGTCAGAGGCACATAACATTGAGCCTTGAATGAGAACAGTCTGTCCTTCCAGAAGTTCAATGACTGTGTTGGTGATGAGAAAAGGAGGGCTGTCATCTTTAGGAAGGATATTAATTGGGAACTTGTGTCGAATGCTATGACGTCCATCAAATATTCTGAATACGACAAAGTCTTTGGTTGTGTCACTGTCATCATGGTGATAGCAGACAGTGCCATGCTGTATGTCTTTAACAGTGAACATAAATCCTTTTCCTCCTGTTTGCAGAACAACAGATCTCAGTATTAGTAAAACTTCAAAAAGCTTATGTTTGTTTCCATAAAGTCATTATACCACGATAGAGAACAACGGATTCTATTTAACTTTTCATGAATAGGAATGAATAAATTATTTGTCAAAATTAGAAGGTAGAGCTGTATCTGCAATCTTCAAAGTACCCCTGAGAAATTCCCATCAGGTCTCAGGATAAATTACAAGGCTTGTGCCAGTTGCTGAGTCGTAGTTTAGATATCCGGGGTTCTTGTGTTTACCCTCAACCAGATGACCAGTGAGTATGCATGGCACCATATATAAGAATGTCAAGTCATAAATATTCTATATAGTTCAAATTCTATAGTAATTTATACAGAAAGACTACTCCTTTTTTTAGCAGTCACATTAACCCTTTACCTACATATGATGTACAATTACGACATATTCTGGCATCTTTGACTTTGATGTGGACTGGGAAACTGAGACCACATCTTTGCTGGCAGATGATTACTGTGTTATTCAGCCATCATCTGTCTCTAACAGCCACACATGAAGCTGTATCTGCATGCATTAATATTTTAGTATTGCAGCTATCAGGCGAAACTATTGGAGGTTACTGCTTGTAAGAGGGTCTCAAATTCTGTCGCTGATAACCATGTACTCCTGGGAAGAGTCAGTGCACTGCTATAATCATCAGATGGTAAATTGGTCCCACTGAAATCAGCAGGATCTTCTGATATCAATCCAATGTGAATGGCCACTCACCCTTATAAAAAATAATTTCATAACTGTCCACAGGCTGTGTGTTGAATTAAAAATCAACCCCATTCACTTCTGGGGCCGAGTTGTAATACCAGACTCAAGCCATGCACACATGTAGTTGGTTTCCGGAAGGACATTTTTCCTTTTTATGCAAACCTCTTTAAATGGAACGCATTCTGCAAAAAAAATGCTATTAACCTGCAGAATTAGGATTGATCTGCACCTTAGTAGCATTCTAAAGCCTTTTGGTGCCACACTGAAAGCCCATGTACTGGAGAAAAATTACGTGTATTCCTCCCTGCAGCCTCCAGTTTTCAGTTATAGAGGTGCTAACAGAGAGGCTTCAGTCAGTACATAGTGAACAGCAGCTGTAACCATGTCCCAGCACTGACTGACAGCCGGCTGATAAGTGCATCAGTACAGAGCTGGCTGCCAGTCAGTGCCGGGGCGTGCTTACACCTACTGCTCACCATGTACTGAGTGGTGACTGACGCTATGCCTGCCAAACCCCTATGACTCAAAGCCCGAGGCTGCCGGGGGCTCTCAGTAAGGTGTCCGCACAACTTTAGAACGCTATTAACCTGCAGATTACCTTAAGCTTAATAGCATTTTTTAAACATGACAGGCTCCCTTTAAATGGATCATCTTATATCTGTTATTTCATAAGTATGTGCAAATATATATTAGTGCACAAATTTTGTGTTTTAATCATATGTAGATTTCACATATGTAGAAGAAAAAGTCTACTATACAGACTCCTGACCCTCAATAATGTAGGATTACACATCATTGCTTCCAGATTTGTTAATGTCCACTGCCATTTGTCAAAGTTCCATACCAATTTATGTAACTTATTTGTGTAAAGGCTGAGCCACATAAACTACAAGATTTTCTCTAATCTCTCAATTTTTCAGTTGAATGATTTGTTCCAGGCCTGTGAAAATTCAATTTATTCTGAATATTTAATAGTCAGAGGATTACGGGCTATCAACTTCAATCTGACATCTAGGTGGATTTACAAGTCTGCTATTTAGAGGTTTAGCAAAATTAAATAAGGTGACTTCTAACCTCTCCAGTGATCAAGGGGCTTAGAACGTAGTGCAGTCCTGTGCTTCAGCTCAAAAGACGGTAAGAGTGTCATATTCTCCGTGTGGAATTGAGGAGATAATGTGACTTACATGACTTAAATATTAGATGTTTTAAAAGTGAATTGCTTTTCTGGATAGGAGTAAGAAACTATGAAATACTGAAAAAGCAATGGCAGGTGTGCTCCAAGATAGGACAACCTGCTGTTTCTTGCAGTCCTATGCTTCTAAAGTAAGTAGGAGGCTTAGCTATGGTGCTATGGTTCTGTAAACCATTCAGATAAGGGGATGGCTATGACTGAAGACGTTGTGCAAGATGATGCATATGCTTGGCTCTCTGTGTATCTTCCCATGGACCTTTTATATATGTTCTATTTTCAGCTTTAATTAACAAACATTATTTGCAATAGATAAACTTGAAACCAAGAAATCCATTTGTAGACGTTTGGGTACTTGCTCCTCCTCAGTACAGAGAAAAGTTTTGGTTTCTTTTTACTTTGCCTAGTGCTAACTAAAGATGAGTGAACTTGTTTTAAAAAACATTCGCCAATTTCAAATTCGGCACGAACGTAGCACATTCAGATTCTTGTTCGTTTTCCCAAGCATTTTTCCTCAAAGTCCGCAAAATTCAGTCACAGATCGGTAAATGATAGCGCTTCCACTAATGCTTATTTTTTGACCTTGTCTAGGATAGTGGTGCTGGATGATGAGCGGGGGGACGTTTTTTATGAGGGGAGGGCATGTGTCTAGGTCAGAGGAGCATCGGAGTGTATTTTTTTTCTTTTTTTTTGCTCTGTAATAACTTAATGTGTGTTCATTCCGCCACACATGTCCCTGTCCATATAAAAAACAGACATCTTGTTCTTCAGTTGCCATTTTCTCAGTGTAACAGCACAGAGAGGCCTGTTCTGCTACTGCTGAAAGTGAACTTGTCAGTTAGCAAGATAGGATCCTGTCCTGTGAGAAACTGACCTTCCAGCATCTAATTAGATTGTGCTAAAACTCTGTTGCAGTCTCCGGAGGCACCATTTGCTAATTGAAATCATTTGGGAAAAAACTGCGTTGCAGTGAGGAATCAGGATGCCACATTTTCTCTTAAAAGTCATTAGGGTTAATATAGGGGTGCAGCCAGAAAGCCCTATTTGCTAATCCAAATCATTTGTAATAAAATTGTGTTGCAGTAAGGAATCAGGAGGCCACATTTCCTCCAAAAATTCGTTAGCTAATCCAAATCACTTGGGCTAAAACTATGTTGCAGTGAGGAATCAGGAGGCCCCATTTGCTCATCAAAAACGTTAGGTATAAGAGTGTTGTTCATGCACATTATCTAAGAAAATAAATAGTGATTATTCATTTAGTGACAGGTGACTGACAGCTGTGGACCAAAGAAACAGCAGGGTAGCAGGGTACAAGAGGGGAAGGGTACATAAAACATGGGTTGGAGAAAGCGAGTTTGTGTTGGAAAGGGGAATAGGCTTGTTGTTCGACGTGCACGTGGGTTAGGTGTTAATGTTAATGAAAGCTCAACTGAACAAACACCGTCTCATCCTATTCAAAGACAACTGACAACATCGATGACCATCGAAAGTTGATGGTCATCGCAGTCCCCCAGTACCAGTTACCCAGACGCCATTACTTCTCTAAGAAAGCTGTACCCGTGCTACACCAGCATGTCGCAGTCATCATCATCCACTCCCTGATGAGAGTGCATTTCACTACTGACACCTGGACGAGCAAACATGGGCAGGGCTTTACATCTCGCTGACTTGGAACTGGGTGTCTGTGGTGGTGGCAGGCGATTAAGGGGCTGCTCCACAAGTCTTGGAATCCCCAAGGCTTGCGGGACAAACCTCTGTATTTAACACTTCCTCCACTGCTTCTTCACAACCTCTCATTTAATGAGACACTTATGTACTGCGCAGCCAGGGCTTACAACAATGAGGCAGGGAAGGCTGTGTGCGATGATGGTGCAAACCTGGTGGCAGCCCTATGCCAGGGCAACCTCACACACGCGCCTTGCATGGCTTATGTCCTCCACTTGGTAGTACAGCAATTTCTCCACCAATATTCCGGCCTGGATGCGCTGCTGCAGAAAGCATGGTTGCTGTGTGCTCACTTCCGAAGATCGCACGCCACAGGTCATCGACTTGCATCACCACAGAGGTCTTTCAGCCTACCTTTCAACCGTTTAATTTGCAATGTTCCGACAAGGTGGAATTCCACTCTATACATGTTGCATCGACTGTGGCAGCAGCAATGAGCCCTGTGCAGTATGTCCTTTTGCATAGCCTGGGCCAACACAGTATGGACATGGTGCAAATCATGCTTGTGGAGTGTGCACAGATAAAGATCTCTGCACCCTTCTGCACAGTTTTGAAATGGCTACTAAGATGGTTAGGCTGGAGTCACACACAACCACAAAAAATCGGTCCGTTTTAGACGGTCGACAATCGGATCAAAATAAAAACATCACACATCCTTCTGGCATCCGATTTTCCTTCAAAGATGCGATTTAATCGCATGTGTGTGTACCTTGTAACATCCGATTTTCATCCGACTTGCGAGATTTTCTCGCAGGCTTGCAAAACTGACATATAATGGATCCAAAAGAATAGTATTTAAATGCCAAAAGAAAGAATAGATATATACACATAGAACACATATATATATATATATATATATATATATATACATGTCATTGTGACATGTATATATACATATATTTATAGTTCCTAGACTTCTACATACTGTTATAGCCGCTAATTCAATTGCCGGGTTTTGTGAAATCACAGAAGCCGACATGAAATGATACATTGTTTCCACACATTTAACCATGTCATTTCCTGTATTTTGATATTTGTTTAGAACTTACAATTACATGAGTGTATTTGTGCAAAATTTCAGACATGTAGGGGTTAATTAAAGGTGTAATTTCGTTGAAAAAAAATGCGTGGGCTCCCGCTGTATTTTCTCCACCAGACAGACAAAGCAAGCGAGTGGGGGCAGATAATAACAGCCTAGGGAGGGTACATTTTTTGTGCCCCCCCTGGCTACTAACATCTGCCCCCAGACACCCCAGAAAGGGCAAATCTATAATTAGATTCGCCCTTTCTGGCACTTTGCCCGTCTATTCCCATTGCCCTGTAGCGGTGGCGAATGGGTTAATTATCTCACCTTACTGTCACCTTGCTATTGAAAGGTGACCTTAAGGTAGGTTAATAATTGAGAGCTGTCAATTAGACAACTATCAATTATTAATCCTATTGAAGTAAATAAAAAAACACACACTTTAAGAATAAATAATTTTAATGAAATAAAAACACATTTTTTTGACCATATTTTATTTTACACTTAATCCGTGCGAAGCCATTGATCTCCTAAAATAAAGAAAAAAAAAAAAAACAACATTATTCTTACCTATTCCGCCGATCTGTCACGTCCCACGCTGTAATCCTTCACAAAGGGTTAACTAGCTTTGAGCCAAGCAGTGCAAGTAATCCTGCATGCTCAGCTCAAAGCTCATGAATGAATAAGTTCCTCTCCTGGCGACAGGAGAGGATGTGTTTCATGAATGAAGCTTAATTGATTGTGTCCACTTTCCCTTTAGGTCAGGTCACTACAGTTAAATTGGCAATAAATCAATTAAGCTCCATTCATGAATCTATTCCTCTACTTTCGCTGGGAGAGGAAGTTATTCATTCAGGGGAATACAGGTCTGAGACAGCATTATTAGCTCTCTGCGACCTGTAACCTGTTAACCCTTTCTGATGGATTACACCGTGGGACCTGACTGTACATCGGATTGGTAAGTATAATTTTGCTTTTTTATTTTATTTTTATTACAGGAAATGGTTTTAGCAGGAAAATAAAATATTGTCAAAAACTGTGTGATTATTTCATTAAACTTATTTTTTATTTAAACTGTGTGTGTTTGATTTTTCTTTCATACAATAGGATTAATAATTGATAGTTGTCTAATTGACAGCTCTCAATTATTAACCTACCTTAAGGTCACCTTTCAATAGCAAGGTGACAGTAAGGTGAGATAATTAACCCATTCGCCACCGCTACAGGGCAATGGGAATAGACGGGCAAAGTGCCAGAAAGGGCGAATCTAATTATAGATTTGCCCTTTCTGGGGTGTCTGGGGGCAGATGTTAGTAGCCAGGGGGGGCACAAAAAATGTACCCTCCCTAGGCTGTTATTATCTGCCCCCACTCGCTTGTTTTGTCTGTCTGGTGGAGAAAATACAGCGGGAGCCCACGCATTTTTTTTCAACGAAATTACACCTTTAATTAACCCCTACATGTCTGAAATTTTGCACAAATACAGTCATGTAATTGTAAGTTCTAAACAAATATCAAAATACAGGAAATGACATGGTTAAATGTGTGGAAACAATGTATCATTTCATGTCGGCTTCTGTGATTTCACAAAACCCGGCAATTGAATTAGCGGCTATAACAGTATGTAGAAGAGTAAGAACTATAAATATATATATATATATGTCACAATTACATATATATATATATATATATATGTGGATTCTATGTGTGGATATGTATTGATTCGATTCTTTATTAAAGCTGTCAGTGTGCTTTTACAGTATAGGCAGGGATGAATTGCCGGCTTTTCTAAAGGACACTGATGCGATTTAATCGCAAGTCACACAGTGTGGTCCGTTTGTAATCCGATTTTTCATCGCTCCCATAGACTTGCATTGGCGATTGTCGACCCACAATCGGTGACAATCGCAGCATGCTGCGATTGCAGACGGACGTTTAAAACGGACCACAAAAAATCTGATACTGGGAGCTGCTCCATAAATTAACATAGGTCCGACTGCAATGCGATATTTCATCGCATTGCAGTCGTCCGATTTTGTCGCCAGTGTGACTCCGGCCTTATTGTTAGTGTTGATGATGCCATCATTAGCATCACTATTCCAGTCATCCATATGCTAAAGCACATTTGCATAGTCTGCGTGAAGAGGTGGTGATTCCAGAGAAAACAGTGGAAGCAGAGGAGGATGGTGAAGGGATAATAATAAGTTCTGGACTGTTATCACACAGGCGGGTGCCAAGTTAAGGTGGATTACAGCAATTGAGGGTGGCTCATGGTACCAGACAAACTGTGAGTGAAGGTGCAGCAGCCGAGGAACAAATTGAGGAGGAAGAGGTGATGGACGCGCAACTGTCAGGAGATGAAGAGGATAATGATCCCATCTCTGTTGCCCATGGTTGGCGGGAGGAGACCGAGGAAGCAACCTTGAGTGTTGCCCCATCACCAACACACCATGGAGTTGGACCTCATAGAAGTGCCGGATACATGAGCGCCTTCTTGCTGCATCTTCAACATGATACCCGTATTCTTAGGGTTAGAAATAGTGCTGACTACTGGGTTGCCACTCTGTTAGGTCCACAGTACAAGAGTACATTTTTCCAGATGCTTGCCACCCTGGAAAGGGTTGCGCGCATGCTGGAGTATCAAAAAGTGCTTGTAGACAATCTTAAGAGTGGTTTTCCACAAGGTAGTAGTGAGGCACACAGTGTGCATTGCAGTTCTAGACTTCCAACCCCGGGAACAACAAGGTGTCATTGCAAAAACATTAGCAGCAGCAGTGTAAGGCCGGGGTCACACTTGCGTGTGCAATGCGAGAAACTCGCACGAGTCTCTCGCATCAATACCTGGCACTGACGCTGGCACTCGGGACCGTAGTGTGCGGCTGCATAGAAATACTAGAACGTGTGTTCAGTGCTGCTGGTGTCCTGACAGACAAGTGCATCCGTTTGTCTCCTGAAAGTGTAGACCGCCTAACTTTCATCAAAATGAACAAATCATAGATCTCAAAAGACTCATGAACCCCAGTCAGAGACTGGGCAGACAAGGTGATAATGTAACTTTTAGTGTCATGCATTGATCTTGCGTTATTGTATTGTATTGTACAGTTATTAGGTTCTACACAGGGACGGAACTATCGTGGAAGCAGGGAAAGCAGCTGCCACAGAGCCCGGGCTAGAAGGGGGCCTGTCCCTGCTGCAGCTGCTTCACCTACCACCACGGTAGTTCCGCAAGCTGCCATGGGCGCACCCACCGTGAAAGAACCGGCCCCGCCGACAATGAACTGACAGTTCATTGCCGGCGGGCGGCGGGCCCTTTAATCGTGGCGGGAGGAGGAAGGCCGCAATATGCAGCACAGGCGACGTGATCGTCATCACGCTGCCTGCGCGCCCTGATGATGTCACGCCGCCTGTGCCAGAAGAAGACGGAGTCCACAGTCCAGCGCTTCTTCTTCAGAGCAGCGGGGGAGATAGGTGAGTACTAGCATTTTTTTTTTTTTACGCCGGGCCCGGGCTATGGGGGATTATGCTGCCTATGGTGGGATTATGCTGGCTTTCGGGGGATTATGCTGGCTATGGGGGGATTATGGTGCCTATGGGGGATTATGCTGGCTATGGGGATTATACTGCCTATTGTGGGATTATGCTGGCTATGGGGGTATTATGCGGGCTATGGGGGATTATGCTGGCTATTGTGGGATTATGCTGGCTATGGGGGATTATGCTGGCTATGGGGGGATTATGCTGCCTATTGGGGGATTATGCTGGCTATTAGGGGATTATGCTGGCTATTGGGGGATTATGCTGGCTATGGGGGATTATGCTGGCTATGGGGATTATGCTGGCTATTGGGGGATTATGCTGGCTATTGTGGGATTATGCTGGCTATTGGGGGATTATGCTGGCTATGGGGGGATTATGCTGGCTATGGGGGATTATGCTGGCTATGGGGATTATGCTGCCTATGGGGGATTATGCTGGCTATTGGGGGATTATGCTGGCTATTTGGGGATTATGCTGCCTATTGAGGACATATGCTGCGTATTGGGGACCTATGCTGCCTATTGAGACATTTACCTGCCTATTGGGGACCTATGCTGTCTATTGGGGACCTATGCTGTCTATTGGGGACCTATGCTGCCTATTGAGGACATATGCTGCCTATTGGGGACATTTACCTGCCTATTGGGACATTTACCTGCCTATTGGGGACATTTACCTGCCTATTAGGGACTCTCGCACCACACCAGTCTGAGCCTGAGCTAAAAGCGGAGTTGCGCCAATATGTGCACTGATGAGGATGAAATGATATGGATTGGCAAGGCTGCAGTGATGGGCAGTGCAGGCTGTATGTCTCTGTGTGGGCAGTTTTATTGCTGGTATATTGTTTTTGTAGCGCTGTATATATATTGGTATTTTACTAATAGCAATTTGGAATCCCTAGGAAATAATGATATCAAGAAAGAGAAAAATTGCTTCACTTGTGACAAATATGGAACCGAACATTGACCATCTCATTAGCCAAAAGCAGGCCCATAGTTCCCACTGAAATACCAGTAAGTTTGTTGATTTTTAACTTTACTTGTTCTTTATTTTATTTTAAGTATTGTATTTGTTCCTGTTTTGTTTTTTTTTTACTTCAAAATAAGTGTAGTATATGGTGTATACAAGGTCATACACATCATGTGCGGTATATAGAGTGGGGTATATGGTGTATACAGGGTCATACACATCGTGTGCGGTATATAGAGTGTATATACACTGCTGTAATATACTTTTCATATACAGGTTATAATGCCTCTTATTCTTTGTATAGAGGTGAGTGTGCCATGTATAATATATGGTATATACAGCGTAGTGTCGCATACACTGCTGTATTATACAATATACTACAGTTCTAATGCTCCATACCTAATATGCAGGATAATGTACAGTGTATATGATGTAACCTGTATAAGATGCGACATTGGCTTTCCCCCCCTAGTTTTGATCCTGGGTACGCCCATGCAAGCTGCCGGTGGTGTGAGTCTGATATGGGGCCCTCCGGCGCCGCTATGAGAGGAGGTGGGACGGACCCCGAACAGTCCGGCACTTCCGCGTCATGTGACGTGGGGGCGTGCGCGCGCTCTCACGTCACATGCAAGGCTGGCGTGGTGGACGTCGGAGCGTGGAGGACGGAGCGGCGCGCGGAGCAGAAGAGCAGGATGGACGCAGTCACCTGAGGATTGGCAGATTGGTAAGTATGCTTGCTGAGTCTGACTCTCTTTTACAGGGACGCGGTAGAGGAGAGGGGGGAGAGCGGAGGGGGGAGGTGTGAGTGTATCAGGGGCCTCATTAGAGGCCCCAGGAAGCAGCAGGCCCCTA
This sequence comes from Oophaga sylvatica, assembly GCA_033576555.1. Lineage (NCBI taxonomy): Eukaryota > Metazoa > Chordata > Amphibia > Anura > Dendrobatidae > Oophaga > Oophaga sylvatica. The sequence continues at coordinate 625,136,863 of JARQOD010000001.1, read as the reverse complement.
ATGGGGCCCTAGGAAACATCAGGCCCCATTAGGGGCCTAGTTCCAAAGGAAGCAGCAGGCCCCATTAGGGGCCTAGGTCCAAAGGAAGCAGCAGGCCCCATTAGGGGCCTAGGTCCAAAGAAAACTGCAGGCCCCACTAGGGGCCTAGGGCCAAAGAAAACTGCAGGCCCCATTAGGGGCCTTGGGTCCCAGGAAACTGCAGGCCCCATTAGGGGCCTAGGGCCCCAGGAAACTGCAGGCCCCATCAGGGGCCTAGGGCCCCAGGAAACTGCTGAATAAGGTAATTATGTTGCATGATTCTTGTGAAGAAGAAATTTGTAATCTAGCCCATAAATTGCTTTCAAAATGGATGATTTATTCAGTAGAACAAAAGTACGGTATACAGAACAATCTTAGATTATTCTGTATACCGGACTGTTGTTCTACTGAATAAATCATCTGTTTTGAAAGCAATTTGCAGGCTGGATTACAAGTTTCTTCACACATTTACTCTGGAGAAAGCCTACCTTCATCACTACCTCAGTTGCTTCCTGGGAGTTGGTTCTTTTCTGTTATTTCACTATCATTAGTCCAAAAACCTCTAATTTTGGATAATAAAGGTATCTTTCTTAACACAGCTTGGGTAGACCGGGATTGGCAACGCATGCAGGGGGGGCCCCATTGTGAAGTTTGCTGTGGGGCCCTGCCGTTCCTAGTTACGCCCCTGATTCTACAGAAGGTCGTAGATCTGGGGATTTATTCTGATGGACTATAGGCTGAACTGGATGGACAAATGTCTTTTTTCGGCCTTGCTAACTATGTTACTATGTTATTGCAGTCTGTGACACCTTTGTCGTGACTTCTGTACCCGCTGTTACTACTGCTGTTGATGCTACAAACAATTTTTGAAATGTGGAGACTCCAAGTTGGGTCTCCGTCTGGTGGGTTGCCTGTAGTGGAAGGTGTGTCAGAGGCCTATTATACTGTTTCTACTTTGTGGAAATTGATGCCACTTAAGTGGTGTGTGACAACCATTATTTTGAAATGTAGAGAATTTAAGTTGGGTCTCCTTCATGTGTGTTGCCTGTAGAAGTAGGGTTCCC
>JARQOD010000001.1:625045267-625135681 GCA_033576555.1 Oophaga sylvatica | reverse complement strand
GGGCAGGGGTGCGAAAAAAGGGCCTTGTTGGTTTGGGTTTTGGGGCAGGGGGGGGGAAAGGAGGGTCTTGTGCTAAAGTATCGCGGGTTTTGGCGCATTTTTTTTGGTTTCCGTTTGCGGGGAAAATTGTGATTTGTCAAAGCCCTTTTTTGGTTTCAGCAGGGGCAAAAGGGTTTTCGTCGACAAAGGGGCTTGGTACCGAGGCGCCCGGTGTCCTTTGTTTTTTTTAGAACGGTTTGGGTTTTTTTTTGGGATATGATGTTTCCTCTCTTTTTTGAGGTTTTTTATTCCTTTTGCTTTTTCGTGGCATTTTTTGGGGGGGGCCCTGGGGGGGTGGGCGAGTGTTGTGTAAAAAGCGGGTGGTGGGGGTTTTTGGGTTGGTAAAAGGGCTATTTGACGGCGCTTTGGTTTTAGTTTGGGGTTGCGTGGTCAAAAAACGGATCAGGGGGGGAAGGGGCCGGGGGTTTGTTGGGCAGTTTTCGGAGTTTCGAGGCCCGGTGTTTGCTTCAGCTTTTTGGGGGATTTGACCCCGGGATTGGGGGGCTCTTTTGTTGTGCCATGCTGATGGCTTTTAGTTATCTAGGTACCGTTAACCCATTTTAAAGAAGCCCATTCGGGGGGGTTTGGAGGACCTCTTTTTGGGGACCATTCTTTCCCGTAATTGGTGGGGGGACCGAAGCGGCAGTTAGGGGTTTGGGTGCTATCTTTACAAGTTTTGGGGGGGGTTTGGGCCCAAATCGATTTCGGAGTTACTTGGCCTTAATTCGCAAGGGGGGTTTTGGCCTTTCTGTTGGGGATGGTGGTTATTGGGATTTTTTTTGGGGTGTTCTTTTGGTATTTTTGTTTTGTTTTTCGTTTCAGGTATCCCCCCCCTGCGGTTTGGTTTGCGGCATTTCCTTCGCCATGGGGAGCGTTGCGAGCTGCGTCAGGGCTGTGGCGGCAACTGGGATTTCCCGGCTATGGTGGTGGGCGATGGCTCGGTTTTTTTGAGGAAAGCTGGAGGAGGGTGTTGTCTGAAATTTAGTTTTGGGTCGTTTGGACCCTGCTCCTGATATTTTTTGGGACTCAAATTTAGGGGGGAATGATCTCGCGGGGCGACCCTTCCCGGGAAAAGTAAAAGGGCATTTGAGGATTGCTTGGGTTATGGGTGTTTATCCGGGGGTCACCATGGTTTGGTCCGAAATTGTCCCACGCAGGCGTTGGCGGAACATGAGGTCCCTGGCTAAGATTAATAAGGCCAGGATAAAGGTTAATAGGGCTGTATCTTCTTTTATGGCTCGAAACGGTAATGTGTCTGTGCGGCATTTTGATCTGGAGAAGGGTGAGGGGGGTTTTTTGGTTGGCTGATGGGGTTCATCTGAATGCCGTTGGTTCGGATATTTGGGCTTTGGGTATTCAAGAAGGTATAGAAAGGGCCATAGCTTTGCGGGTTTAGGGGGTCTCGGGCCATTGAGGTTTCAATGGGGCCCTCGTTGTGGCGGCTCAGTGGGGTGGGGAGAGAGTCCTTGAAGTTGTTTGGAAATTGGTTTGGGGGGACTCTGTTTAGGGTCTCCACTGTCTGAAGTTACGTGGATGGTGATCTGGTGAAAGGTGGAAGGGGAGTTCACACATGAGTGGGCGGATCCCCAAGTAGTTGGGTGAACAACATACCTCGATTGCTGGTGCTCCCGAGCCTGTGGGGTAACGGCTGGGAGTAAGAAGTTGGGTGTTGTTCACAGTATTTTGGGTCAATTCACCATGATCTTTGGGGCTTCAAGGACTCCTCCCTAATGTTGTTATGGTATATATTGTTAATTATTGTTAATATTGTTTGTACTTAAATAAAGGCTGCTGTGGCCATTTATATTCCAAAGATTTATTGTTTCTCGTTATTGGGAAAGGATAACGGGGTTTTTCGGATAATGTGGAAGGGGCTCAGTTTGGGGAGTCCTTGGTTCCGTACGAGTAAACAGCTCGACAATACCAACGTCAAGTAATGGCCGGAGCAGAGCCTCCCTCCCCTCAAGAAAGAGGCGTGGGCGGAGGCCGGCATGACGGGGGTTGGAGGGGTTTACAAAGAGGGAGGAACATTCAAATGAGAGGGGGTGGTGGGGGGATTATAAGGCAGCGATGGCGCGGCTCCAGGTGTCAGTTCCTGCCTTGCCCCATCAGTAGTCCCGCCCTCCCTCCCTGTATGATGGGGTGGTTTATTTTGTATAATTTTGGGTCATGGCGGCTCAGGGGGGTGGGGAGAGGGTCCTTGAAGTTGTTTGGAAATTGGTTTGGGGGGACTCTGTTTAGGGTCTCCACTGTCTGAAGTTACGTGGATGGTGATCTGATGAAAGGTGGAAGGGGAGTTCACACATGAGTGGGCGGATCCCCAAGTAGTTGGGTGAACAACATACCTCGATTGCTGGTGCTCCCGAGCCTGTGGGGTAACGGCTGGGAGTAAGAGGTTGGGTGTTGTTCACAGTATTTTGGGTCAATTCACCATGATCTTTGGGGCTTCAAGGACTCCTCCCTAATGTTGTTATGGTATATATTGTTAATTATTGTTAATATTGTTTGTACTTAAATAAAGGCTGCTGTGGCCATTTATATTCCAAAGATTTATTGTTTCTCGTTATTGGGGAAGGATAACGAGGTTGTTCGGATAATGTGGAAGGGGCTCAGTTTGGGGAGTCCTTGGTTCCGTACGAGTAAACAGCTCGACAATACCAACGTCAAGACAATTCCCATGTGTTTGATTTGCATGAATTTTGAAATAACTGTTCTTTTACAGAAGGAAACCTCTTGTGAAAACACTAGATAGAAAGTTGCGAGATGCTCCTAGACCTGACCCAGCGATGACTTATCAGAAGTTTTCAATCAGGACTTTTCTTCCAAAACTACCGTAAGTGGATTTATGTTATGCAGTCCAAATGATTGAGGATATTCCCCATTACTTTCTGAATACACATATTTACTTTGTGCTCTAGCAAATATTTAACAAAGCGCCATCTGGATAAATAACGTCAGTGACAGATGTACAGCTGTGTGCGGAAAAGTAAGAAAACAAACAAACAAAAGAAGCATGGCCATTATGAATCCATGGCAATGGCGCGTCTATTTTTCAATATCTCATTCTTCAGTCACCAGTAGCTGGCTTACCATACCGCTACATATCTTCCTCCATGTTCAATGTCTCAGAAGTTGATGCTTTACAATATACTGAGCTGTAATATATGTGAAATGTAACGTGCTCCAGTGTCTGATGATAAAGGTTCTTTCTTTGAGTTAAAGGAGTTGTCTGGTTAAAACAAGTTGTCACAAATCCATGGGATATGTAATACCTTCCTGATCCATAGGAAGCCCCAGCTATGACCCACACCAATCGGTGGAATGGAGAATTTTTATTCTCAACGGGCAACTTTTATCCCCATTACAAAGGACCGGCAGGTCTGCGTTTCATTGTTTCATTCAATCTCTATGGTACCAAGACCAGCACTCCGCAGCCCCATAGGAAATTAAGAGAGCACAGGTTGAGCATTTTCTCTTCTAACATGGATAAAAGTGCCCATTGGTGTAGGTCCTGGAGGCCGAACCTGTATTGATCAACAAGTTATTACGTATCTCAATGATAGGTGATAACTTTTTTCATCGGCAACCCCGTTAAGCTCTGCCTGACCCACCACAGGACCATAAAAAAGCTCAGCTGCACCAAAGCTCATGAAGCCCCTTTGTAAGTGACCTACTAATGTTTGGTAGTTATATGACAAGGGGGCAATAACTATTTAAAAGGATATACATTGTTTTTAAATACTTGGAGTGGACCTTCAAAATCTCCTCCTCGGGTCTAGAATAACAACAGTTTGAAATACCTCTGGAAATGATACTGTGAATATCTGATACTTCTGCAACTGAAAATATAATAATTGGCTTTCACATTTAATCATTAGATTGGATAAAATAACAACTTCTTCTGAGTTAGAAAATAGCGTTCAACCCATATGACACATGTCTCACAAAAAATCGGGATAAGGGGGAATGCAGACCAATGAGTGGTGCCTCTCAGGAAAAAATGTCCAATAGAATAAGGAAGAACGTTGAGGCACAAAAATCATGCATCAATAGATAAATGTATTAAATTCTATTAAAGTGGACACTGGGCTCATATGACAAAATAACCAACGTTTCGACCATAGAGGCCTTGTTCACGGTTTATCTTAGTGTGCAAAATTGAAAAGGTGAAGAGTGAAGACTAGGTCACCAGGATAGATGTGTGTGTCTCACGCCAGCGTGCTCACCATTCTGCAACATTAATTGTTAAGAACAGTACCTTGTACAAAGCTTTGCTCCGTGTGTCAGTGAGATCCAGTCTGATACTGATGTAGTCAATATTAGGAGATGGGGGGTCTAAATGCTGATACCTCATTCCCATGACAAGAAATTCCTCACAGCTGGTTTTTATGGTGGTCTGCAACTTTTTCAACCCTGAAATGCAACCTCCACTTTTACATAGAGGACTTAATTTATGGTCTGGAAAAGGAAAAAAATAATTAGATATATTTAATTTTTAATGTGAATTACATACTCCATCACTAGGGTTAGACGTATTACATCGTTACAGTCTGATTCCTTTAATCCAGCTCTAACTGGGCATTATAATTTATGTATTTTCAAGTATTCTGGATTTTCAGAGAGATAAATATGTTTTTTTAAGGATAATGATATTGGTTATTTCGGCTCAGGGTGCTTTCAGGGTCATAAAATTCTACATTATTTTACGGTTTTTGTCAGAAGAACTCAGATGTGAGAGTAAGGCTACATGCACATACAGTAGGTTTGAATTTTTGCTACAATTGTGTCGCAAATTAATCACAGAATCTGTATGTATATCTTGATTTAGCTAATCAATTAAGGGTTAAATTATGGATAAAATCTGCAATGCAAGTATGCAGAAAATATAAAACATGCTGGGGATTTAAAGGGAATCTGTCAGCAATATGAACGTGACACACTCACACATGAGTAATAGGAATAAGGAATACTTATTGCAGAGAGAAGCCACACTCACTCCCAGCTGGTCCCTGTACAGACTGCACAAACAGTAGCCGCACAACTAAAAACACCACCTCGGACCTGACTCCCTAAAAGGCAAGTGGAGGGGTTTCTCATACCTCCTGAGGAACCTGAGGGGAGGCCGCTACACACTGCTAACAATGGGAGAGGAAAGTGTGCAGCTGGATACTAAGACCCAGGGTGAGAAAACTTAAAGCACATTCACAAAGGGGAGAGATGGAAAACTAAGGGGAACCAAAAATTAATGAAACAAGAATAACCTTCCAGAGCCCTACCTAGTCAAAGGTAAATATGCTGGGAAGGTAGGCAAACAAATACTCAGCAGGAATACAAACAGTGTTTGCCTAGCAGGGAAAATCCCATAACTGAAGTTCTGAAAATCTTTAGCACAAACTCACTTTAAAGTATAGCCAGGAAGGAAGTGCAGTGAAGGGACAATATATAAAGTATCATGATTAAGGATTTCACTACTTGAAATTAGTTGTTTCATCTACTACCATGATATTTTAATTCACGGACTGGAGTGTTTTCTATACACACCAATAAAGGAGGGGTTTTAGATTTTCGTGGAGCTGGATTTTTCTTTTTTTGCAATAATTCACGTCCAAGGGACGGACACTTCCTTTGCTCCAGATCTTAAAATGGTGCATGTAGGTGAGCTGGACTCTATCTTTCCCACAATATATAAAGCCCAACCCAGAATTGTGATAGGGCAAACCCAAATGGGAAAGTGGAAAACACCTTGAGAGGAGTAAACCAAGAAGATAGAATAAAACGATAGGAACAATCAGTCCTTGGACAGGGAAAAAAGGGCAATAGTCCAGCAGACAGAAGAACCGACCATGAAGCAGCAGGTCTATCATGCCTCGATTTGGAAATTCAATCCGGTGACATGTTGCTTTATGGTTGGTTCTTCTGTCTGCTGAGCTATTGTCCTTTCTTCCTTGTTCAAATGTTGATGTCTATTGTCTTTGTTTCCTTTCTTGATTTGCTCCTCTCCAGGTGTTTGTCATTTTCCCATTTTGGGTTTTCCTATCATATTCGAGGTGGGGTTTTATATGTTCACCCTTCACTGCACTTCCTTGCTGGCTATAACTTTTGGTGGATGTGGGTTCAGGAGTTCCAACGCTTCAGCTAAGGGGTTTACCTTGCTTAGTAAACTCCAGTTTTATTCTCACAATGAGTCTGTTTGCTTTCCCTCCCAGCACCTTTTCTTTTTACCACTTTTAGGTTTCTGGGAGGTTACACTTGATCCTTTTGTTTTTGGTTCTCCTTAGCTTTCCCTCTCTATCCTATATGAATGTGTTTTAGTTTTCCACACTGGGTTTTCATATCTTACTTCACCCTTTCCTTTCTCCTTGTTGGTAGTGTGGTTCCTAAGGAGGTACGAGAAACCCCTCAACGGCCTTTTAAGGAATTATGTTATGTTTCGGTAGCGGAGGAGGAAAGGAACAACAGCAGGGCAGCCGAACACCTGAGATGTTGGTAACTGATGGGTTGCAGATTCCTAAACTAACGACACAACTAGATGTAGCCGTGGAGCGTTCCTACGTTGATCCTAGACGCCTCGTCACAGCCTGAGAGATAACTACACCTAAAGGCAGAAAGATGAAAGCTATCTGCCCGGAGCAGATCCCAAAAGAAAATAGGAAGCCCCCAAACATATAATGGCGGTTAGACAAGATGAAAATACAAACATAGGCAGAAAATAGACTGAGCAAACGCTGGGGCCACAAGCTGACTAAATAGGATAGGACAGGAGAGATTACTTTCTGCAACCCAGAAAACCCTACAAAAATCCAACAATTCTGATTACAAAAATACTGAGATCACACGATCTCGCCACCCGCTAAATCAGATCTCAGTGTGAACAAAAACCAAGCCGCAGCCGCTGAAAAAACAGGAAAAAGCAAATGAGCAAATAACAATGGCTGAAGAAAAACTGTGAGGAGCTCAGGCCCCAGGAGGGGACCTGGCTGACCTCCACAAAAGTGCAGAAAACAATGCAAAAAGCAAGCACAAAAAAAAAGCAAAAAATATCTTATCTGAAAGCAGGAGATGCAGGCAGGACTCCAGCAAACTTCAAAATGAACCAGGAACCACAATTGAGACAAGAACAATTGATCATCGGCAACCATCATGGGAGGGAACCTCCCTTATATCAGACCAGTCCGTGATTCCAGATTGCCACTCCTCACTGAAAGGTTCAGTACTGTCTGTAACCACCAGAGGGAGCCTCTGCTCAGAAACCATCTGTAGCACATTCATAACAGTACCCCCCCTTGAGGAGGGGTCACCGAACCCTCACTTGTGCAACCAGGCCGATCAGGATGAGCTCGGTGATAGGCACGGATCAGTCTCCTAGCATGGATGTCCGAAGCAAACACCCAAGAATTGTCCTCCTGACCATAACCTCTCCACTTAACCAAATACTGGAGTTTCTGTCTAGAAAAACGAGAATCCAATATTTTCTCAACCACATACTCCAGATTGCCCTCAACCAAAACAAGCTCAGGAGGCGCAGCCATAGGAACCACTGGCTCGACAAACCTCTTCAATAAGGACTTGTGGAACACGTTATGGATCTTAAATGTCCCTGGAAGAAGTAAACGGAAGGAAACAGGATTAAGAATCTCCATGATCTTATAAGGTCCAATGAACCTGGTCTTAAACTTTGTAGATGCAACCCTCATAGGGATATTTCTTGAGGACAATCAAACCAAGTCCCCCACTTTAAAACGAGGACCATCAGTCCTATGCCGGTTGGCAAACCGTTGGGCCTTTTCCTGAGAGAGAGACAACCTCTCCACTACCTGGTCCCAAATCTGCTGCATTCGCTCCACAACAGAGTCAACACCCAGACAGACAGAAGCTTCCGCCTGTCCCGAAGAAAATCGAGGGTGAAACCCAAAATTGCAGAAAAATGGAGACATCAAGGTGGCAGAGCTAGCCCTATTATTAAGAGCAAACTCAGCCAAAGGCAAAAAAGAGACCCAGTCATCTTGATCAGCAGACACAAAACATCTCAAATAAGTCTCCAAGGTCTGGTTTGTTCTCTCGGTTTGTCCATTGGTCTGAGGATGAAAATCAGAGGAGAAAGATAATTGAACGCCAAGTTTAGAACAAAATGTCCTCCAAAATCTGGAAACAAACTGGACTCCTCTGTCAGGCACAATGTTCTCCGGAATGCCATGTAACCGAACCACGTGCTGAAGGAACAAAGGTACCAATTCGGAGGAGGAAGGTAACTTAGGTAATGGCACAAGATGTATCATCTTGGAAAACCTATCACAGATTACCCAGATAACGGTCATTCTCTGAGAAACAGGGAGGTCGGAAATAAAATCCATAGAGATATTGGACCATGGCCTCTTGGGCACAGGTAATGGCATTAACAAACCACTAGAGCGAGAGCAAGGCTTGGAGCGAGAGCAAGTCCCAAAGGACTGCACAAATTCCCTGACGTCACGAGACAAAGTAGGCCACCAAAAGGACCGACTCACCAAGTCTCTGGTACCAAAAATCCCGGGATGACCAGCCAACGCAGAACAATGAATCTCAGACATTACACTCTTCTTCCACTGGTCTGGGACAAACAATTTCCCAATAGGGCAGCGCTCAGGTTTATCCTCCTGACACCCTTCCAAGGCCAGTCTCAAATTGGGCGAGATGGCAGAAAGAACTACACCCGCTTTCAAAATAACAGTAGGATCAGATAACTCAGGAGAGTCCGCAAAGAAACTCCTCGAGAGGGCATCCGCCTTAATATTCTTAGTGCCAGGAAGAAAAGAAACCGCAAAATTAAAATGTGTGAAAAACAAGGCCCACCTGGCCTGTCTAGGATTAAGTCGCTTGGCTGATTCGAGATAAACCAGATTCTTATGGTCCGTGAGGACCACCACCTGATGTTTGGCTTCTTCCAGCCAATGTCTCCACTCTTCAAAGGCCCACTTCATGGCCAATAACTCCCGATTACCCACGTCATAATTACGTTCAGTTGGAGAAAATTTTCGAGAGAAAAAGGCACAAGGGTTACTCTTAGAGGTCTCTGGATCTCTTTGGGACAAAACGGCACCTGCCCCAATTTCAGAGGCATCAACCTCCACCTGAAACGGAAGAGAAACATCAGGCTGCCGCAGAACAGGAGCAGAAGTGAATCTCTGCTTAAGTTCCTGAAACGCAGAGACTGCCTCAGGAGGCCAATTCACCACATCAGAACCCTTTCTGGTCAAATCAGTCAATGGTTAACAATACCAGAGAAATTACCAATAAATTTACGATAAAAATTGGCAAAACCCAAAAATCTCTGAAGAGCCTTTAATGAAGTAGGTTGGACCCAATCACAGATGGCTTGAACCTTGACCGGGTCCATTTCAATAACAGACGGAGACAAAATGAATCCCAGAAATGAGACCTTCTGTACGCCAAAAAGACACTTTGATCCCTTCACATACAGTGCATTCTCTCTCAAAATCTGGAACACAGTCCGAACATGTTTTACATGAGAGTCCCAGTCATTGGAAAAAATCAAGATATCATCCAAATAAACAATCAGAAATTTATCCACAAAATCCCTGAAAATATCATTCATGAAGGATTGGAAAACGGAAGGAGCATTAGTGAGCCCAAAGGGCATCACTAGGTACTCAAAATGCCCCTCTGGGGTATTAAACGCCGTCTTCCATTCATCCCCGTGCTTAATGCGAATAAGGTTATACGCCCCCCTGAGGTCAAGCTTGGTAAACCAAGTAGCACTTTTCACCCTGGAAAACAGGTCAGAAATCAAGGGTAACGGATATTGATATTTCACAGTGATCTTATTCAAGAGACGATAATCAATACACGGCCTCAATGAACCATCCTTTTTGGCCACAAAGAAAAAAACGGCACCCAAGGGTGAAGAGGATGGTCTGATATGACCCTTCTCCAATGACTCCTTGATATAAGATCGCATAGCATCGTGTTCAGGTACAGACAAGTTAAAAAGGCGACCTTTAGGAAATTTACCACCAGGCACTAATTCAATAGCGCAATCGTAGCTCCTGTGAGGGGGCAAAGATGCAGATTTACTTTCACTAAATACATCCGAAAAATCAGTCAAAAAGTCAGGAACATCCTGAGACTTGGAGAGGCAGAAAAAACAGGAGTGTCGGCATTAACACATTGGCAGCCCCAACTGGTCACAGACACAGATTTCCAATCCAAAACAGGATTATGAGACTGTAACCAAGGGAAACCTAGTACAATAATGTCATGCAGATTATACAGCACCAGAAATTTGCAACTCTCCTGATGATCTGGTTCAACCCTCATTATCACCTGAGTAGAAAACTGGGGTTTATTCTCTGCCAAAGGGGTAGAATCAATGCCCAGTAGGGGAATAGACTTCCGCAGGGGTACCATGGGAAACCCATAACGTTTGGCAAAGTCAAAATCCATCAGGTTAATAGCTGCTCCTGAATCAACAAAAGCCTGAGCAGAAAATGTGGACAGGGAGCAAATCAGGGTAACAGTCAACAGAAATTTAGTCTGAACACTACCCAAGACAACTGAGCGTGCAAAACGTCTTCCCCGCTTAGGGCAGACTGAAACAGCATGAGAGGCATCACCATAGTAGAAACATAACCCATTGCGCTTTCGAAACTCATGACGCTGTGCCCCAGAAGTCACTCTATCACACTGCATGGGCTCAGAAGCTGGCTCACAAGGCAATACTATCTCACGCATACCTCTGCGCTCACGCAAACGTCTGTCAATTTGAATAGCCAATGACATAGGATCATTGAGACCAGAGGGAGCAGGGAATCCCACCATAACATCCTTTACATTCTCTGACAGCCCCTTCCGAAAAAGGGCTGCCAAAGCATCATCATTCCATTTGGTCAGGACTGCCCACTTTCGGAATTTCTGACAGTACAACTCAGCGTCTTCAAGACCCTGATTTAATGCCAACAAGGTTTTTTCAGCTTGATCAGTGACATTAGGTTCATCGTACAATAACCCCAGAGCCAGAAAAAATGCATCAATATCATTCAAAACAGGATCCCCAGGTGTCAGGGAAAAAGCCCAATCCTGAGGATCGCCGCGCAGGAGAGAGATGACAATTTGAACCTGCTGTGCTACGTTACCTGAAGACTTAGGCTTTAAGGCAAAAAACAACTTACAGTTATTTTTGAAATTCAGAAATTTAGCCCGATCCCCCAAAAACAAATCTGGCATGGGAATCCTAGGTTCCACAACCGGCAACCCAGCAAGATAGGTAGCAATACTCCGAACCTCAGTGGCAAGCTGAACCACACGGCCAGACAACTGTGCAAACTCCATTGAGAGAAAAAAAAATCCTCAGCACCCAGAAAAAAAGAGGGAAAAAATGCAACAGACAGAAAAAAGAAAAAAAAAAATCTCTGACAACTTTGACAACTTTTTTTTTCTTTCCACACTATTTTTCCCTTCTGTGAGTACCATATAATTTTCAGTTATGGCCGGTGATACTGTTACTTTTTGGTAGCTGAGGAGGACAGGAACAACAGCAGGGCAGCCGCACACCTGAGATGTTGGTAACTGATGGGTTGCAGATTCCTAAACTAACGACACAACTAGAGGTAGCCGTGGAGCTTTCCTACGTTGATCCTTGATGCCTCGTCACAGCCTGAGAGATAACTACACCTAAAGGCAGAAAGATGAAAGCTATCTGCCCCGGAGCAGATTCCCAAACAAAATAGGAAGCCCCCAGACATATAATGGCGGTTAGACAAGATGAAAATACAAACATAGGCAGAAAATAGACTGAGCAAACGCTGGGGCCACAAGCTGACTAAATAGGATAGGACAGGAGAGATTACTTTCTGCAACCCAGAAAACCCTACAAAAATCCAACAATTCTGATTACAAAAATACTGAGATCACACGATCTCGCCACCCGCTAAATCAGATCTCAGTGTGAACAAAAACCAAGCCGCAGCCGCTGAAAAAACAGGAAAAAGCAAATGAGCAAATAACAATGGCTGCAGAAAAACTGTGAGGAGCTCAGGCACCAGGAGGGGACCTGGCTGACCTCCACAAAAGTGCAGAAAACAATGCAAAAAGCAAGCACAAAAAGAAAAGCAAAAAATATCTTATCTGAAAGCAGGAGATGCAGGCAGGACTCCAGCAAACTTCAAAATGAACCAGGAACCACAATTGAGACAAGAACAATTGATCATTGGCAACCATCATGAGGAGGGAACCTCCCTTATATCAGACCAGTCCATGATTCCAGATTGCCACTCCTCACTGAAAGGTTCAGTACTGTCTGTAACCACCAGAGGGAGCCTCTGCTCAGAAACCATCTCTAGCACATTCATAACAGAATTAGGTCAGAGGTGGTGTTTTTAGTTGTGCACCTAGGGCCTTTCTAGTCTGTATAGGGACAAGTTGGGTGTAGGTGAGGTGTTTCATATGGGTGTGTGTACACATTCATAACAAGGTCACCAGACCGAATCCCCAGACGGAGCCATGACAAGTAAGATAAATTGCCTCAACTGCATATATGGGAATACAGGCCTTTGAAATGTAAATCCACTGACAATTTTATATCTTCAATTTGTTGTTTCAATCATGTGTAATTTAAATTCATTTACAGATGAGGTTTTAAGTGCTCTGGATATGGGTTTACAGCAAATTACTAAACTGCTTTAGTTAGTTAGACAGCATGAAAATAATCATTTTTGCAATTGACTTGCTTTTTTTATCAGCTTTCTTTCTCCTGCAATGACGACTTTTATCTTACATAGTGTAAAGCTTGTTTCCATGTAGTGCCTGCCCAGACCTTGGCCCAGAGTATGCAGTAGTTACATTCCAGAAGTAGGGGTTAACTCCTAATTTCCCAGACACCTCTCTTCAAACCATTGAGTTCTGTACAGCAGTTATCTGCTCACCTCCTTCCGACCTCTCTTAGCTCTTTACAAGTTGTTGTTATAAATCTTGCAAAATCCCAGCCTGCAGCTTCGGCTTCAACCAATAAAGGTCTTCTAATCACAGTTCTCACTGAGCCCTGTACTTGTTCAAATGCACTGTTATCTTTCTATCAAAATAGACATTGATTACAGTGTAGACTTTAGAACAAACCACTGATAGCTGAATGTTTTACAGCAGAACATATGCTGAACTTTATAGTTCTAATAATACTACAATTCTGCTGGTCTCCAGTCCTGTCACTCAAAGAAGAGTGCCCAATGTACCACAAACCAGGTGGTGAAAAGACTTTAAGGAGACTGTAACCTACTCAAGAGACAACTTGGGAATACTCCTTTAATGGTACTTGTTACTGCCCAACAAAGAAATTAGATCACAAAAGTCTCATAGCGACTTGTTACTAGAAGAAACATGTTGTCTCCTCATGAGTCTTTATCTATTAGTCACAAAAGTGGAAGGTTAGATAGAGTTGAGAAGGAGTAGTTGGCTAGCTGTTGGGATTATCATGGATGTCATACCATTTATTTGAAGATGAGATGTCTGTACGTGAACTATTTTAGTATTTGGTATTTGCTCTATTGTAAAAGGGATGAGTAGAAACATCCTCTATACATCTCTGAATGTGTCTGTATGAAAAATACCAATCACCTCTACTATGTGCTAATAATTATAAGCAAAACTTACTGGATCCACTGAAGTAGCTGTGGGGATGGTCGCCACGTGGCTGCTCTTTGACAGGATCTCCAGTGACAAGTTGACCATTGGCTGGCAATTGAGATTCCAAAGAAGCCACACGGACAGTACACTCCAGATTCAACCGATTTTCAAAGTCAAAGTTCAGTATGTTCTTGTCAATTGTATTTGATAGCCCATAGAATTCTGTGACTTCTAATTTCTTAGGTCCCAGCTTTATAATATTACAGTCTGGTTCCACTAACTTGATCCTCAATATGAAGTTCTCTGTGAATGTTTGATTTTCTGTAAACCTGTGGATATAGCAATAACACATGTATCAACCTATCATTCAGAGGCTCCAGTTCAAAACCCTAACCATGACCTACAAAGCCATCCACAATCTGTCTCCTCCATACATCTGTGACATGGTCTCCCGGTACATACCCACACGCAACCTTCGATCCTCTCAAGATCTCCTCCTCTACTCCCCTCTTATCTCTTCTTCCCACAACCGCATACAAAGCTTCTCCCGTGCCTCTCCCATACTCTGGAACTCTCTACCCCAACACATCAGACTCGCGCCTACCATGGAAACCTTCAAAAAGAACCTGAAGACCCACCTCTTCCGACAAGCCTACAACCTGCAGTGATCATCAGTCTACTGAACCACCGCACGATCAGCTCTTCCCTCTCCTAGTGTATCCTCACCCATCCCTGTAGACTGTGAGCCCTTGCGGGCAGGGTCCTCTCTCCTTCTGTACTTGTGTGTGCCTTGTATTGCTCATGTTTACTGTACTTGTCTATACTTGCCCCTCTTCACATGTAAAGCGCCATGGAATAAATGGCGCTATAAAAATCTATAATAATAATAATAATAATCAACCTTTGATGTATACAGGTTGGGCCAGTACATGGACCCCGGGGTGACCATAGGAAGAGAGTTTCCAATGATGTTCATAGGTTCTGACATTATGGAACTGGGTTTTTCACCTTTTACAGGTTTACTGGCAACAACATATTACACAATGCAATGTTTGGGGATGTGCGCTGGATGATAGGCCCACAATATCATTTCTCTAGTGGGCCCAAGATAATTAAATGTAAAATGACAATTTTATTAAATGTACATTCTGAAAAAATAAATCTCCATTTTTTTATTTTTAAAGGGACTCTGTCAGCAGAAAATGACTGTTCATTTAAATACACCTTCCCACCTGCTTGCTTTCCTTCTATCCCTGACCATTTCTGGTGCTATGAAGCCAGACTTGTCAATCAAAGAAGAGAAGATAGCAGGTAGGAAAGTGCATTTAAATGTTTGGATCACCAAAAAGTACGGTAGCTAGTACATATAACCATATCTTGATTATATGAATTTAAATGTTTGGCCCTGCTATGATGCACTGAGTGGTGGTACTTAGTTTGAACAGTAATTCTGTGCTGACAGATTCCCTTTAAGAGCTTTAACAATACAATCTGACCTGTAAAGCCGAAGCATAACTTCATCTTCATCTAATATGGGACAGCCATAGTGGATGTACTTTACTTCATTATTCAAAAAATGACAGTCAAATACCTGTAAATACAGAGTGCATACAGAATTATTAATTATTAATTCCCCCAAAGCACTAAACATAAAGTGTTATACAAAACTTACAGAAATTGTGTTTAAATAAAGATTGCAATATATCTAGATGTGATATGTGGAATAAAATAGTGACATCCCCTGCTGGAAGTGGAAGCAATGAATCCATGTGGTGACACTGGCAGTGGTTTATTATACACTGCTCAAAAAAATAAAGGGAACACTTAAACAACAGAATACAACTCCAAGTGAATAAAACTTCTGTGAAATCAAACTGTCCACTTAGGAAGCAACACTGATTGACAATCAATTTCACATGCTGTTGTGCAAATGGAATAGACAACAGATGGAAATTATTGGCAATTATCAAGACACACTCAATAAAGAAGTGGTTCTGCAGGTGGGGACCACAGACCACATCTCAGTACCAATGCTTTCTAGCTGATGTTTTGGTCACTTTTGAATGTTGGTTGTGCTTTCACACTCTTGGTAGCATGAGACAGACTCTACAACCCACACAAGTTGATTAAGTAGTGCAGCTTATCCAGGATGGCACATCAATGCGAGAAGGTTTGCTGTGTCTGTCAGCGTAGTGTCCAGAGGCTGGAGGTGCTACCAGGAGGCAGGCCAGTACACCAGGAGACGTGGAGGGGGCCATAGGAGGGCAACAACCCAGCAGCAGGACCACTACCTCAGCCTTTGTGCAAGGAGGAACAGGAGGAGCACTGCCAAAGCCCTGCAAAATGACCTCCAGCAGGCCACAAATGTGCATGTGTCTGCACAAACGGTTAGAAACCGACTCCATGAGGATGGTCTGAGTGCCCGACGTCCACAGATGGGGCTTGTGCTCACAGCCCAGCACCGTGCAGGACGCTTGGCATTTGCCACAGAACACCAGGAATGGCAAATTCGCCACTGGCGTCCTGAGCTCTTCACAGATGAAAGCAGGTTCACACTGAGCACATGTGACAGATGTGACAGAGCCTGGAGATGCCGTGGAGAGCGATCTGCTGCCTGCAACATCCTTCAGCATGACCGGTTTGGCAGTGAGTCAGTAATAGTGTGGGGTGGCATTTCATTGGAGGGCCACACAGCCCTCCATGTGCTCACAAGAGGTAATAACAGTTGAATGGCAAACATAGTATATACATGGAGAAATATATAATTGTTTCAAAGATTATAAGAGTATACTACTCCAGATATACATAAGGACATTATGAGAATCAAACTGCAATAATATATGGAAAAAAACTACCACCACAACTAAGCAGTCATAAGATCCTGAGGAAGGAGAGTAATCTCCGAAACGTGCGTTGGGGTCAGCTGGTGATTGCTCTAGCCAGGGCCGGCTCCAGGTTTTTATGGGCCCCGGGCGTAAGAGCCTCAGTGGGCCCCTTTAACACAGACCACGATTCATGATGCACAGATACAGCAGAGAAATATAGGTGCAGTACAATGCCAAATACTTCACTTCTTCCATTACATGAGTGATATCTATTGTAAATTGTACAATAGCTCAAAAACCTCCTCACAGCGCACAGAACAGACTGGACAGTACAGTCCTCCATACAATATTATGGGCACCACAGTCTCCCCCTCATCACCCATATAATACCCCATGCAGGATGTCACCCCCCATATAATGCTCCATACAGAATACTGGACCCAAAATAATGCTCCATACAGAATACTGGACCCAATATAATGCTCCATACAGGATACTGGTCCCCATATAATGCTCCATACAAAATATGGAGCTCTCCTCTGCGCTGTACTGCGTTCTGCACTGTTACGGCTCAGGAAAGGGCGCTGTGGAAAGACTCCCCATTATCATCATGATTGTCTCCCCATCATCATCATTGCCTCCCCATCATCATCATGGCCTCCCCATTATCATCAATGCCTGCCCATCATCATCATCTTCTCCCCATCATCAATGCCTGCCCATTATCATCAATGCCTGCCCATTATCATCATCTTCTCCCCATCATCATCAATGCCTCCCCATTATCAGCAATGCCTGCCCATCATCATCTCCTCCCCATTATCAGCAATGCCTGCCCATCATCATCTTCTCCCCATCATCAATGCCTGCCCATTATCATCATCTTCTCCCCATCATCATCATCAATGCCTCCCCATTATCAGCAATGCCTGCCCATCATCACACACAGACAGCACACAAGCACTCTCTCACATACATACACACACACATACACACACACACACACACACATACATACACACACAAAGCACCGCACTACATACACACAGACACACACAGAGACACACACACACACGTCTTACCTGTCCGGCATCCCCGCGCTGTCTGCCACAGCCGGCCGCTGAATGATGATGTCATTCAGCGGCGCTGCTGTGAGAGGAAGCGCCGGCGCCCCCTGGAGCCCGGAGCTGCAGCAGCGGAGGCACGGGAGAGGTAAGTATTGTGCCAGCTGATGCCGGGGCCCTGAGCAAGCGGGGGGGGCCCAGTGGCTAACGGGCGTGGGGGTGCCAGACTGCGAGTGGGCCCCCCCGCCTGCTCAGGGCCCCGGCACTTGCCCGGGTGTGCCGGGTGCTGACGCCGGCCCTGGCTCTAGCGGTTCTCCCTGCTTCCACCGTGGTATGTTACTCTGTATATGTGTTCATTATATTCCACATGTGTGCATATAATTTTTCTTCATCATACTTCTTACTCTGCGGTGTGTTGTATCATTGTTGCCAGATAGGTTAATATCTTGCGGTGCTGTTGCACTATATACGTTCATCTTATACATTTATTGGCAATATATTTGTTGCAGGGTGACTGCTGGGAATCCCAGTAGCCTTTGATGAGGTTTCTTTTTGCTGTGGCATTTGTTCCTTTGCCTCCACTTGCTTCCTGGCAATTTCTTACCATATATTTAATGTCTTGTAATTTTGTTATTTAAATAAAGACTTTTTGTATCATCATTTGGATCTTATGACTGCTTAGTTGTGGTGGTAGTTTTTTGCTCACCAGAGGTAGCCTGACTGCCATTAGGTACCGAGATGAGATCCTCAGACTCCTTGTGAGACCATATGCCGGTGCGGTTGGCCCTGGGTTCCTCCTAATGCAGGACAATGCCAGACCTCATGTGGCTGGAGTATGTCAGCAGTTCTTGCAAGATGAAGGCATTGAAGCTATGGACTGGCCCGCCCGTTTCCCAGACCTGAATCCGACTGAGCACATCTGGGACATCATGTCTCGCTCCATCCACCGTCACAGTCACATTGCTTCACAGACTGTCCAGGAGTTAGCGGATGCTTTAGTCCAGGTCTGGGAGGAGATCCCTCTGGAGAACATCCGCAACCTCATCAGGAGCATGCCCAGGCGTTGTAGGGAGGTCATACAGGCATGTGGAGGCCACACACACTACTGAGCACAAAATTAAAGTGGAATGTAATGTCCTTAAAACAAGTCAATGTTTTAAGGACATTACATTCCACTTTAATTTTGTGGGTGACTCCAAATCCAGGCCTCCATTGGTTAATAAATTTGATTTCCATTGATGATTTTTGTGTGATTTTGTTGTCAGCTCATTCAACTTTGTACAGAACAAAGTATTCAATGAGAATATTTCATTCATTCAGATCTAGGATGTGTTATTTGAGTGTTCCCTTTATTTTATTGAGCAGTGTATATATGTGTATATATCTATATATATACAGTACAGACCAAAAGTTTGGACACACCTCATTTAAAGATTTTTCGGTATTTTCATGACTATGAAAATTGTAAATTCACACTGAAGGCATCAAAACTATTAATTAACACATGTGGAATTATATACTTAACAAAAAAGTGTGAAACAACTGAAAATATGTCTTATATTCTAGGTTCTTCAAAGTAGCCACCTTTTGCTTTCATGACTGCTTTGCACACTCTTGGCATTCTCATGTTGAGCTTCAAGAGGTAGTCACCGGAAATAGTTTTCACTTCACAGGTGTGCCCTGTTAGGTTTAATAAATGCGATTTCTGGCCTTATAAAAGGGGTTGGGACCATCAGTTGTGTTGTGCAGAAGTCTGGTGGATACACTACTGAATAGACTGTTAGCTGCTTTTTTCTTGCCATAATACAAATTCTAAGTAAAGAAAAATGAGTGGCCATCATTACTTTAAGAAATGAAGGTCAGTCAGTCCAAAAAATTGGGAAAACTTTGAAAGTGCCCCCAAGTGCAGTTGCAAAAACCATCAAGCGCTACAAAGAAACTGGATCACATGAGGACCGATCCAGGAAAGGAAGACCAAGAGTCACCTCTGCTTCTGAGGACAAGTTTATCCGAGTCACCAGTCTCAGAGATCGCAGGTTTACAGCAGCTCAGATTAGAGACCAGGTCAATGCCTCTGTTAGGATTTGAACCTGTGATCCATGGCTTGCTGGTCTGTTCCCTTGCTGTGGAGCTATTTCGGAACTTGAATAACTTCAGCCTGAAACCATATGAACTTCGTCTGGGATAGAGATCATCACCTGCCCTGCTGATTGTTCCCGCCCTGATTAAGACTGATTGGACCTGCTATATATACCTGGCCCTGTGCAGCTTCCTGTTGCTGAGTATATTGTGGTGCTCAGTCTAACTGAGTGAAGCATTATCTGAGCTCCTGATCTGGAAGGTGTTCTGCTGACATCTTTCTGTCTCTTGTGGAAACCCTGCTGTTCCTACCTCCAACTTTATTCACCTAACCGGACTTGGTGCTTGTGTGTGATCTCGGCCGGCCCGTGCTCGGGCGGGCTCCGGCATCTGCCAACATAGTGAACCACCACCGCCATATACGGCACTTCCAGAAGTCCTTCCTTGGTCCGCTCACCTGCACACTTCTGCTCCGGCCACTGACTTCCAGTCCTGTATTGCCAGTAATGTGACAGAATACTCAGCCTCTCAAAAATGGAGGCCGCTGGAGCAGAAACTTTGGAAACACGTGTCAGAAAACTGCAGGGTGCAATGTCCAGTTTGCACACCGAACAGGTGAATGGAAAAGCACGGATGGACGCATTTATTGCACAAAGCGATCATAAGGTCCAGAACCACCAACAAGCTATCCAAGATCTGCAGAATGCAGTACAAGTGTTGACTGCTCGAATTACCCAGCAAGAAGGACAAGCTTCCGTCTCAGTGTCTGCCACGCCCCCCAAGCTACCACCTTTTCGTTTTGGCGGTGATCGAGATAAATTTAGTGGATTTTTGAATCAATGTTACCTGTTCTTCGATACACATGCTAATCAGTTTCCGACTGATAGGTCAAAGGTGCTATGCATCATTATGCTGTTAACCCACAAAGCAATCGCTTGGGCTAATCCTCTGATTGAGACTCGGGACGCACGTTTAGACAATCTGAACGAGTTTATTCGAGCGATGCAGCAGATGTTTGATGACCCAAACCGTGCAGCTACTGCTGAATCAACGTTGCTGGCATTACGACAAGGCAAACGCCCCGTCGCAGAGTATGCTATGGAGTTTAGGAGGTGAGCCGTTGACACTGAATGGAATAATGCAGCAAAAGTATCTTTCTTTAAAAGAGGACTTTCTAGTGCAGTAAAGGACGAACTTGCCCGTGGAGAGATCCCTTCGGATCTGGATGATTTCATCAAGCATTGCATCCGGGTTGACACCCGTCTGTCTGAGCGACGACAAGAGAAGTGGACCTCCATGAATCGTTCAGCTAACTCGTATAACTCCTCCCTGCCATCGGTCACTAAAGAAGTGCCTAGCCGGAATGTTCGAGATACAGAACTAGAGCCAATGCAAGTGGATGCGATCCAGAGACGAGCGAGTGCAGAACGAAGAGAACAGAGATTTAAAGAGAATCTATGTCTGTACTGCGGGGAAGCGGGACATTTTCTTATTAACTGTCCAAGTCGTCCCACAAACCGTTCAAGAAAAATGGTGGCGGCTATAATGGATCCTGATTCTTCCGACGAGGAGTCTTCCATCTCAGAGACTGATTATGCTAAAGACGAGATCCAGTCCATATCATCCATAGTTCCACCTACCAGGAAGGAGAGCCGTGAATCCCACTATTTTGTAACTATCAAACTGAAGGTTAACTCCCAGTGGATCACTGCATCAGCCATGATCGACTCTGGGGCTAGCGGGATGTTCATGGATTCTGCATTTGCTCAAAATCATGGCATAGATATGCAGAAAAGACGTTCACCTATTGTGATGGAGACGGTAGATGGATCTCCACTGAATTCGGGGCCAGTGGATCATGAGACAGGACCTTTGGAGATCTATATTGAGCCGCAGCATCGTGAGATGTTGACATTCCTAATTATTTCTTCTCCACATTTTCCCATCATTTTAGGTTTGCCCTGGTTGCAGAAGCACAATCCTATCATCGATTGGGAGATGAAAAAGATCAGTTTCCCTGAAAAGGAAGTTCAGACGGAGGTTCCAAGCGAATCCACATTAGAAGCAGTTCAGAATCCAGAATTGCTTCAGCTACCAGCGGTGTATGAAGATTTCTTGGATGTCTGTGACAAGAAGGGAGCGGATACACTTCCCCCGCATCGACCATACGACTGCCCAATAGAACTACTCCCGGGGGCGGCTATACCGTTTGGAACTATCTACCCTTTACAGGGTCCTGAACTGAAGGCTCTTAAAGAATTTATTGATGAAAACCTAAGCAAAAAATTTACACGTCCATCATCCTCGCCCGCTGGAGCCCCTATATTCTTTGTCAAGAAGAAGGATGGAACATTACGCCCAGTAGTGGACTACAGGGAGCTTAATAAAGTCACGGTAAAAAACCATTATCCTCTACCGTTGATCCCGGAACTCCTAGAAAGAGTGAGTACAAAGTGCGAAGATCTTCACTAAGTTAGATTTACGTGGGGCATACAATTTAGTACGTATAAAGCCTGGTGTAAGGTTCTATGTATATATTCCTGAAACTCAGTTTGTTCGTCAGCCATTTTACTTTCTGTCTTGCTGCAGCTATCTTGCCCTCAGTCAAAATGGAGTTTCCAGCTTGCATGTTCCTGCCCTGATTCTCTCCTTTGCTTCTTAAGCAGCCACAGCTGAGCAATCAGTGCTTCAGAATCTAGCCTGCAGTGAACCTGTGACTTGACTCCTGTAAGCCTTGGACCTTGTACTCCAGCTATTCCTACTGAGGAACTCTGAAGCACTTGTGGACTCTGAACCCTGCTCTTTGAAAGACCCACGTTTGCATGGACTTACGGTAACAGAGAAGAAGATCCTGAATCTGTATTGGAGAGTGATTGCTGAGCTTGGATTACTCTGGCCTGCTGTGTCTCCTGTTTCTGTGTCTGCAAACTGTGTGACTATTTCTGCCAACTTGTATGAAGTAATACAGGACTTTTCTATATCAAACCTGTGACTCCTGTGTTTTCATCGCACCCAAGCACAAGACGCTATATGAACTGTACTACATACATTACAAGATTCTGAAGCCAAAACGTTAGTGTCTGCTGGGTCTGGAAGGCTGTGTCTGCTGTACTGTGGATATCAGACGTCCGGTTGTACTTTCTGTGATGACAGTGGTTGTGACTTCTCACAACCATTCCAGGTGAGCAATTCCCTTAAGTTTTTTCTTTTTGCAGTGTTACCACAGGTAAACACTATTGTTTTTCTTTTTTCCTTTCTTTTCTCTTTTTTGTCTGCTGTAACTCTGGATATCAGATGTCTGGTTGAAACTTTCTGTGATGATAGTGGTTGTGACTTCTCACAACCATTCCAGGTGAGCAGTTCCCTTAATTTTTTTTTCTCTCTGCAGTGTTGCCACAGGTGAACACTATTGTTTTTTTTCTCTCCTCTTCTTCCAGTAATCCTGTCTTAAAAGATCTGGAAAATGGAGGCCCGCATAAAGGAACTTTGCGGAGTGACTGATAATATCCTTGCAGATTTGCAGAATATAAAGACCCGTTTTACAAATCTACAGGACCTCAATAATCACAATTTGCAAGTGGTTGGACAGACTACCCAGGATTTGCGAGCCAGGATTGAGGTTCTAGAGGGGCGAGTCCAGGCTCCTGCCGTAGCCCCGAGTGCTGGGATTCCCAAGTTGCCCCCTTTTCGTTTTGGCGGTGAACGTGAGAAATTCAGGGGATTTATTAATCAATGCAATCTTTTTTTTTCTGCACATGGTTCACAATTTCCCACTGAACGATCTAAGGTGCTTACTATAATTATGTTGCTTACCAACAAGGCTTTAATGTGGGCAAACCCTCTGATTGAGACTGAGGATGATTGTTTGAATCACCTTGATGATTTTATTTCAGCCATGGGGCAGGTGTTTGATGACCCCAATCGAGGTGCAACAGCTGAAGCAGCCATGTTAGCTTTGCGCCAAGGTAAGCACTCGGTAGCTGAATATGCCTTGGATTTCAGGAGATGGGCCCTTGATACCACCTGGGACAGTTCCGCCAAAAAATCTATTTTTCGAAAGGGGTTATCTCCACTGATTAAGGATGAACTTGCTCGTGCCGACCCTCCCACTGCGTTAGGTGACTTTATTAACTACTGCATCCGTATTGATACTCGTCTGACTGAACGCAGGCAAGAAAGATGGTTCGAAAGCAATCGTACTAACCTTTTCCTACCTTCCTCTCCAGCTAAGGAACCTTTGAGTAGGATTACACGGGAACCTGAACCTGAACCCATGCAGGTAGACTCTTTACAACGACGGGTTAGTGATGCACGCAAGGAACATCGTTTTAAGGAGAATCTATGTTTCTATTGTGGTAAGTCAGGGCACTTCATTATAAACTGCCCCAGCCGTTCTCGTAAGACTACTGCAGCACTCATTCATTGTGAGTGTTGCGAGAGGGGATCTGTCAGGTCCGAGCCTCAGGCTCCAGAGAGATCTGCAGCAACAGATCTTGATTTCTCGGACTTAAACTCCGTTACTTCTGAGGACGTTGACTGTGTAAACGCTGCCATTTTTCAAGTTTCCTCAGCGGTGTCCCAGCTGAGTTGTAAGAAAAACAATTCTCATTGCTTTCTTTCCATCAAACTCTGGGTTGACTCAGCTTGGGTGTCTAGCTCTGCTAAGATCGACTCAGGGGCAAGTGGAAATTTTATGGATGTCTCCTTTGCTCTGAAACAGGGAATACGTTCAGTGAAGAAGGCTACTCCAGTACAGATGGAAACTGTGGATGGCTCCCTGCTGACCTCTGGACCAGTGGATCAGGAAACAGAGCCTTTGAGGGTTCTTATGGGTAAAGATCATCAAGAGAAACTGTCCTTTATGCTTATCTCTTCTCCCACTTTCCCATTATTCTAGGGCTACCATGGCTGCAGGCTCAGAATCCTACCATTAACTGGGAGACCAAGGAATTACACTTTCCAGAGAAACAGATGAGTCCAAAAGTTTCAGCTTGCTCTGTTCCTAAAGGAATCATGTCAGTCCCTGAACTACCAGCTGTATACCAGGACTATGTGGATTTATGTGACAAGAAGAACGCTGACCAGCTTCCTCCTCACCGTCCATATGATTGTCCAATTGAATTATTGCCTGGAGCAGAGATACCTTTTGGTAAGATCTACCCCCTGGCGGGGCCCGAGCTAAAGGCTTTAAAGGATTACATAGATGAAAATCTAGCCAAGGGCTTCATACGCCCCTCTTCATCTCCTGCAGGTGCACCCATCTTCTTTGTAAAGAAGAAAGATGGATCTCTGAGACCATGCGTAGACTATAGGGAACTCAATAAGGTTACTATTAGAAACCGTTATCCATTGCCTTTAATCCCTGAGTTATTGGAGAGAGTGCGACATGCCAAAATTTTTTCTAAACTAGATCTTCGTGGGGCCTATAACTTAGTCCGTATTAGACCTGGGGATGAATGGAAGACTGCATTCAGGTCACGCTATGGACACTTTGAATATCTAGTTATGCCTTTTGGTCTGAGTACCGCCCCAGCCACTTTCCAACACTTGGTGAATGACATCTTCAGGGATCTCCTAGATACATTCGTGGTAATTTATTTGGATGATATTCTAATTTTTTCTAACTCCACAGAGGAACATCATGGACATGTGAGAATGGTCTTGGAACGTCTAAGACAAAATCATCTTTACATCAAACTTGAAAAGTGTGAATGCCATAGGACCGAAATTCAATTTCTGGGGTATGTACTGTCTACACAAGGAATTAGTATGGATGGAAGCAAAACCCAAGCCATCAAGGATTGGCCAAGTCCTAGAAATGTGAAGGAGGTACAGCGCTTCATCGGGTTTGCCAACTTCTATAGACGTTTCATTAGAAATTTCTCTGAGGTAGTGTCACCTATCACTCAACTTACCCGGAAAGAGTCTAGGTTTTCCTGGACTCCCCAAGCCCAGGAAGCATTTTCCCGTCTAAAAGATAAATTTACCACTGCACCTATCCTAGTACATCCCAACCCCGAGCTTGCCTTCATAATAGAGGTGGATGCTTCAGACTGTGCCGTTGGAGCTATACTCTCTCAGAGAACAGGTGAGAAGAATGTCTTGCATCCCTGTGCCTTCTTTTCCCAGCAGTTGTCTTCGGCTGAGAGGAACTACGATGTGGGCAATAGAGAGTTGTTGGCCATTATTGCCGCCTTCAAAGAATGGAGACACCTTCTTCAGGGAGATGCACAGCAAATAGTCGTCCTGACAGACCATCGTAACCTTGAGTTTATCAGGTCGGCTAAGTGCCTGACTCCTCGCCAGGCTCGCTGGAATCTTTTCTTAAACCAATTTAATTTTATCATCTCTTATAGACCAGGATCGCGCAATGGAAAGGCTGATGCACTCTCTAGGATTTACTCAGCAGAGACACGTCCAATTACTCCTCCTAAGACTATTCTTCCTGACTCTAGATTCCTAGGAGTAATTCATAATCAAGACCTACTTAAGGACATCAAGGAAGCATACCATGCGGATTCCTTTTTGGCACAACCCCAAGGGACGTAAGTCTTGTCTTTAAGAATGGTGTGTGGATTCAGGGACAACGTCTGTATATTCCTGAAACAGTCAGATTAAGAGTATTGCAACTCATTCACGATTCCAAGATAGCTGGGCATAGAGGAATTCTAAAGACACAGGAATTTCTTTCTCGTTTCTTTTGGTGGCCCACTTGCAGGAAGGATGTTTTGAATTATGTCACTTCATGTGAGGTCTGTGCAAGATGCAAAACACCTCGCTCCTCACCAACTGGTCTGTTACAGCCTCTTCCCACCCCGTCCCGCCCGTGGGGATCCATTTCTATGGACTTCATTGTGGAGTTACCAACCTCTCAGGGAAGAACACCATTCTAGTGGTGGTTGACCGTCTAACAAAGGCAGCTCATTTTATCCCTTGTGTCGGCTTACCCACTGCAAAACAGACATCAGATTTGATGATTAAAGATGTGTTTCACTTACATGGAGTACCGGATGAGGTTATTTCGGATCGAGGGGTGCAATTCACTTCTAGGTTTTGGCAAAATTTCTGTGCAGCATTGGACATTAAAGTAAACCTTTCTTCTGCTTTTCATCCCAGACTAATGGACAGACCGAACGAACCAATCAAACCCTGGAGCAGTATCTCCGCTGCTTTATCTGCCACCTACAGGATGATTGGGTGGATCTACTTCCATTAGCTGAGTTCTCGTATAACAACTCTCAGAGTGCCTCCACTAAACAGTCTCCTTTTTACTCTAATCTAGGTTATCATCCTAACATTCTACCACGATTTCCCATAGAAACGCCTTTACCAGCAGTGGCTGAAAGAATCACGTCTTTACAGAAGAATATGGATCTTCTAAAGGAAAATCTGGAATCGGCTCAAGAAAGGTACAAGAAAGCAGCAGATAAATTTCGTAAACCTGCACCAGCTTTCAAGGTAGGAGACTTGGTCTGGCTGTCAACCAGAAATCTTAAGTTAAGGATTCCATCGTCTAAGTTGGGACATAAGTACATTGGACCCTATAAAATCAGTAAAATTATAAGTGCCGTTGCTTGTCGTCTTCAACTGCCCAGAACTATGAGAATCCACCCTGTCTTTCATGTATCCCTACTAAAGGCTGCGACACCCAATACGTTTCCTGGACGTTCCTCTCCTTGCCCTGACCCAGTGCTAGTCGATGGTCAGGAAGAATTTGTGGTGGAAAGGATTTTAGATTCCAGGTTGTATAGAAATCAGTTACAATATCTGATTAAATGGCAGGGCTACCCAGTGGAGGACAACTCATGGGAACCGGTCAATAACGTTAATGCTCCTCGCTTGCTCCGTCAGTTTCATCAGAGGTACCCACACAAGCCTGGTCTGAGGTCATCCGGAGGTTGTCCTTAAGGGGGGAGTAATGTAAGGTTCTATGTATATATTCCTGAAACTCAGTTTGTTCGTCAGCCATTTTACTTTCTGTCTTGCTGCAGCTATCTTGCCCTCAGTCAAAATGGAGTTTCCAGCTTGCATGTTCCCGCCCTGATTCTCTCCTTTGCTTCTTAAGCAGCCACAGCTGAGCAATCAGTGCTTCAGAATCTAGCCTGCAGTGAACCTGTGACTTGACTCCTGTAAGCCTTGGACCTTGTACTCCAGCTATTCCTACTGAGGAACTCTGAAGCACTTGTGGACTCTGAACCCTGCTCTTTGAAAGACCCACGTTTGCATGGACTTACGGTAACAGAGAAGAAGATCCTGAATCTGTATTGGAGAGTGATTGCTGAGCTTGGATTACTCTGGCCTGCTGTGTCTCCTGTTTCTGTGTCTGCAAACTGTGTGACTATTTCTGCCAACTTGTATGAAGTAATACAGGACTTTTCTATATCAAACCTGTGACTCCTGTGTTTTCATCGCACCCAAGCACAAGACGCTATATGAACTGTACTACATACATTACACCTGGAGATGAATGGAAAACGGCCTTTCGTACCCGATACGGACACTTTGAAAGTCTAGTGATGCCCTTCGGACTCGCTAATGCTCCAGCTACCTTCCAGCACCTGGCAAATGATATTTTCCGAGACCTGTTGGATCAGTTCATGGTCGTTTATCTAGATTACATCCTGATCTTTTCAAACTCTATGGAGGAACATCAGACGCACGTAAGACAAGTGCTACAACGGTTAAGGGAGAATTCATTATATATTAAATTAGAAAAATGTGAGTTCCATCAAGAAGAGATTCAGTTCTTGGGATACGTCATTTCACCTCAAGGATTACGGATGGATGCTAAGAAAACGCAAGCTATCACCGAGTGGCCTATCCCTAAAAATGTGAAAGAAGTTCAGCGTTTTGTGGGGTTCGCCAACTTTTACAGACGCTTTATTAAGAATTTTTCAGAAATCGTGCTACCCATCACGCAATTAACAAAAAAAGGAGCAAAATTCATCTGGACACCCCAAGCGCAAGAAGCGTTCTCTCGTTTAAAAACGAAATTCACAACGGCTCCCATATTACGCCATCCTGACCCTGAATTGGCTTTTATCATCGAGGTGGATGCTTCAGACTGTGCGGTCGGCGCTATCCTTTCTCAGAGGACAGGGGAAAAGAAGTTGCTGCATCCATGTGCATTTTTCTCACAATGTATGTCTGTAGCCGAGAAGAACTATGACGTGGGAAATAAAGAATTGCTCGCCATCATATCAGCATTCAAAGAGTGGAGACATCATCTCCAAGGGCTGCACAACAAATTTTGGTGTTGACCGATCATCGCAATCTAGAGTTTATCAGGTCTGCAAAATGCCTCTCTCCTCGGCAGACTCGTTGGAGTCTGTTTTTGAATCAATTCAATTTTTTAATTTCATATCGACCAGGCTCCCGTAACAAGAAAGCAGATGCATTATCCAGAATGTTTTCAAGCGAAACTAATCTTGTAACAACACCCAAACCCATTGTGGCAGATACTAAGATCTTGGGAGTAATACATGATGGAGATTTGCTGGAAGATTTGAAGGCAGCATATGAAACAGACTCGTTTCTATCACATCCATCAGGGGACGTGCATCTGCTTTTTAAAAATCAAGTATGGACTGATGGTCGACGACTATATGTACCAGAAGCAGCTCGGTTAAGAGTCCTACAACTAGTGCACGATTCTAAAATTGCAGGACACAAAGGGACACAGAAAACGCAGGAGTTTTTGTCACGTTTCTTTTGGTGGCCGAACTTTCAAGAAGACGTGAAGAAGTATGTTAATTCCTGTGACATCTGTGCCAGATATAAGACTCCACGTGCATCCCCTATGGGACTATTGCAGCCTCTCGCCATCCCAACACGACCATGGGGATCAATTTCAATGGACTTTATTGTAGATCTACCAGAGTCCAAGGGAAAGACATCCATTCTGGTAGTAGTGGATCGACTTACGAAAGCAGCGCATTTCATCCCGTGTTCAGGTCTACCTTCAGCAAAAGATACAGCTGATCTTATAATTTGCAATGTTTTTCGCCTCCACGGAGTGCCGGATGAAGTATTTTCAGATCGAGGTGTGCAATTTACATCTAAATTTTGGCGCAGTTTATGCTCAGCACTAGACATCAAAGTACGATTGTCAACCGCTTACCATCCGCAATCTAACGGCCAGACAGAACGTACAAATCAGACGCTGGAGCAGTATCTTCGTTGTTATATTTGCCATCTGCAAGACGACTGGGTGGATCTGCTGCCATTTGCGGAATTCTCATATAATAATTCACAGAATGCCTTTACGAAACAGACGCCATTTTTTGCAAATCTGGGATATCACCCAAACATCCTTCCCAAAAATCCTGTGGCACCATTAATACCAGCAGTCGCAGAAAGAATCTCTCTGCTACAGCAAAATCTGAATGTTCTGAAAGACACTCTAAAGGAAGCTCAGGAGAAATATAAAAAAGCGGCCAACAGGTATCGGAGACCCACTCCCATGTTTAGGATTGGAGATCGAGTGTGGTTATCCACTAAGAATTTGAAATTGAAGATTCCTTCTCCTAAATTAGGACAAAAATTTGTGGGACCATACAAGATCAGTAAGATTGTGAGTCCATTGGCCGTACGTCTACAGCTACCAACATCAATGAAGATTCATCCTGTGTTTCATGTGTCGTTGTTGAAAGCCGCCACAGCCAATCCATTTCCAGAACGATCCCCTTCGCCTCCCGATGCAATTGAAGTGGACGGACAGGAGCAGTTTGTGGCGGAAAAGATCTTGGATTCCCGAATACACAGAAATCGTTCGCAATATTTAATCAAATGGCAGGGCTACGACACGGAGGAAAATTCATGGGAACCAGTAAGCAACATCAATGCTCCTCGTTTGATTAGACAATTTCACCAGCGGTATCCTGCAAAACCTGGACAAGTTGTGTCCAGAGGCCGCCGTTAAGAGGGGAGTATTGTTAGGATTTGAACCTGTGATCCATGGCTTGCTGGTCTGTTCCCTTGCTGTGGAGCTATTTCGGAACTTGAATAACTTCAGCCTGAAACCATATGAACTTCGTCTGGGATAGAGATCATCACCTGCCCTGCTGATTGTTCCCGCCCTGATTAAGACTGATTGGACCTGCTATATATACCTGGCCCTGTGCAGCTTCCTGTTGCTGAGTATATTGTGGTGCTCAGTCTAACTGAGTGAAGCATTATCTGAGCTCCTGATCTGGAAGGTGTTCTGCTGACATCTTTCTGTCTCTTGTGGAAACCCTGCTGTTCCTACCTCCAACTTTATTCACCTAAACGGACTTGGTGCTTGTGTGTGATCTCGGCCGGCCCGTGCTAGGGCGGGCTCCGGCATCTGCCAACATAGTGAACCACCACCGCCATATACGGCACTTCCAGAAGTCCTTCCTTGGTCCGCTCACCTGCACACTTCTGCTTCGGCCACTGACTTCCAGTCCTGTATCGCCAGTAACGTGACAGCCTCACAGAGTTCTAGCAGCAGACACATCTCTACAACAACTGTTAAGAGGAGACTTTGTGCAGCAGGCCTTCATGGTAAAATAGCTGCTAGGAAACCACTGCCAAGGACAGGCAACAAGCAGAAGAGACTTGTTTGGGCTAAAGAACACAAGGAATGGACATTAGACCAGTGGAAATCTGTGCTTTGGTCTGATGAGTCCAAATTTAAGATCTTTGGTTCCAACCACCGTGTCTTTGTGCGACGCAGAAAAGGTGAACGGATGGACTCTACATGCCTGGTTCCCACCGTGAAGCATGGAGGAGGAGGTGTGATGGTGTGGGGGTGCTTTGCTGGTGACACTGTTGGGGATTTATTCAAAATTGAAGGCATACTGAACCAGCATGGCTACCACAGCATCTTGCAGCAGCATGCTATTCCATCCGGTTTGCGTTTAGTTGGACCATCATTTATTTTTCAACAGGACAATGACCCCAAACACACCTCCAGGCTGTGTAAGGGCTATTTGACCAAGAAGGAGAGTGATGTGGTGCTACGCCAGATGACCTGGCCTCCACAGTCATCAGACCTGAACCCAATCGAGATGGTTTGGGGTGAGATGGACCGCAAAGTGAAGGCAAAAGTGCTAAGCATCTCTGGGAACTCCTTCAAGATTGTTGGAAGACCATTCCCGGTGACTACCTCTTGAAGCTCATCAAGAGAATGCCAAGAGTGTGCAAAGCAGTCATCAAAGCAAAAGGTGGCTACTTTGAAGAACCTAGAATTAAGACATAATTTCAGTTGTTACACACTTTTTTGTTAAGTATATAATTCCACATGTGTTAATTCATAGTTTTGGTGCCTTCAGTGTGAATTTGCATTTCTGAAAATGCAGAAAAATCTTTAAATGAGAAGGTGTGTCCAAACTTTTGGTCTGTACGGTATTTCTATCTATATATATATATATAGAGAGAGAGAAATACTCACACATATATACATTACATACAGTATATATAAATTAAAGGGAAACTACCTTAAAAAAGTGACCTAATGTTTAAATCATGTTATTGTGTTAAATATATAAATATATATGTTTTTAACTTGTTTGGTAATGTTAATTTATTTTATTATTTAAAAAACAAGAAAAATAGAACTCTTGCAATTTTCAATTTCCATTTGTTTCAGTAAACTATACATGTACATAGCCTCTATAGTCGGTTCCTGCCTGAATCTATTATTTGTATTAGATCCTACAGAAGATAGGGAAGCATATGCTGGGTAAAATACATATACTTTATTAGATCCAAAAGATAAAAACCTTACATAAAATATACTTTAAAGTGAGATACAAATGCAAAATAAACAGTCTGCCAGGGGAACATACTAAAAGGCTAAAAAATAATGTTATAATGTAGGTATTTATTCAGAACCTAATAAATAGTACAAAGACATGGTCAAGCTGAAAGTCCATACATTATTATTTAGAAAATAAATAAATTAAACAAATTGAGAATTAATAGCAGCAGGAATCCACAGATGCCAGTATATAAGTAGAGGTAGGTAAAGGTTAACTAAATCGGTCTGAAAGGCTCCTATATATATCCAATGGCATCCGGGGGGCGCCTGCAGGGCTCCGGCGCTTCCTCTCACAGCAGCACCGCTGAATGACATCATCATTCAGCGGCCGGCTGTGGCAGAGAGAGCTTGGACGCCAGACAGGTGAGGTGTCTGTGTGTGTGTGTCTGTGTGTATCAATGTGTGTGTGTGTGTGTGTGTATGTGAGAGAGTGCTGCGGTGCTGTCTGTGTGTGGTGCTGCATGTGTGATGGTGGTGGGGGGAGGCAGTGATGGTGGTGAGGAGACAATGATGATGATGATGATGGGGAGGCAATGATAATGATGATGATGGGGAGGCTATGATAATGGGGAGGCAATGATGATGATGATGGGGAGGCTATGATGATGGGGAGGCAATGATGATGATGATGATGGGGAGGCAATGATGATGATGATGGGCAGGCAATGATGATGATGGGGAGACAATGATGATGATAATGGGGAGTCTTTCCACAGCACCCTTTCCTGAGCCATAACAGTGCAGAACGCAGCAGTGTAGAGGAGAGCTCCATATTTTGTATGGAGCATTATATGGGGACCAGTATCCTGTATGGAGCAATTTATGTGGTCCAGTATTCTGTATGGAGCATTATATTGGGTCCAGTATTCTGTATGGAGAATAATATGGGGGATGTGGGGTGACATCCTGCATGGGGTATTATATGAGCGATGAGGGGGAGACTATGTGGTGCCCATAATATTGTATGGAGGACTGTACTGTCCAGTCTGTACTGTGCGCTGTGCGGATTTGGCGGTTTTTGAGCTATTGTACAATTTACAATAGATATCAGTCATGTAATGGAAGAAGTGAAGTGTTTGGCACTGTACTATACCCATATTTCTCTGCAGTATCTGTGCATCATGAATCGTGGTCTGTGTTTAAGGGGCCCACTGAGACTCTTTCGCCCGGGGCCCATAAAAACCTGGAGCCGGCCCTGAACAAGTCATACATATAACCAGAGCTAAAGAGCTAGATTAAAACAACCATGTTCAATAAACATGCAAAGGCAGTAGTAGGCTGGGTAAAAGAGTCCAACTGAAGACCTAAGCCATAAGACAGTGCAAATAGCAAAAAAACTAATGCATATTATAAGGCACAGTGGTCGAACATCAGGAGGCTATTAAATAGATTGTTTATGCTCATATAAAGTGCAGCAGGCATATCAGGTATATACTGTAGGTGTAAAATAGCAGCAAGTAGATAAGGTGTGTCTAGTGCATTGGGCTGAATAGGGCATGTTACCTGGCAGTGCAATGCTGGGCCCCAACGCGCGTTTCGAGTGTTGCTTCTTCCTGGAGGGTTATTGTGACAATAACCCCCCAGGAAGAAACAACACACGTTGATGGAAGTGTGTATTGATGGAAGTGCCTTAAACCTAAGCTTGTAAGTAGGTAATCTATTATTTGTATTGTTGCATCTAATGAGCATGTGCAAAAGCGATTGTGAAATGTGTAACACCATTGCCTGTATCCCTGCATGGCTTACCATTTCCCACCATGCAGGGACACCAATGTACTCACCACTCCAGGCTATGTAGTGAGTTTTTTGTCCTCTGTTTGCTGTGTGTAGTGAGCTCTTAATCCTCTGCTTGCTGTGCATGCTTAACATGCCTGCTCTTGCACTTTCTGATTCTTACAGAGACAGTGCGTGCATTGCTATGTCCCTAGCCTATTGCTGAGAGGCACTTGGTACTTAAGGCACCTCCACCTGTTGGGAGGTGACTGAGCAACATTGTATTTCAGTGTGTTTGTGCAACTGCTGAGTTGCCAGGTCCTTTCCTTTTCCTGTCACCCTGGGGGCTGAATTCCCAGGCCTCAACCCTGTGTCTATATTTGTATTTAATCTTTCCTGTTTCTGACACCCTGGGGATTGAATTCCCTGGTCTGAATCCTGTATCTATATTTGAATCTGATCTTTCCTGTTTCCACCACCCTTGGGTGCTAAATACCAACGCCTGAACCCTGAACCTGCACCTGCATCTGTCCTTGTCTGAATTAGGACTAAACCCTGAACCTATTTGTATCTAACTCTGAATATTTTCCTACATTCCCTGTGTCTGAATCTGTACCTATCTCTAAAACCTGCAGTGTTTGAACTTGTATCTATCTCTAAAATCTGCAGTGGCTGAACCAGTACCTATCTCTAATCTGTTGTCTCTGTGCAACATTAGTGGATTGCGAGTATTCTTGTTACTTCATTGTAAGTACTTTATGTGAGTCTGGTCCTGGCTGTCCTGTGTGCACCTGTCCTTGTATTGGTCTTGTGTGAACTTGGTCCTGTCTGTCCTGTGTGTACTTGTCCTTAACTGACCCAGTGTGCTCTATGTAAACCTGCTCCTATCTGTCCTGTGGGAACCTGCAATTCCCTGCCTGTCTGCATCTGCAATTCTCTGTCTGTCCGCACTTGAGGTCATACCTGTATACACAATTGCCAGAGGCCCAGTTCTTTCTGAAGCCGTTCCTGCCCATCCTGTCTGAACTGGGTCCTACCCTTTCATGTATTCCAGTCATACCTGCCAGTGACCTAGTTCTTCCTGAAGATGTTCATATCTGTCCAGTCTGAACTTGGTCCTACACCGGCCTGTCTGCATAGCAGTCGTGTCTACCAGCAACATCATATCTCATTGAGGGTCAGCTGATGTGTGAACGAGGTCAGTCCTGGTGTAGCACCTGGTCACGTTTCCCCGGGTTCTCCTCGGATCGCGGCACCATCAGCTGCCGTGCATCAAGGGTCAGTCTTGGGGAGGCACTTAGTGATGCCCTTGCAGGCTCTCCTTGGTCCACAGCACAGTGGAACCACAATCTATCCTTGCGCTAAACAGTCTAAGCGCGAGCGTAAAAGTTTGCTCAGGCCTTGGACCTCACTGAACCCCATGGTCCTTCACTCTCAGAGTAATATCAACTATTGTTTTGCAAGTATGAGCGACAGGAAAACATTTTTCTTTACCCGATCAGAAGCTCTGACTTTTGCTGCACCAGCCTAAGTCACAGTTCCTGGGGCTGTGCTTATTCAATCTGCGACTTGCACTCCCAGAATGGAACCCATCCTGCCAGATCCACCATGGTACTATGGGGATCCAAAGCAATGTGGTGGGTTCCTGTAGCAGTGGATGCAGCAATACAAATTCTTTCCTCAACATTTTTACTCCAATCGGGGCCTTCTGAGGGGTCTTCAATGAGCCAAGTCACGAAGCTCCTGTTACATCTTCCCTTCCCAGCCTCCAGGAGTGGACCAAACTAGTGACGCGAGTAAGGAAACCGTCACGCCTAACTCTGTCCTTCCAAAGACCGCATGTTCTCCAACTTCCTGGGACGGCCATCTGCTCTGAACCCATGCAAGTTGACAGGGTTAGGCTGTTTGAGCAGCAGTATGAACTCAAACCTAACAATGGATTAAGCTATTGCAGCAGTTGAACATTGCACCTGTCTTTGTCCTGAGAAGCCTGAAGTACTCCAAAGCCTTGGGTCTGCAGGAGAGGCTATCCTTAGTAAGAGTATTCCCTTTCCACCTTTGACCTTGACTGCAGCTGTGGACAGTCAGGTCGTTACTGGACTGCTATTCGTCAAGTGAAAGAGTGCTGAAGTCTCTGAAGAAAGGGAAGCGGTGACGATTTCTCCACAAATCTCCAATGATTGTACCAATGATCAGTTCCCAGGAACCTTCCCGGCCTCTAGGACGTTTTATTCTGGATACCGGGTGGAAGATGAACCCTGTGAGGGTGCCATCAGTTCAGAAGTGGCCGATTAATGAAGATGTCAAAAAGGAAGCCCTCAAGTCTCTGCTATCCACCGAACAGGAGGAGGGTTGTTGTATCTTCCAAGGTGGTAGGTGATTTTGCTGGACAGTGAGACTTGGCAATCCAAGGTTCCTGGTATTACGCTCTTTTTGTTCTATCCCATAGATGTCTTGATGGACTGGACTGTACATAGTCCTGAGGAGAGTTGGGCTTCACTTCTTCTGCAGAGGATACTTGTGGGCTTGAAGAAGAGGGTGCATGCACTTCTTGATTCTTAAAGAGACAGTGCACACATTTCTACTGTGTCCATAGCCTATTACTGAGAGGCACTTGGTACTTAAGGCACCTCCATACTTACCAACAAGCTTGATTAGCAATTTTAAGATCTCTTCACAGGCGTTCAATAGGATTTAGATCTGGACTGATTGCTGGCCACTTCAGAACTCTGCAGCGCTTTGTTTCCATCCATTTCTGGGTGATTCTTGAAGTATGTATGTGGTCATTATCCTGCTGGAAGACACATGACCTAGGACGCAAACCCAGCTTTCTGACACCGGGAATTACATTGTGTCCCAAAATCCTTTAGTACTCTTCAGATTTCATTAAGCCTTGCACACAGTCAAGGCAACTAGTGTCAGAGGCAGCAAAACAACCACAAAACATCTTTGAACCTCCACAATATTTGACAGTAGGTACTGTGTTTTTATTTCTTTGTAGGCCTTTTTATTATTTTTATATAGCGCTAACATATTCCGCAGGGCTTTACAGTTTGCAGACATTATCATATCTGTCCCCATTGGGGCTCACAATCTAAATTCTCTATCAGTATGTCTTTGGAATGTGGGAGGAAACCCATGCAAACACGGGGAGAACATACAAACTCCTTGCAGATGTTGCCCTTGGTGGGATTTGAACCCAGGACCCCAGCACTGCAAGGCTGCAGTGCTATCCACTGAGCCACCGTGCTGCCCTCATTCTGTTTTTGGTAAACAGAGTGATGTGCTTTACCAAAAAGCTCTATCTAGGTCTCATCTGACCACTAGATGCTTTCCCACAAGGATTTTGGCTTACTCACATACATTTTGGCAAACTGCAGTCTTGCATTTTTATGTCTCTTTATCAGTTGGATCCTCCTGGGTCTCCTACCTGTCAAGCTGCAGCACTGCAGTTAAATGCAGGGTAACGCAAACTCCACTAGATAGCAGCAGAGTGGAGAATGAGCTGAAATCCTTAAAAAAGCAGACCAGCAGAACTGAAGCAAGGCTACCACTAGGTGGCAGCAGAATAGTCAGAGAGCCGGGTCGATACCAGAGAGTTGTGAGGTACAAAGGGGAAATTCCAAACACAGAGTCAGAGGAGCACCAAAAGGTCAGTGCTGGTCCGTAGTGGAAGTATCAGAAGGAATAGACAGAATCTGGTCAGAGCCAAAGCAGAGTTGAGTACCGGGGAATTCAAATACACTGGGACACACAGAGACGGGACGGGTAGGAGAGGGGAGCATAGATACGGGCAAGGTCAGCTAAACGCAGCAGGACAAATCAGGAGTTCACCAGAGCC
Source organism: Oophaga sylvatica (assembly GCA_033576555.1). Classification (NCBI taxonomy): domain Eukaryota; kingdom Metazoa; phylum Chordata; class Amphibia; order Anura; family Dendrobatidae; genus Oophaga; species Oophaga sylvatica. The sequence continues at coordinate 625,097,725 of JARQOD010000001.1, read as the reverse complement.
AGCAACACACGTCGTAGGCAGTAAATATAACTGGCACTGCCTGCAGGATGCAGCGCAGAGATATACCAGACCCAAAACAGGAACGAGGCAGAGAAAGTTAACCCCTGACATGACCAGACTGGGAAAGGAGAGACAAGACCAAAACCCATTCTGGACTTATGGAACACATTGGGGATACGAAGCGACGGAGGTAAGCGTAAACGAAAGGCAACTGGGTTGACAACCTCAATGATCTCGTAAGGACCAATAAACTTGGGAACCAGCTTAACGGAGGGAAGTTTCAGACATATTTTCTTGGTAGACAACCACACTTTATCTCCTACCAGAAACTTAGGACTTACAGATCGTTGCTTATCAGCAAAATGATTGTTTGCCCTGAGCCACCCCAATGTTTTTCTGGACCTCCCCCCAAAACTCCCCAAACCGTTGAACTGCTGAATCAGCCCATGGGCACCCCGAATCTAGCCTGGAAAATTCACCAAAATGGGGGTAAAAACCATGGTTACAGAAAAACAGAGAGGTGCCAGTGGACTGATTAACCCAATTATTAAACGTGAACTCAGTCACGGGCAACGAGGAACACCAATCATCCTGCTGGGACGTGGCAAGACACCACAAAATTTGTTCTAAAGACTGATTAGTTCTCTCCGTCTGACCGTTGGTCTCGGGATGGTAGGCAGAGAAGGTCAGGCTAATACCCAATCTTTTGCAAAACGGCCTCAAAAATTTGGACACGAATTGCACCCCTCTGTCAGACACCAAATTCAGAGGCACGCCATGCAACTGTACAACGTTTTCAATAAACAATTTAGGTAGTGTTTCAGCGTTAGGTAGACCTGCCAACGGAAAAAAATGTGCCTGTTTGCTAAATCTGTCAACCACTACCCAGACCACTGTCTTGCCATTGGAAGGAGGGAGATCAGTGATAAAATCCATGGACAAATGAGTCCAGGGTCTTTCAGGAATTGGCAACGGCACCAATTCCCCAGTCTGCCGGTTATGGGAGACTTTAGCACGAGCACACTTTTCACAGGCAGACACAAACACGGCGATATCAGAAGACATGGAGAACCACCAAAACAGTCTAGCAATAGCTATCCTGGTGGCCGAAACTCCCAGGTGTCCACTGAGAGCAGATTAGTGGATCTCCCAGAGCACCCTAAACCGACACTGCACAGGGACGAAGAGCTTCTTATCGGGCAATGTCGGAGGAGCAAGAGACTGAGCCTCCCGAATTTCAAGTTCCAGTTTGGAGGACACCCCAGCCACGACCACCCCATGCTGAAGAATGGAGGAAGGAGGTTCAGGAGGTGATATCGGATCCAAGCTGCGAGATAAGGCATCGGCCTTGACATTCTTGGAACAAGGCCGAAAGGTGATAGAAAAATGAAAACGTTAAAAAAAGCAACCACCTCACCTGTCTAGGAGTCAAAAGTTTGGCAGACTCAATTTAAGACTGATTCTTATGGTCCATAATCACCGTGATCTGATGAATAGCCCCCTCCAAAAAGTGCCTCCATTCTTCCAAAGCCAATTTTCTGGCCAACAACTCCTGATTACCAACATCATAATTCCTTTCCGCGGGACAAAATTTCTTGGAGAAAAAGGCACCAGGTCTTAAATTAGTCAAAGTTTCGGGTCCCTGAGACAGCACTGCCCCCACTCACACCTCTGATACATCCACCTTTACAATGAATGGTTCAGACAGATCGGGCTGGACCAACACAGGAGCAGACATAAAACATTTTTTCAATGTAGAAAATGCTTCAACTGCCAGAGATGACCAGTTTTTAAGATCAGTCCCCTTACGAGTAAGATCAGTGAGAGGCTTGACCACCTGAGAAAACCCCTTAATGAATTTACAATAATAATTGGCGAAACCCAAAAAACGCTGAAGACCCTTGAGGTCTCTGGGTTGCATCCAATCAACAATGGCCTTATACCTTTCAGGGGCCAAACAAAACCCATTGGCAGAGAGGATGAACCCCAGAAAGGACAGCTCTTGGACACAAAATTAACACTTCTCAGGTTTAGCGTACAGTGAGTTCTCCCGTAACCTATGAAGAACTGCTCATAAATGATCCATGTGAAATTCTTTGTCAGATGAAAATACAAGAATGTCATCTAGATAAACTACCATAAAGCGCCCAATGAAGTCAGAACATATATCATTAATGAAATTTTGAAAAACTGCAGACGCGTTCGTGAGACCAAAAGGCATGACTAGATTTTCAAACAAACCCTCAGAGTTGAGAAATGCCATTGTCCACTCATCCCCCTCCCGAATATGAATAAGATTATATAATCCCCTGAGATCCAACTTAGAAAACCACTTAGCCCAGATAATTTGTTGTAAAGATCTGGGAATAAGCAGGAGAGGGTAGGTATTTCTCACCGTAATTTTATTTAGGTCCCGAAAATCAAGGCCAGGGCGTAAACCAGTAGCTACGGGTGAGACAAAGGGATGGATGTTACCTTTGTGTAAACTTTCACAGTTATAATCTTTCATACCGGTTCTTTCTGGGCAGGAAAGATTGGACAGACAGGCCTTGGGCAATTTAGCACCCGGAATCAGATTAATAGTACAATCATAGTGGCGATGTGGTGGCAAGACCTCAGCCTCTTTTTCTGAAAACACGTCCTCAAAATCAGGTACTACGGAATACACTCCAGATTAATGGACAACACCAGAACAGCAGAAAGACAACCATTTGAACAATTGGGACCCTATTTCACAATATCCTGAGATTCCCAGTAAAATAACAGGATTATGCAACTGTAACCAGGGGAATCCCAACACCAGCCCCGCTGGAAGATTATCCAGAACATAACATGAAATTCATTCCTGATGCAAGTAACCCACCTCGAGGAGTAATTCCTCAGAGACAAACTTAACAATATTTTGAGCCAGCGGTGTCTTATCAATGGCAATGATATGGATTGGGGTTTTAAGCCTAACTGTCCCTATCTTACTCTTGGAAACCAGGCTCGAGCCAATGAAGTTCATGGATGACCCACATTCCAGAAAAGCTGAAGTGGGTATGCAACCATCCCCACAACAAAGTTCCACCTCTAACAAAATCTTTTGAAATGTTGAAAAAGGTACCTGAGAGTCTGGGTGATCTCCTCGGCAATCACCCAGACTTAAGCGTTTCCCAGCAACTTGTTAGACGGTGGGCAAGAGGAGCAGTCCTTTTTCCAAATTCCCGGACTTCCACAATAAAAACATAATCTCCCTTTCCGTCATCACTTCCTCTCCTTCTCCTTGAGGTTGGTGGCCCCAACCTCCATAGGTTCCATATATGGCATCACTTCAGGTTTAGCAGGGTGTATAGGAACCTCTCGTTGAAATACTCCCCTTTCACGCAATCTCTGATCCATACGAATGCCGAGTAAAGGCCTCCTCCTAAGATCTGGGTGGCGGATGGAGAGCCAGAGCGTCATTAAGATGGTCTGACAATCCTCTCCTGAACTGGCACCTTAACGCAGAGTCGTTCCAGGACACTTCGGTGGACCACCGTCTAAACTCTGAACAATACCATTCGGCAGTGAGTTTACCCTGGGCGAGACCCATGATCGTTTCCTCTGCCAAACTGACCCAGTCTGGTTCATCAGAAATAAGTCCTAAAGCTTCAAAGAACCTATCCACAGACACACGTTCAGGGGCAGTAACAGGTAAAGAAAAAGCCCAAGTTTGAGGACCCTCCCGAAGTAAAGAAATAATAATCCCAACCCATTGACTCTCATCCCCTGAGGATCTTTGTCTAAGGGAAAAAAGGAGCTTACAACTCTCTCTAAATGTATGGAACTTCTCCTTTTCTCTGGAGAAAGTATCTGGGAGCCTGACTGTAGGTTCAGGAGAGTGTAAAGAGAAATCTATGGGGTTCGAGGCTGATTGTGTCATAGAACCCTGAAAAGACTTAACCGTTTCACTAAGTTCCCTCTGGAGTTGATTATGGGAAGTGGCCAGGGCTCTATGTTCCACAGACAAATCCTACATCATTTGATTCAAATTTGACATCTGATCCGCAAGGGTGCAAAGTGGATCCATAGAGAGGAAAAAGGAGAAAAAATGTTTTGGGCCAGTTACAATGTCATGCTGCAGCACTGCAGGTAAATGCAGGGTAACTAAAACTCCACTAGATGGCAGCAGAGTGGAAAGTGAGCTGAAATCCTGCAAAGAGCAGAACAGCAGAACTGCGGTGAGGCTACCACTAGGTGGCAGCAGAATCGTCAGAGAGCTGGGTCGATACCAGAGAGTTGTGAGGTACGAAGGGGAAATTCCAAACACAGAGTCAGAGGAGCACCAAAAGGTCAGTGCCAGTCCGTAGCAGAAGTATCAGAAGAATGAAACAGAATCAGGTCAGAGCCAAAGCAGAGTCGAGTACCAGGGAATCCAAGCACACTCGGACACCAGAGTCGGGACAGGTAGGAGAGGGGAGCAAAGACACGGGCAAGGTCAGCTAAACACAGCAGGACAAATCAGGAGTTCACCAAAGACAGCTACACATGCCGTAGGCAGGAAATATAACTGGCACTGCCTGCAGGATGCAGCACAAGGATATAGCAGACCTGAAACAGGAACGAGGCACATTAACTCCAGTCATGACCAGACCGGGAAAGGATAGACAAAGACCAAATCCCGGTCTGGATCATGACACTGCCATAGTGTTTAATTTCATTTAAATGTCGATGGACAGTTTGTGGTGACACTGATGTACCCTGAGCCTGCAGGACAGCTTGAATTTATTTGGAACTTGATTGGAGCTGCTCGTCCACCATTCAGACTACCCTGCGTTGCAACCTTTCATCCATTTTTGTCTGTTGTCCACATCCAAGAACATTAGCTACAGTGCCATGGGTTGTAAACTTCTTGATTATGTTGCACACTGTGGACAAAGAAACATCAAGATCTCTAGAGATGAACTTGAGAAATAAAATTGCTGAACAATTTCAAGGTTACAAGTCCTCAGACAGTTCTCTTCTACTCTTTCTGTTCTCCATGCTTAATGTGGCATGCCCAGGCACACAATGCAAATATTATTGAGTGAATTTTTCCCCTTTTTTATAAGGAGAGTTTGACTGAACATCACAAGCTTGAAACAAAGTTGTTTACCCACAATTTTGGAAAGGTGCCAACACATTTTTCTGGCTCATTTTTGGTGTTTTGTGTGAAATTATGTCCAATTTGTCTTTTTTTCTTTGATTTTTTTGTGTTGTTCTAAAACGCACAAAGAAAATAAACACGTGTATAACAAAATGTGTAATTGCAATAATTTTCTGGGAGAAATGCATAATTTTGTTGAACAGTTTCAAGGGTGCCAATACTTTTGGCCATGACTGTACACTATATGTGACCTAAAGTAAATGTTCCTCATTTGAGTATACAATTTACTTTCTGTGCAGCTTGAGTGATGTAATCTACAAGGTTACCAACAACGCATACAGGAGGCACACGGAAAGTACTGTTGCAAATTTTCTGATGCCTCTGTATCTCCATAAGTGTAATGTCAAACCACAGTTAGTTACTTTGTTGACTTGCTCCACAGTTGTGCTTTTCATGCCTTCTTCATACATGATTGTTCTCCTCCACATTACCCTGTTCCATACCATGTCAGTGTATGTCAGGGTGTTTATAGTCATCAAAACTATCAGATTGCAAGAATCGTAGCATGCTTACTAAGACATTCAGTATCAAGGTCAGGAAATAGGTTTAATCTTTCCCAAAATCTTACTAACAATATCTTATAGAGATTACATTGCAAAAGTATAGAGAGATAAATGATTTTTGTCAGACAGGAAACATCAGTAGTTTTACCCCAGTAGGGGGCAGCAGTGTATCTTCTAGTGAGGGCTCATATCAACTGAACAGTTAAGAAACTTTTGGGTCCTGTTACAATTCTTCTAACATATTTATGTGTTCCATTCAACATTCATTACAAAAAAAGGAAATAGTTTGCTTGCTGAATACAAAATACCTCACAAAGATCACTAAGCTATTCTAATATAAAGTGTTTCCTTTGCAAACAGTAATAGCATTATTAGAAGACATCTAAAACTGCTGTGTAGCCTAATTCGTTGTACAGGGTGATTCACTCATTACTTGACCAGGAAAAATTGCTTTAACTTCTACAAGAGACGGTTGGTACAGAAATTTGGACTGTACATACTTTGGTTCATGAGAAGTGAGAGTGCAATGAACCTCAGCGACAGTGACGAGAAACATTCTCTCGCCAGATGGTCTTACCAACTTGTCGCCCCGCCAGTCGTCTCCACTACGAGATAGACTTGCTGCACTCCTTTCTGCGCATCGGTAGTATATGTGTGGTGCTTGTATTTTTCTCCTGCCGAATTTCTGCGTCATTTGTTAACAATGTATAGATACAGTTTGGAGAAGCATGTTTTCATTGTGAAAACTTATTGGAAAGCTGAGTCTGTAATGAGGTGTCAAAGTGAGTTTCTAAAGGAGTTTGGAGGTCGACATTTGCTGCACAGTGTATTCTGTCATTGGTCAATAAGCTGGAACGTACAGGAACATTACTGGATGACATGATGGAGGACTTCTGAAACTGTTTGAGGAAAAAAATTCAAGATGTAAAACAGCAACTTCTGGCATCTACGCGTAAATTGTTACACAGGCTTTCCCAAGAAACAGGCATTCCACAAGTCATCGAGTGGCTAAGAAAAGTCATGTTCATCCGTACCCCCTGTCGTTCAGGAATTGAAAGGGTTCAATCAAGAGAACAAAATTCGTTATTGATCGATTTTTTCTTTTGAAGCCATTTTAAGGGTCAGGTACACTAATGAGCCGCGAACATTATGAGAGAATACCATGAGAAATTCAGGCTATGACCCCAGACGTCCTGCGGAATACCTTCAGCAATATGGTACTGCGCATGTAGGTTGCATGCTTGGATGTGAATGGTTTATATTTTCAAAACTTGCTTTAAAACATCAGTTTCTCATGAACCAAGATATGTACATATGTACAGTCCAGAATGCTGTAGATAAGCCCCTGATGGCGGTGGCCGTATCTCATAGTCCAAAAATGGGGTGACAGATTCCCTTTAAAGAATCAGTGAGTTGAAAAGTCCTTGCCGAGGACCTGATGAACAATTCTAAACTACTTGGCAAGGAGCATAATTGTTGCCAAATGAAATCTCTCTTAAAGAAGCCCTCATGTTAATTTGTTTTATTCCTTAAACTTATGAAAATGTTAGTGTACTGTAGCATCCGCAAGTTAATATACATTATACTTAATGATCGTTGACTTCTCTTATATCCAGTGCCATTCTGCTTGTCTTTTGAGTCACCTGACAGCAATTATGACTCTGAGGATCACACTGTGCTCTATGTGTGAGCAGTAAGTCTCTTTTACAATATAAGCATATGAAGTCAAATTCTGACGCTCCATAAACTTAAACTATAAAAACCACTTATGGGTCACATAGACCCCGGTGTGATCTAGAGAGTCTGATTGATTGTCATGTGACTCAGAATAGGAGCAGAGAAGACGGCAATCAGTGAAAATATTAGTGCTCCTACACCAGGGCCAGCAGGGCCGGCGTCAGCACCCGGCGTACCTGGGCAAATACTGGGGCCCTGAGCAGATGGGGGGCCCACTCGCCTTCAGGGACTCCGGCGCTTTGGGGGCCCGGTGCCTGTGCCTGCGAGTGGACCCCCTCGCCGCTTGCTCTGAGCCTCGACCCTTGCAGTATTTACCTCTCACTGTTCCTGCGATGCTTTGTCTACCGCATCTCCTGACTGTGAAATTTCAGGTCAGAGGGCACGATGATGTCACATCTGTGTGCCCTCTGCCTGAGCAGTCACAGTGCAGAGAGCCAGAAGATGCCGACGCTAAGGAGTCCAGAGTAGAGCAGTGCTCAGCCAGGAGAGGTATTTCATTTTTTTTTCTTTTTATGTTTTGAGCAGTGTATGTGGCCAATTAAATATGGAGCAGTATATGGGGGCCAATTATATATGGAGCAGTATATGGGGCCACTTACATATGGAGAATCTAATGGGGCCAATTACATATGGAGCAGTATATGAGGAAAATTATATATGGAGCATCTTATGGGGCCAATTACATATGGAGCATCTTATGGGACCAATTATATATAGAGCAGTATATGTGGCCAATTATATATCGAGCAGTATATGGGGCCAATTACATATGGAACACTATATGGGGCTCATTATTCTGTATGGAGCATTATGTGGGGCTCATTATTCTGTATAGAACAATATATGGGGCTCATTATTCAGTATGGAGCACTATGTGGTGCCCATAATACTGTATGGAGCAATAGATGGGGCTCATTATTCTGTATGGAGCGCTATGTGGTGTCCGAAATACTGTATGAAGTAATATATGGGGCTCATTATTCTGTATGAAGCACTATGTGGTGCCCATAATACTGTATGGAGGACTACACTGTCTGGTTTCTGAGCTATTTGTATCACTCATGTAATGTAAGGAGTAAGTGAAATCTTTGGCATTGTACTACACATATATTTCTCTGCCATATCTGCGCATTATGAATTGTGGTATGCGTTAAAGGGGCCCACTGAGACCTTTCGCCCCAGGCCCACGAGAACCTGGAGCTGGCCCTGAGGGCCAGCGTTTGGGCAAAACACTGGGCAATTGCCCAGACTCCACATATCCATAAGGGCCCCAGTGAATACAAGTATAAACTGAACTGATAATAGCAGACTTGCATTATCAGTGCAGTTTTTAATGTTAAAAGTGCAGTAGGACCTTTGGTGACATCTGGTAGCAGTCATGTGATCGTCATGTGACCAAATGTCCTGTACCTTACAGCAGGGCTGGTTTTAGACAAAGTGGGGCCCTGGGCCAAAGTTTAAAGTGGGGCCCCAAATGCTCACATATTGCACCATCACACAGAAACATTTCTGTTGCATTTACTAGTGCTAAGTTCAGGCCTCTAAACATGCGCGATCAACAATACTGTAGTTGTTCAACGCTTGTCTCCTAGCCTCACTAGGGTATGTGCACACATTTAGTAATTGGCAGCACTTTGGACGCAGCAAATATCCACTGCCGGCTATTGAACGCAGGTGAATCCGCATGTGTACATTGAACCGTGCGGATTCACCGAGTCTAATACATTGTACGGGTGAAATTTATCTTGCGGAGACAAATAAAGATAAATTGACATGCTGCGGTCTGGAGAGATGCGCTGCATATTCATCTCAGCGGGTGGGCTGCGGGCATGTGTGCACGCTTAGTGGGCAAGGGATTTCATGAAATCCCATCCACTAAGCTGTAACATCTGGACACTGCAAAAGTATGCAACGTCCAAACTGCATCGTTTACTGACTGTGTGCCGCCAAACACTTACGCCGGCTGAAGAAGAATGATTGGTACAGATAATCCTTGATACTGTATAATGCAGGTCCCATATAGTAAAATACACTCCCCATGGTCCTTAATGGAGTTTACTGCAGCCCCCCTCATAGAGTATACTCAAGTCCCCTCAGAAAGTATAATGTAGTCCCCTCATAGAGCATAATGCACCCCCCTCAGAGTATAATGCAGGCCCCCACACACAGTATAATGCAGCCCCCTCAGAGTATAATGCAGCCCCACACACAGTATAATGCAGGCCCCACCCCCATACAGTATAATTCAGCCCTCCACAAACACACAGTATAGTGCAGCCCCCTTCACACACAGTATAATGCAGCACCCTCAGTATAATGCAGACCCTCACACACAGTATAATGCAGCCCCCAAGAGTATAAAGCAGCCCCCTCAGATTATAATGCAGCCCTACACACACTATAATGTAGCCCCCCACATACACACACAGTATAATGTAGCCTGTTATGAATGTGCTAGAGATGGTTTCTGAGCAGAGGCTCCCTCTGGTGGTTACAGACAGTACTGAACCTTTCAGTGAGGAATGGCAATCAGGGATCTCTGACTGGTCTGATATAAGGGAGGTTCCCTCCCATGATGGTTGCCGGTGATCAATTGTTCTTGTCTCAATTGTGGTCCTGGTTCATTTGGAAGTTTGCTGAGTCTTGCCTGCATCTTCTGCTATCAGATAAGATATTTTCTGCTTTTATTTTTGTGCTTGCTTTTTGCATTGTTCCCTGCACTTCTGTGGAGGTCAGCCAGGTCCCCTCCGGGGGGCTTGTGCTCCTCTCAGTTTATCTGAAGCCACTGTTATTTGTTCATTTGCTTTTTCCTGTTTTTTCAATGGCTGCGGCTTAGTTCTGTTACACCAGAGATCTGATGTAGGTGGTAGAGATCGTGTGATCTCAGGTGTTTTTGCAATCAGAAGAGTTGGTATTTTTTAGGGTTTTTTTTGGATTGCAGTAAGTATCCTTTCCTGTACTTTTCTGTCTAGACAGATTGGGCCCCAGCGTTTGCTCATTCTATTTTCTGTCTGTGTCTGTGCTTCTTCTTGTCTAACCGCCATTACATGTTTGGGGGCTTCCTATTTTCTTTGGGGATCTGCTCTGGGGCAGATAGCTTTCATCTTTCTGCCTTTAGGTGTAGTTATCTCTCAGGCTGTGATGAGGCGTCTAGGATCAAAGTAGGAACGCTCCACGGCTACCTCTAGTTGTGTGCTTAGTTCAGGTTACTGCAATCCAATAGGTTCCAGCCTCTCTGGTGTATTGCCGTTTTTGCTAATTCTCCTCAGCTACCAAAACACAACAGTAGCCCCCACACACAGTATAATGCTGCCCCCCACACACAGTATAATGCAGTCCCCCTACACACAGTATAGTGTAGCCCCCACACCTAGTAATAATGCAGCCCCAAACACACAGTATAGTGCAGCCTCCACACACAATGTAGTGCAGCCCCACACTCCGTATAGTGCAGCTCCACACACAGTACAGTGCAGCTCCCACACACAGTATAGTGCAGCCCCAACACACAGTACAATACAGCCCCCACTGTTATGATTTGGTAGCTGAGGAGAGCAGGCAAAAAAGGCAATACACCAGAGAGGTTGGAATCTACTGGATTGCAGTACCCTGACTAACCACCACAACTAAAGGCAGCCGTGGAGCGTACCTACGTTGGTCCTAGACGCCTCGTCACAGCCTGAGAAGCTAACTACACCTAAAGATAGAAAGAGGAAAACTATCTACCCCGGAGCAGATCCCCAAAGAACATAGGAAGCCCCCAAACATGTAATGGTGGTTAGACAAGAGGAAATACAGACGCAGACAGAAAATAGTATGAGCAAACGTTGGGGCCCAATCTTCCTAGAAAAAAAAGGATAGGAAGGACATTTACTGCAATCCAAAAAACCCTAAAAAAATACCAACTCACTAATTGCAAAAACACCTGAGATCACACGACCTCTACCACCTAAATTAGTTCTCTGGTGTAACAAAACTAAGCAGCAGCCACTGAAAAAACTGGAAAAGGCAAATGAACAAATAACAGTGGCTCAGATAAACTGAGAGGAGCACAAGCCCCTGGAGGGGACCTGGCTGACCTCCACAGAAGTGCAGGACAAAATGCAAAAAGCAAGCACAAAAATAAAAGCAGAAAATATCTTATCTGTTAGCAGAAGATGCAGGCAAGACACAGCAAGCTTCCAAGTGAACCAGGAACCAAAGTTGAGACAAGAACAATTGATCACCGGCAAACCTGATGGGAGGGAACCTCCCTTATATAAGACCAGTCTGTAACACCTGATTGCCAATCTTCACAATCTTCATTGAATAGTTCAGTACTGCTTGTAACCACCAGAGGGAGCCTCTGCTCAGAATTCATTTCTAACACATTCACAACAGTACCCCCCCCTTGAGGAGGGGTCACCGAACCCTCATTTGGGCAACCAGGTCGGTCAGGATGAGCTCTGTGATACGCACGGATCAGTCTCCTAGCATGGATGTCCGAAGCAAACACCCAAGAATTGTCCTCCTGACCATAACCTCTCCACTTAACCAAATACTGGAGTTTCCGTCTAGAAAAACGAGAATCCAATATTTTCTCAACCACATACTCCAGATTGCCTTCAATCAAAACACGGTCAGGAGGCGCAGCCATAGGAACCACTGGCTCGACAAACCTCTTCAATAAGGACTTGTGGAACACGTTATGGATCTTAAATGTCCCTGGAAGAAGTAAACGAAAGGAAACAGGATTAAGAATCTCCATGATCTTATAAGGTCCAATGAACCTAGGCTTAAACTTAGGAGATGCAACTCTCATAGGGATATTTCTTGAGGACAACCAGACCAAGTCCCCCACTTCAAACCGAGGACCATCAGTCCTATGCCGGTTGGCAAACCGCTGGGCCCTCTCCTGAGAGAGGGACAACCTCTCCACTACCTGGTCCCAAATCTGCTGCATACGCTCCACAACAGAGTCAACACCTGGCAGACAGAAGCCTCCGTCTGTCCCGAAGAAAATCGAGGGTGAAACCCAAAATTGCAGAAAAATGGAGACATCAAAGTGGCAGAGCTAGCCCTATTATTAAGAGCAAACTCAGCCAAAGGCAAAAAAGAGACCCAGTCATCCTGATCAGCAGACACAAAGCATCTCAGATAAGTCTCCAATGTCTGGTTTGTTCTCTAAGTTTGTCCATTGGTCTGAGGATGAAAAGCCGAGGAGAAAGACAATTGAACACCAAGTTTAGAACAAAAAGTCCTCCAAAATCTGGAAACAAACTGGACTCCTCTGTCAGACACAATGTTCTCAGGAATGCCGTGTAACCGAACCACGTGCTGAAGGAACAAAGGCACCAATTCGGAGGAGGAAGGCAACTTAGGTAATGGCACAAGATGTATCATTTTGGAAAACCTATCACAAATCACCCAGATAACGGTCATTCTCTGAGAAACAGGGAGGTCGGAAATGAAATCCATAGAGATATGGGTCCATGGTCTCTTGGGCACAGGCAATGGCATCAACAAACCACTAGAGCGAGAGCAAGGCTTGGAGCGAGAGCAAGTCCCGCAGGACTGCACAAATTCCCTGACGTCACGAGACAAAGTAGGCCACCAAAAGGACCGACTAACCAAGTCTCTGGTACCAAAAATTCCGGGATGACCGGCCAACGCGGAACAATGAATCTCAGACATCACACTCTTTTTCCACCGGTCTGGGACAAACAATTTCCCAATAGGGCAGCGCTCGGGTTTATCCTCCTGACACCCTTCCAGAGCCAGTCTCAAATTGGGCGAGATGGCGGAAAGAACTACACCCTCTTTCAAAATAACAGCAGGATCAGATAACTCAGGAGAGTCCGCAAGGAAACTCCTCGAGAGGGCATCCGCTTTAACATTCTTAGTGCCAGGAAGAAAGGAAACCACAAAATTAAAATGTGTGAAAAACAAGGCCCACCTGGCCTGTCTAGGATTAAGTCGCTTGGCTGATTCCAGATAAACCAGATTCTTATGGTCCGTGAGGACCACCACCTGATGTCTGGCTCCCTCCAGCCAATGTCTCCACTCTTCAAAAGCCCACTTCATGGCCAATAACTCCCGATTACCCACGTCATAATTACGTTCAGTTGGAGAAAATTTTAGAGGGAAAAAGGCACAAGGGTTACTTTTAGAGGTCCCTGGATCTCTTTGGGACAAAACGGCACCTGCCCCAATTTCAGAGGCATCAACTTCCACCTGAAATGGCAGAGAAACATCAGGCTGCCATTGAACAGGAGCAGAAGTGAATCTCTGCTTAAGTTCCTGAAACGCAGAGACTGCCTCAGGAGGCCAATTCACCACATCAGAACCCTTCTTGGTCAAATCAGTCAATGGTTTAACAATAACAGAGAAATTACCAATAAATTTACGATAAAAATTGGCAAAACCCAAGAATCTCTGAAGAGCCTTTAATGAAGTAGGTTGGACCCAATCACAGATGGCCTGAACCTTGACCGGGTCCATTTCAATAACAGATGGGGACAAAATGAATCCCAGAAATGAGATCCTCTGTACGCCAAAAAGACACTTTGATCCCTTCACATACAGAGCATTCTCTCTCAAAATCTGGAACACAGTCCGAACATGTTTCACATGAGAGTCCCAGTCATTGGAAAAAATCAAGATATCATCCAAATAAACAATCAGAAATTTAACCACAAAATCCCTGAAAATGTCATTCATGAAGGACTGGAAGACGGAAGGAGCATTAGTGAGCCCAAAGGGCATCACTAGGTACTCAAAATGCCCCTCTGGGGTATTAAATGCCGTCTTCCATTCATCCCCGTGCTTAATGCGAATAAGGTTATACCCCCCCCTGAGGTCAAGCTTGGTAAACCAAGTAGCACTTTTCACCCTGGAAAACAGGTCAGAAATCAAGGGTAACGGATATTGATATTTCACAGTGATATTGTTCAAAAGACGATAATCAATACACGGCCTTAATGAACCATCCTTTTTGGCCACAAAGAAAAAACCGGCACCCAAGGGTGAAGAGGATGGTCTAATATGAACCTTCTCCAATGACTCCTTGATATAAGACCGCATAGCGTCATGTTCAGGTACAGACAAGTTAAAAAGGCGACCTTTAGGGAATTTACTACCAGGCACTAATTCAATAGCGCAGTCATAGCTCCTATGGCGGGGCAAGGATGCAGATTTACTTTTGCTAAACACATCAGAAAAATCAGTCAAAAGGTCAGGAACATCCTGAGCCTGGGGAGAGGCAGAAAAAACAGGAGTGTTGGCATTAACACATTGGCAGCCACAACTGGTTACAGACACAAATTTCCAATCCAAAACATTATTATGAGAGTGTAACCAAGGGAAACCTAGTACAATAATGTCATGCAGATTATACAGCACCAAAAATTTGCAACTCTCCTGATGATCAGGTTCAAACCTCATTATCACCTGAGTAGAGAACTGGGGTTTATTCTCAGCCAAAGGGGTAGAATCAATCCCCAGTAGGGGAATAGACTTCCGTAGGGGTATCAAGGGAAACCCACAACGTTTAGCAAAATCAAAATCCATCAGGTTAATAGCTGCTCCCGAATCAACAAAAGCCTGAGCAGAAAATGTGGACAGGGAGCAAATCAGGGTAACAGTCAACAGAAATTTAGTCTGAACACTACCCAAGACAACTGAGCGTGCAAAACGTCTTCCCCGCTTAGGGCAGACTGAAATAGCATGAGAGGCGTCACCACAGTAGAAACATAACTCATTGCGTTTTCGAAACTCATGACGCTGTGCCCCAGAAGCCACTCTATCACACTGCATGGGTTCAGAAGCTGGTTCACAAGGCAACACTATTCCACGCATACCTCTACGCTCACGGAAACGTCTGTCAATTTGAATCGCCAATGACATAGAATCATTGAGACGAGAGGGAGCAGGGAAACCCATCATAACATATTTTACATTCTCTGACAGACCCTTCCGAAAAAGGGCTGCCAAAGCATCATCATTCCATTTGGTCAGGACTGCCCACCTTCGGAATCTCTGACAGTACAACTCAGCGTCCTCAAGCCCCTGATTTAATGCCAACAAGGCTTTTTCAGCTTGATCAGTGACATTAGGTTCATCGTACAATAACCCCAGAGCCAGAAAAAATGCATCAACATTACTCAAAACAGGATCCCCAGGTGTCAGGGAAAAAGCCCAATCCTGAGGATCGCCGCGCAGGAGAGAGATGACAATTTGAACCTACTGTGCTGCGTTCCCTGAGGACTTAGGTTTTAAGGCAAAAAACAACTTACAGTTATTTTTGAAATTCAGAAATTTAGCTCGATCCCCTAAAAACAAATCTGGCATGGGGATCCTAGGTTCCACAACCGGCAACCCTGCAAGATAGGTAGCAATACTCCGAACTTCAGTGGCAAGCTGATCCACACGGCCAGACAACTGTGCAAACTCCATTGAGAGAAAAAAAATCCTCAGCACCCAGAGAAAAAGAGGGAAAGAAAAAAAAATATATATATATATATATATATATATATATATATCTCTGACAACTCTGACAACTTCTTTTTTTTTTTTTTTTTTTTTTTTTTACACTATCTTTCCCTTCTGTGAGTACCATATAATTTTCAGTTTGGCCGGTGATACTGTTATGATTTGGTAGCTGAGGAGAGCAGGCAAAAAAGGCAATACACCAGAGAGGTTGGAATCTACTGGATTGCAGTACCCTGACTAACCACCACAACTAAAGGCAGCCGTGGAGCGTACCTACGTTGGTCCTAGACGCCTCGTCACAGCCTGAGAAGCTAACTACACCTAAAGATAGAAAGAGGAAAACTATCTACCCCGGAGCAGATCCCCAAAGAACATAGGAAGCCCCCAAACATGTAATGGTGGTTAGACAAGAGGAAATACAGACGCAGACAGAAAATAGTATGAGCAAACGTTGGGGCCCAATCTTCCTAGAAAAAAAAGGATAGGAAGGACATTTACTGCAATCCAAAAAACCCTAAAAAAATACCAACTCACTAATTGCAAAAACACTGAGATCACACGACCTCTACCACCTAAATTAGTTCTCTGGTGTAACAAAACTAAGCAGCAGCCACTGAAAAAACTGGAAAAGGCAAATGAACAAATAACAGTGGCTCAGATAAACTGAGAGGAGCACAAGCCCCTGGAGGGGACCTGGCTGACCTCCACAGAAGTGCAGGACAAAATGCAAAAAGCAAGCACAAAAATAAAAGCAGAAAATATCTTATCTGTTAGCAGAAGATGCAGGCAAGACACAGCAAGCTTCCAAGTGAACCAGGAACCAAAGTTGAGACAAGAACAATTGATCACCGGCAAACCTGATGGGAGGGAACCTCCCTTATATAAGACCAGTCTGTAACACCTGATTGCCAATCTTCACAATCTTCATTGAATAGTTCAGTACTGCTTGTAACCACCAGAGGGAGCTTCTGCTCAGAATTCATTTCTAACACATTCACAACACCCCACATACACAGTATAGTGAAGCCCCTACACATAGTATAATGCAGCCCCCACACACACAGTATAGTGCAGTCCCCCAAAACACAGTATAGTGCAGCAGACACACACACAACACAGTATAGTGCAACACACACACAATACTTACCTCTCCACCTTGTTCCCCTGCTGCTCTGACTTCCGCAGAGCATCTTGGTGTCTCATCAGCACTAGGGCTAAAACACGCATTAGAGGCAGAGGGGGAGTGATGGGAGATGGAGCATCACATGATGCTCTCCTCCATGACTGCTTTCAACTTTATCTGCATCTATGATGCCGATAAGTTGAATGCGCGATGCAGGGAGGGGGTGGCGCCGGACCCCTCTTCCTCAAGGACCCTATAGTGGCCACTGGCTGGGGGCCCCTGGAGGAGCGGGGGCCCTAGGTGGCTGCCTGGTCTGCCTGCATCTAACACCGGTCCAGCCTTGCAGGAGTACTGAAGGACTCAACAGGAAGAGACAGGCTGTTACGTCCTCTATAGTGTGTGTATATACAGTATATGTGCTCTATGTATACATGTTTGTGTGCATGTGCTCTTTGTATACATGTGTGTGCTCTGTGAATACATATCTGTGCTTGTGTTTTGTGCAAACTTATGTGTGTATGTGCTGTGTGTATACATATGTGTGTATGTCCTGTTTTTATACAGCTCTAATCACTGCAAAATTTTCAGTTTATCTGGATTTTCTCTTTATAAGCACATTTTTGAGTAAAATGTAAATTTCTCTTTTATTCTATAAACTACTGACATGACTCCGAATTTCCAAGCAATAATATTTGCATTTATTTTCAGAAAATGAGAAATGGTCAAAATAACAAAAAAATGCAGTGCTTGCAGACCTCAAATAATGCTAAGAAAACAAGTTCATAATCATTTAGAAACAACAATACTAATGTTTTAAATCAGTAAGAGTTCAGAAAACAATATTTTGTGGAATAACCACAGTTTTCATGCGTCTTGGCATGCTTTCCACCAGTCTTTCACACTGCTTTTGGGTGACCTTATGCCACTCCTGGTTCAAAAATTTAAACAGTTCTTTGTTTAATGGCTTGTGACTATCCATCTTCCTCTTGATTACCGTATATACTCGAGTATAGGCCGACCCGAGTATAAGCCGAGGCCCCTAATTTTGCCACGGAAAACTGGGTAAGCTTATTGACTCGAGTATAAGCTGGGTGTATAAGCCGCCGTCCTGCTCTGTGCTCCCCCATCCAGCTCTGTGCTCCCCCCTTCTGCTCTGTCCTCCGCTGTGCTCCCCCCTCCTGCTCCGTCCTCCTCTGTGCCCTTCATCCTCCCCCCGTCCTGCTCTGTGCTCCTCTGTGCTCTCTATCCTCCCCCCGTCCTGCTCCGTGCTCCTCTGTGCTCTCCATCCTCCCCCTGTCCTGCTCAGTGCTCCTCTGTGCTCTCTGTCCTCCCCCCTGTCCTGCTCCATGCTCCTCTGTGCTCTCCGTCCTGCTCCATGCTCCTCTGTGCTCTCCGTCCTCCCCCGTCCTGCTCCGTGCTCCTTGTCCTCCTCCATGCTCCTCCCATCCTCCTCCATCATACTCACCCACCCCGTGCCATTGCTGAACGTCCTGGCAATCCTCCGTTGTACCCGGCTTCCTGCAGCTTTCCTGTGCTGAGCGGTGACGTAATACCGCTCATTAAGGTCATGAATATGGACGCCACGCCTATGGGAGTGGTGTCACGTCCATATTCATGACCTTAATGAGTGGTATTACGTCACCGCTCAGCACAGGAGAGCTGCAGGAAGCCGGGTACAGCGGAGGATTGCCGGGACGTTCAGCGATGGTACGGGGAGGGTGAGTATGATGTCCCAGCCACAGGCTCCTGCCGCGGCACCCCCTCCCCCGCTGGTTTCTGCCCAATGACTCGTGTATAAGCCGAGGGGGCATTTTCAGCACAAAAAAGGTGCTGAAAATCTCGGCTTATACACGAGTATATACGGTACTTTCCAGAGGTTTTCAATGGGGTTCAGGTCTGGAGATTGGGCTGGCCATGACAGGGATTTGATGTGGTCGTCCTTCATCCACACATTGATTGACCTAGATGTGTGGCATGGCACATTGTCCTGCTGGAAAAAACAGTTCTCAGAGTTGGGGAACATTGCCTGAGAAGAAGGAATCAACTTGTTTTCCAGGATAACCTTGTATGAGGTTTGATTCATACATCCTTCGCAAAGACTAACCTGCCCAATTCCAGCCTTGCTGAAGCATCCCCAGATCATCATCGATCCTCCACCAAATTTCACAGTGGGTGCAGCAAGACACTGTAGCTTGTACGCCTCTCCAGGTCTCTGTCTAACCATTAGGTGACCAGGTGTTGGGCAAAGCTGAAAATTAGACTCATCAAAGATTATCTTACTCCAGTCCTCTATGGTCCAATCCTTATAGTCTTTGGCAAACTTCAGCCTCCTTTGCTTCTCATTCATGAAAGGCTTTTTTCTAGCTTTACATGACTTGAGCCCTGCCTCTAGGAGCCTATTACGAACTGTTCTTGCCATGCACTTCACCCCAGCTGCCATTTGCCATTCCTTTTGTAGATCACTTGATGTCATCCTGCGGTTGCTGAGTGACATTCGAATGAGATGACGGTCATCCCGGTCAGTGGAAAGTCGTTTTCCCCCTCTGCCGGTCTGTAGCTTTGTTGTCCCCAATGTCTGCTGCTTGACCTTGTTGTAATGGATTGCCATCTTAGAAATTTTAAAGATGGAGGCAACATGATGCTCACTGTATCCCTCTGCTCGTAAAGCCAGAATTCCTCCATGCAGATCTCCTCTAGAGCAGTGAGGTTTTGGGCCTATCGCTGGGCAACACAGACTTTAAAATGCCTCCAATTTTCTATGAGGTTGAGATCTGGAGACTGGCTAGGCCACTCCAGGACCTTCATATGCTTCTTGCGAAGCCACTCCTTTGTTGCCCTCGTGGTGTGCTTGGGATCATTATCATGCTGAAAGACCCATCCATGTTTCATCTTCAATGCCCTTGCTGATGGAAGGAGGTTTGCACTCAAAATCTCATGATACATGGCCCCATTCATTCTTTCATGTACTCTTATCAGTCGTCCTGGTCCATTTTCAGAGAAACAGCTCCAAAACATGATGTTGCCACCCTCATGCTTCACATTAGGCATGGTGTTCTTTGGATGCAACTCAGCATTCCATCTCCTCCAAACATGACGAGTTTTATTTCTACCAAACAGTTCAACTTTGGTTTCATCAGACCATATGACATTGTCCCAATATTCTTCTGCATAATCCAAATGCTCTCTAGCAAACTTCAGACGGGCCCAGACATTTACTGGCTTAAGCAGGGGGATCACGTCTGGCACTGCAGGATCTGAGTCCCTCGTGACGTAGTGTGTTACTGATGGTAGTCTTTGTTACGGTGGTCCCATCTCTATGCATGTCATTCACTAGGTCCCCCCATGTGGTTCTTGGATTTTTGCGCACCGTTCTTGTGATCATTTTGACCCACGGGGTGAGATCTGGCGTGGAGCTTCAGATTGATGGGGATTATCAGTGGTCTTGTATGTTTTCCATTTTCTTATTATTGCTCCCACAATTGATTTCGTCACACCAAGCTGCTTGACTATTGCTGATTCAGTCTTCCCCGCCTGGTGCAGGGCTACAATTTTGCTTCTTCATAATAGGCTTGCAAGTGACGTCAAAAGCAACAAAAAAGGATTTTGGGGATACGTCAAAAGTAAAAGAAAAGTCAAAGATGCTATAGGATTTTTACAGGATGAAAATGATGAAATGGTAAGTCAGGATGTTGAGAAGGCTGAACTTTTAAATTCCTATTTTGCATCTGTTTTCTCTCAGAAAGGAAATGTAACATCAACTGATCTTCACTGTCCTATTAAAGGAATAGAAGAATCCAGGATATCTATAAACAGAAAGACAGTGAGGAAACACTTAGCTAACCTAAATGAATTCAAGTCTCCAGGTCCAGATGAATTACACCCAGGGTACTGAAGGAGATAGCAGAAGAAATTCTTGAACCACTGTCCATAATCTTTGAAAATTCTTGGAGAACAGGAGAAGTCCCAGAAGACTGGAGAAGAGCAAATGTTGTTCCTATCTTCAAAAAGGGGAAGAAGGTGGACCCAGGGAACTACAGGCCGGTGAGTCTGACTTCTATACCAGGAAAGATCTTTGAACAAATTATTAAAGAACATGTATGCAAGTACCTGGATAAGAATGAAGTGATTAAACAGAGTCAGCATGGGTTTGTAACTAATAAGTCATGTCAGACTAACTTAATTTCCTTCTATGACAGAATCACTGACTGGGTGGATCAGGGAAATGCTGTAGATATAGTATATCTTGACTTCAGCAAAGCATTTGACAAAGTATCTCACACAATCCTTATTGAAAAAATGACTAAGTATGGAATGGACAATGCAACTGTTAGGTGGATTCATAACTGGCTTAGTGATCGGACCCAAAGAGTGGTTGTAAATGGCAGCACATCCAGTTGGAAGAATGTCTCAAGTGGGGTACCACAAGGCTCTGTTTTGGGCCCTGTATTGTTCAACATCTTTATCAAAGATTTAGATGAAGGAATTGAGGGTAAACTGATCAAATTTGCTGATGACACAAAGCTAGGAGGGGTAGCTAATACTAGAGAAGAGAGAGAGAGAGGATTCAAAAAGATATACATAAACTGGAGCAGTGGGCAGCAACTAACAGAATATATTTTAACAGGGAAAAATGCAAAGTACTACATCTGGGCAATAAAAATGAAAAAAGCATATACAAAATGGGAGGAATAGGGCTAAGTAACAGCACATGTGAAAAAGACTTGGGTATACTAATTGATCACAGACTTAACATGAGTCAACAGTGTGATGCAGCAGCAAAAAAGGCAAATGCAATTCTAGGATGTATCAACAGAAGCATACAGTCTAGATCACGTGAGGTCATTATTGCCCTCTACTCCTCTTTGGTCAGACCTCATCTGGAATACTGTGTCCAGTTTTGGGCACCACATTTTAAAAAAGACATCAACAAACTGGAGCAAGTTCAGAGAAGAGCCACCAGAATGGTGACCGGTCTGCAAACCATGTCCTATGAGGAACGGTTGCAGGATTTGGGAATGTTTAGCTTGCAAAAAAGAAGACTGAGAGGAGACTTAATAGCTGTCTACAAATATCTCAAAGGCTGTCACATTGTAGAAGGATCATCTTTATTCTCATTTGCGCAAGGAAAGACTAGAAGCAATGGGATGAAACTGAATGGGAGGAGACACAGATTAGATATTAGAAAAAACTTTTTGACAGTTAGGGTGATCAATGAGTGGAACAGGCTGCCACGAGAGGTGGTGAGTTCTCCTTCAATGGAAGTCTTCAAACAGAAGCTGGATAGACATCTGTCTGGGATGATTTAGAGAATCCTGCTTTGAGCAGGGGGTTGGACCAGATGACCCAGGAGGTCCCTTCCAACTCTACCATTCTATGATTCTATGATTCTATAATAGTGGAGTTTGGAGTGTGACTGTTTGAGGTTGTGGACAGATGTCTTTTATACTGATAACAAGTTCAAACAGGTGTCATTACTACAGGTAATGAGTGTAGAACAAAGGAGCCTCTTAAAGAAGAAGTAACAGGTCTGTGGGAGCCAGAAATCTTGCCAGCCCTCAGCCGCCCCAGAAATGGCGCATCCATTAGATGCACAAATTCTGTCGCTTAGCCTTGGCTCTTCCTGATTGCCCTGGTGCAGTGGCAAATTGGGGTAATTGTTTTTTGGGGTTGATGTCAGCTTTGTAATGTCAGCTGACATCAAGCCCATAGGTTAGCAATAAAGAAGCATCTATCAGACACCCCCATTAAATAAAATGTTTTTTCCTGAATGTGTGTATTTTTTTTTCTTTTAACTTACTGGGTTACTAACGGGGGCATCTTTCCATTACTAACCTGTGGGCTTGATGTCAGCTGACATTACAAAGCTGACATCAAACCCATAAACTATTACCCTTAATGCCACCGCACCATGGAAGAGTTGAAGCTAAGAAACAGAACTGGTACATCTAATGGATGTGCCATTTCTGGAGTGGCTGAGGGCTGCTATTTTTAGGCTGGGAGGGGGCCAGAATCCATGGCCACTTCCCAGCCTATTAATATCAGCCCTCAGCTGTCTGCTTTGCTGGTTATTAAAAATAGGGGGGACCCCGCGTTAGTTTTTTAAGTCTGTTGTCTCTCAGCTGGTTTTATTTTTATTTTTTTTTACTGTCAGGCTGGGTCACGTGTTGAGACAGCCAGTCACAGCCATGCCATTACTTGACAGGGCTGTGATGGAACCGGAAGTGCCCACAGCATTAAAGCTTGTTGATTGGCTGTGTTGTAGCCTTTCAACAAGCTTTATTAGACTTCCAGACCTGAACAGGAAACCGGACATACAATATGTCGTCTGTTTTTGGGGTCCAGTACAGAACACTAGAAGTCCGGTACAAACCCCAAACTTTCCAATTCGGGTTCACTCATCCCTAAATATCAGCTCAAGAAAATGCAACCTAAATGTTTCTGTGTGATGGTGCAATATATTATCATTTGGGGTCCAATTTTTTACTTTTGCCCAGGGCCCCACTGTGTCTAAAACCAGCCACTACACCAACATTCACACAGATTAAAGTGGAAAAAACGTATATAAGGAGTGTTTCTTTAAGCATCACATGCCTGGCATTATTGCCTAATACAAATGTTTGAGCGATATTTAAAATAACCGTCTATGCTGCTGAATGCATTGGATTTTACAGTGGCACAAAGAACAGTGTGAATAGTCCTTTAACCCCTTAACACCCAATGACGTGCAGTGTCCGTCATAGGGTGCCTCCCCTGTTTGCTGTGGGCTCCGGCGATAAGCCCGCACATTTTCTGGCACATGAAGCTGATCTGATCAGCTGTCATGTGCCCCTATTAGCTGATGGTGGAATTGCAATCCAACTGAGGCTGTTAACATGTTAAATGCCGCTGTCAATCTCTGACAGTGGCATTTAACATGCATGCGCTGGAAGTGCGTCGCAAACCACACCTATTGGCGCCCATGTCAGATGACCGCATGTCACCGATGGTTTGGTATGACAACCCGGGTTCTACAGGAGACCCCTGTGGTTGTAATAGCCGGATAGCTATGAGCACCGCCTCACAGCAATTGAGCATTTCTGCAACACAAAGCAGGGCTGAAGCCCTGCTACATGTAGCACAGGCAATCAGATGATCGCATCTTCTTGTCTCCCATGGAGACTGTTGAAGCTAGTTAAAAAGTTAAAAAAAGTTTAAAATATTTTAAAAAATTTAAAAATCTAAAAGTTTAAATTACCCCTCATTCACCCCATTCAAAACAAAAAAAAAAATACACATATTTGGTATTGCCGCATTCATAATCGTCCAATCTATCAATATATTAAAAAGAATTAATCCTACCGGTAAACGGCATAACGCAAAAAAAATCAAAATAACAGGCGATCAAAACATCGTATGTACCCCCAAATAGTGTCAATAAAAATGTCAGCTCAGCGAGCAAAAAAGAAGCTTTCACCCAGTCCCAGATCCCAAAAAATGGAGATGCTACGACTCTTGGAAAATGGCGACTTTTTTTTTTTTTTTTTACAAACTTTGGATTTGTTTTTCACCACTTAAATAAAAAAGAACCTGGACATGTTTAGTATCTATCTTGTTGTTCAAAAGTCCAACTTGTCCCAAAAAAAAAAGCCGTCACCGAGCCATATTGACAGAAAATTTAAAAAGTTACGGATCTGGGAAGAAGGGGAGCAAAAAACTGAGATGCAAAAACAGAAATACCGCTGGTTCTTAATGGGTTAAATATACAGTATTCATGTTTAAAATAATCTAATATATATAAATACATTTGTGGACCTTTCTTTATGTAATAATCTTTCAAACAGATGAAGAAAATAAAAAAGAGGAAGATGACACTTGAAGACAACTATATTATCTGAAAACTGTTATGAACCCAATCTTCCTAAAAGTTTGGACCCAGTCACATATCCAAACATAATCAGACTGCAGTGAAAACACTTTCCTTTTCCTAATTCTGGGTGCACATTCTCCAAGTCCAGTGTATAATATCTATCTATGTTAGTAGAGCTGAACTGGGCAAATTTCACTCCTGCTGCCTGTACAGAGGGCACTGTCATTCTGTACCTAAATACAAAAATTCATAGCGCTAATGACAGACAAACAAAGGCAAAAATCAAGGCAATTATAATAATAATAATAATAATAATACCATAATCACTCAGCATACAGTTGTGCTCAAAAGTTTACATACCCCGGCAGAATTTTTGCTTTCTTGGCCTTTTTTAGAGAATATGAATGATAACACTTTTTCTCCACTCATGGTTAGTGGTTGAGTGCAGCCATTTATTGTCAAACTACTGTGTATTCTCTTTTTAAATCATAATGAAAACCAAAAACATCCAAATTACCCTGATCAAAACTTTACATGCCCTCTTGATTTAGGTCTGATAAGATGCACAGAAGGTGACACAAATGGGTTTGAATGGTTATTATAGGTAACATCCTCACCTGTGACCTGTTTTCTTGTAATCAGTGTGTGTGCATAAAAGCATCTTTCATCCAGCCACTGACATTTCTGGATTGTAAGTCATGGGGAAAACAAAAGAATTGTCAACAGATCTACAGGAAAAGGTAGTTGAACTGTATAAAACGGGAAAGGGATACAAAAAGATATCCAAGGAATTGATAATGCCAGTCAGCAGCATTCAAACTGTGAATAACAAATGGAAATTCAAGGGCTCTGTAAAAACAAAACCATGGTCAGGTAGACCAACAAAAATTTTGTCCACAACTGCCAGGAAAATTGTTCGGGATGCAAAGAAATACTCACAAATAACATCAGCTGAAATACTGGACTCTCTGAAAACCAGCAGTGTGGCTGTTTCAGGATGCACAATAAGGAAGCACTTGGAAGAAAAATGGGCTGCATGGTCGAGTTGCCAGAAGAAAGTCATTACTGCACAAATGCAACAAAGTATCTTGCCGACAATATGCAAAACAGCACAGAGACAAGCCTCAAAACTTCTGGAACAAGGCAATTTGAGGTTATAAGACCAAAATTGAACTTTTTGGCCACAACCATAAACGTTACATTTGGAGAGAGGTCAACAAGGCCTATGATGAAAGGAACACCATTCCTACTGTAAAGCACGGAGGTAGCTGACTGATGTTTTGGGGATGTGTGAGCTACAAAGGCACAGGAAACTTGGTCAAAGTTGAAGGAAAGATGACTGCAGCATGTTATCAGCAAATACTGGGGGAAAATTTGCAATCATCAGTCCCAAAATTGCACAAGGGACGTACTTGGAAGTTCCAACATGACAACGATCCAAAACACAAGGCCAAGTCGACCTGTCTTTGTCTGCAGCAGAACAAAGTGAAAGTTATGGAGAGGCCATCTCAGTCTCCTGACCTCAATATCATTGAGCCACTCTGAGGAGATCTCAAGCACGCAGTTCAAGCTAGACAGCCCAGGAATTTACAGGAATTGGAGGCTTTTTGCCAATGAGAGTGGGCAGCTTTATTATCTGAGAAAAAGAAATTTACAGGAATTGGAGGCTTTTTGCCAAGAAGAGTGGGCAGCTTTAATATCTGAGAAAAAAAAAACCTCATCCACAACTACCACAAAAGACTTCAAGCTGTCATTGATGTTAGAGGGGGCAATACATGGTATTAAGAAATGGAGAATGTAAACTTTTCATCAGGGTCATTTGGATGTTTTGGGTTGTCATTATGATTTAAAAAGAGAAAACACAGTCGTTTGACAATAGATGGCTTCACCCAACCACTCACCATGAGTGGAGAAAAAGTTTTGGTGTTATCATTCATATTCGCTGAAAAAATGCCAAGAAAGCAAAAATTCTGCAGGGTTATGTAAAGTTTTGAGCGCAACTGTAGTGGCTAAGCTACTTGCCAACATTGAATATTTCAATTTGTGATTGTAAGCAATGAGGCGACCTGTTTAAATGAGAACATCAACAGATTTGCCTCTCCTGCGCCAAAGTCTACAAATGTAAAGGAAACATCCTTACACTCACAACAATCTACATTATCATCAATACCAAGGATGTGACCTGCCAGCCCTAGAGGATGTAAACCACTTCATTCTGTGATGCCTTATGTATTAGTGATGGATGCTTCCAAAAACTTTCTAAATGAATAACAGATTTCAAAAAGGAGGATAAGAAACTGCAATTTACTAAGTGTAAAATGTAACAAATGCCTAAGTAGCTGACTGAGAGAGACTAAACATTATACAGTGGCATGTAAAAGTTTGGGCACCATGGTCAAAATTACTGTTGTTATGAACAGTTAAGCAAGTTGAAGACAAAATTGTAACGCGAAACGGCCGTCATCCTTTCTCCTCACTCCCTGCATGCCTCTGCCCACCGCTGCACTTTACCATCTAAGATGATAGTCACAAAATAAAGGACTTTTCATTCAAGCTGCCATGGTGAGTGCCGCATACTTTTTTCTGAATCATTTATATCTACATGTTGACATATGCTGAGTGTCATGATAATATAAATATGATGTATGGTTTTCTTTATCATCACACATTTCTAGAACAATCCATGGCTTCACCGACACTCTCCGCAGACACACGCTGTGGGCTTTTTGACCCCCCCTTCCCAGCTCCTTCTCACTACTCACTCTGTGTAACATGATACTAGTTTGCTAGCAGCCCCTGAGTAGCTTTAACGACCAGCTGGATCTGGTTTGAGGCCGCTCCAAGGCATGTGCTCTTTTGTTCATGTAGAAACATAATATTAGGTACAGCAAAGGGTGTTTTCTGGATGGGAGATAAATTTCTGCCAGCAGGTTAATGTTTGGTCGGGATTTTCCCTAAGCACAAGGACCTGTGATGATGTCATGGTCACGTGATCAGCCCAGGTGATGTGTACCTCACCTGTGGGTGTGGTTAGGGGCTATGTAATGCTGAGGGTGAGTGAGAGAGAGATCGGAAGAGGAGGAGCCTGGATCTGTTTACTGGACTACATGTGCTGAAAAGCCTTAGCAGCTAAACTCCAGATAACCCGGGGAATGGCACCTGGCGGTCGCTGCTGTCCTGGCAGCCACTTAGTTAAACCCGTCCCAGCAAGGGTGAGTCTGGGACCAGTGGTTCTCCAAGTTGGAGTATATTTATGTTTTTTGCTCTCTTTCTGTTATCCTTGTGTTTAAAGTGACATTAAACCACTGAAGTTGGACTCTAAGCCTGTGTGTTGCCTCATTACTGTGGCCCTGCCACTGCCTACCAGAGCAAATCCCTACAATGGGCATATCTTAACCCAAGTTGGTGTTATAGATATGAAACTTACATATTTGGAATGTCCACTGAAACATCTATAACCCAGTGAAGTCTCTAGGATCCAGAACCATCAGAATCCGAGGAATGGATTTCTCCGTAAGCAGGTCATGTAGCCACTTTTGTGCTTATGAACAATCATGTCACGCTGAGCATAATGATAATTTTGTCTTTCTTCTACAAGGTTCATCCTAAGAGATATGGGTAATAGAGTATTTCATAACTATTCAGAAAGGGGAGTTTCCCAACCCCCGAGTGGGGTCAGCGCAGGGGAAGTTCCTTAGTTTAGAGACCAACTATAAAACAGGGACAGCCATTTTGCAGGGTGTTCAGTGCTTGGAGGAGTACAGCATATACCTTCCCTGCTGTGGACTTACCCCTGATCCTGGGGAACCCCTCCCCCCACCTCCACCACATGGCTAACCATTGTCTCTGAGATACTGTAAGTGTTCTTTCATCCTTTTTATTTCATAATTTCTAGGTACATATTGTAATTTGCCTCCCTTTATAATATCTTGTATACTTTTGTAAACACTGCCTACTTTTTGGAGTAAAATATAAAATTACTAGCTTCATTTCTCCTTGCTCTATAAACGTATCCTCACAACCTCAGTGCTAAATTAAGCCAATGCTACTGATTGGGGTTGGCTCCTGACCCGATATTCATAGAACCAGGAGCTGGTGGCGGCGAAGTGTGTTCTGGGGTATCTGGGAGACTCTGGCAGTGACAGACAGGGTTTGATAAGTGTATATCCTGCCTGGGATGGTAATAGGTTATCGCCCTCACTGCAGAGTGCCTAATAGCCAGTACACATCCAGGCGGTCCATCTTGCGACTACTTATCTTAGGTGCAGTTCCCTGACTGACCTGAGTGTAAGGGGGGTGCCAGAGAGCTGCAAGTTCCAAAACCGGAACTGGAAAGTTGGATCATAAATTCCCTTGAAAAAGGAACTGGGGGCAACCAAACATCCCCAGTTCATCATGCATTGACAGCAGTGGTGGGATCATAAAGGGTATCCCCCGTGCCGTTACTGACACTGAGCATCTCCAAATTGGACATTTATGCTGATAAAGGCTCTATAATCCAGCTCAACTCCTCTGTACAAAGGATCACATGTTTTAACACTGGTGCCACTATTCACATTTCTCTGTGGCTTAGAAATTTTATAATCAGCCAATGTGTTTTTAGGAGCATGTCTCCCTCTGTGAGTAATAATTAATGGAAGGATTTTCTTATTTGCTCAATGTCTCTAGAAGATTTGAATGGGTCCTGGAACTTCAATTTTACCCTAAAGAGCAAATGGTGTGCCATCTATTATTATAGGCAAAGCAGTGTGTCCAGTACTCACATTAGTGCCATATTGGATATATTTCTGAACACATAAAACTAGTGCAATAAAATTTGAGGTGTGTTCCTCAGAACGTACAAAAAAGAATCAAAAAAGAGACTGTGAAAAAAATGCAAATTGCAAATTATCAAACTTGGGTTGCATCAACTGCATAAAAAATGGTTGTATCAAACTACTCACTACCTCCCTAGATAAATAGATTAGAGGGTACAATTTATAAAAAAAGACATGAGGGATTTCTTTGCTCTTGAACAACACAGGCTCTGCAAATATGACAATTTATTTCAAATAAAACCAAATTTGTCACATTGTGCCCCTTCCTGTGGGAATATCGCCGTGCTCATAAGAACGTGGGTAACATATTGTGGGGTCCACTATTTTGTGAAATCTCTGACAAAAGTGAGAAATTCAGGTCTAAAACAAAATTTTTGTGAAAAAATTAACTTTTTCAGTATGACTACCTAATGTTATCAAATTCTGTGCCGTACCTGTGGATTCAAATTGCTCAATATAAGCCTGGATAAAATCATTGAGGGATGTAGTTTCCAAAATGGGGTCAGTTGTGGGGGATTTCTGCCGTTTAGGTATATCTCCAAACCTGACATGGCATCTGCTCTCACAATTTTGAGATTAAAAAGTCAAACGGTGCTCCTTCCCTTCTGAGCTCTGCCGTGCACCCAAAGAGTGGTTTACCCTCACATATGGTATATCAGCATACTCAGGACAAATTGCACAACAACTTTTGGGGTCTAATTTCTCCTGTTACCCTTGGAAAAATAAAAAATGGGGGGGTGAAAAGATCATTTTTTGGGAAATATAAGATTTTTTATTTCACGGCTCCACATTATAAACTTCTGTGAAGCACTTCCGGGTTCAAAGTGCTCACAGCACATCTAGATAAGTTCCTTTGGGGGGTCTAGTTTCCAAAATGGTGTCACTTTTGGGGGGTTTCCACTGTTTAGGCTCATCAGGGGCTCTCCAAACGCAACATGGTGTCCAATCTCAATTCCAGCCAATTCTGCGTTGAAAAAGTGAAAGGGTGCTCCTTCCCTTCCCAGCTCTACCGTGTGCCCAAACAGTGTTTTTTCCCCACATATGGGGTATCAGCATTTTCAAAAGAAATTGCACAACAAATTTTGTGGTTCAATTTCTCTTTTTACACTTGTGAAAATAAAAAAAAATGGCTCTGAATTAAAATGTTTGTGAAAAAAGTTAAATGTTAATTTTGTCCTTCCACGTTGCTTCAGTTCCTGTGAAGCATGTAAAGGGTTAATAAACTTCTTCAATGTGATTTTGAGCACCTTGAGGGGTGCAGTTTTTGGAATGGTGTCACTTTTGAGTATTTTCTGTCATGTAGACCCCTCAAAGTGACTTCAAATGTGATGTGGTCCCAAAAAAATGGTTTGGTAAATTTTGTGGATTTCATGACGATACACATGTACCCACAATACTCCCCTGATGATTCTATCTGATGAAACGCGTCGGGAGATGTTAGAGGTTAAGAAAAAGGACATCGTGGCACCTGTATCTGTATTTAGTGGTCCCTCTGAGAAAAAAGTTTGGTGGACATCTGTGGATTGGGTGAGATCGTTCCTTTATTACATATCATGTGGTCTAAAAAGGTTATTATGCATCTGATAGACAATCTGGGAATGCTCATCTATTGATGAGGAAGCATGGTTCCATTTAGATGTCTATATCTGATGCTTTAGTATTATGCATGCCTGACAGTGCATTGATAAGCCTCTTTAATTTGGGATATTAACTGATTTTCTCTTAAACCTGTTTTGGGGTAAAGACTACATAATTTACATATCCCCCAGGTGTCAATATGTTAAACCCTAATTTATATTGAGGATTTTTGCATACTTCAGCACAGTGACTATATTAGGCTGTCACTAGGTTTTTGGGATATATTGTAACTGTATCTTGATTTAACAATATCGATTGGGTGGACCAAGACGTCACTTTGATAGAGTTTTGAATTTGATTAATTGCACTGGCCGATCAAAATAGACCAGTGAATATACACTATCATAATTTTTGATGCTGTAGGTGCATGAGTATATATTACAATCACCACTTAGTGGTAAGGTCTTTAAGAGCTTATAGTGCTCCTTTCATAGTACAGAACCATTGATTCTGTGGAGCGTTCACTTTTGCTTCTGGTTTTGTGGTTTTTTATATTATTTGTTTTTTTGGGGTTAATGTGTGTTTTTTAACCTTTAGTAATAAAAGTTACATTTTATCCTTGAGCTTACTACCTCGGTTTAATATTTCTGGATATTTCCCGCTTACTTGCTTTAAATTTTGTTGTAAAAATGAGAAATCGCTGATAACTTCCTAACAAAAAAATTGTGCTGATGTAAAGTAGACATGTGGTAAATGTTATTTATTAAGTATTTTGTGTGCCATATCTCTCTGATTTAAGGGCATAAAAATTCAAAGCTTGAATATTGCAAAATTTTCAAAATTTTCACCATATTTCCATTGTTTTCATAAATAAACACAAGTCATATCGAAGAAATTTTACCAATATCATGAAGTACAATATGTCATGAAAAAACAATCTCAGAATCAGCGGGATCTGTTAAAGCGTTCCAGAGCTATAACTACATCAAGTGGCAGTGGTCAGAATTGTAAAAATTGACCCGGTCATTAAGGAAACCTGTCAGCAGGAATATGCATAGTAACCTACACACAGTGTCAGGTCGGTGCCGTTATACTGAATAAAATGATACCTTGGTTGGTGAAATCCATCTTGTGGCTGTTTCTTAATCTTTATTTTCAGTTTTGTGTTAATGATATGCTCGTGCCCTAAGGCGGGTCTGGTGTATGTGTGCTCTGATTAGCCATTCATAATGCAGACTGCTGACAGGTCACTGATACCTCAGTGACATGCCCCCTACTGTGCATAATGAATACCATCACATACTGAATTAAAAAAACATGCTTCTGCAGGCCGGTGCCGTCCGTGGCACCGGAAGGGCAGCATAATCGCATGGTTTCGGTGCACTTAATCCCTTTTGCAGATTTACTTGAGAGAGGAAAAAAAAGTCATTTTGAAAATGGCACCCGCCGCCTGCGCAGTAGCAGCTGTCGGTTTGTATAGAGATCCAATAGCTGCTGCTGCGCAGGCGCCGGTGGCGCCATCTTGCTGGAGAAGGAAAAAAATGTCCTCCACCAAGATGGCGCCGCCCACGCATGTGCAATAGCAGCTGTCAGTGATCTCCAAGAGCTGCTACTGAGCAGGCATGGGCGGCGCAATCTTGGAGTCGGAAATTTTTGTTTTTCTTCTCCAGTGAGATGGCGCCGCCGGCACCTGCACAACAGCAGCTATCGGATCTCTATCCAAACCGATAGCTGATACTGCGCAGGCGGCGGACGCCATTTTCAAAATTACTTCTTTTTCCTCGCTCAAGTAAATCTTCAAAAGGAATTAAGTGAACAGTAACCATGCGATTATGCTGCAGCGCAGGTGCCTTCGCCGGCACTGGCCTGCAGAAGCGTTTTTTTTCTTTTATTCAGTGTGTGACAGTATTCATTATACAAACTAAGGGGCAGGTCAGTGAGGGATAAGTGACCTGTCAGCAGTCTGCATTATGAATACCTAATCTGAGCACCACATACACCAACACCGCCTTAGGGCACGAGGATATCATTAACACAAAACTGAAAATAAAGATTAAAGAAACAACCACAAGACGGATTTCATCAACCAAGGTATCATTGTAATCAGTATAACTGCACCGACCTGACACTGTGTGTAGGTTACTGTGCACAATCCTGCTGACAGGTTCCCTTTAAGTACCAAATTGGCTCTGTTACTAAGGGGTTAATAAGATATATTTCAAAGTTGCTTGTCTTTTTTATAATGACAGTGAGATCAAGACTTGGGAGAAGCCGAACCGTCACACAAGAAGTCAAAATAAGCAACGCATGAATTAACGTTTACAATCTTGCCAATAAAATCCTCTTCATTACTAAGAATACGGAATAGAAGAATGCTATTTTGCTCAAATAAAATGATGTGTGCAAACTGTAAAGCGCTGTGGAATATGTTAGCGCTATATAAAAATAAATAAATAAATAAAATGTTTTTGGTCAGCAATAAAACCTTTTGCATTTGAATTAGATAGATATGATGTTGCTCATGTTTCATTTTCACAGCAATATGTGTCGTCTTTAAGACCAAGTAACATCTGCATTAGTAACATGTTTATTTGGCACGTACAAATGTTTTCTTATTACAAAGAATGTTAAGTGCTCTTACCTGCGGTGATAACTTTCCGACTCTCTGTGTTATCGGTTCATTAACGATAACTTCCACTTTGCAGGCATCTTTCTCCTTAGGGATAGAGAACTGTAGGTCATTTTCTGATAAGTAGCCAACCTGTCCTTTCATCACCGTGATCCCATTATTGACTTTGATAAAGGAAGCGCTCAGGAACCTCAAAGTCACTAATAATAATGCGAGTGATGGATACACGTGACATCTCCAGAAGAGATTCATCTTTATCCCGACTTATATCCTAACATCTATGATCTTCAGCTAGAGTCTGTTTCCTTTTTAGGATTATTTTACACACCATCAGGCAGTAGCTATTCTTCAGTCATCTGTTCAACATGAAGAGTTGCCCCCCTCGTCCAAAATCTTGTCAACAACAAGCCCTTTCAGGAAGTCGCGGTACTTTAATAAAAGTTGTTGAAGAATTCTGACAAAGCCAGGCATTAATGTACTCCTTTTATTCTCTAATCCTACAAAATAAAGGGATAAAAGAAGGAAATGAAGTGTAAGATCAGTAAAAACAGTGGAGACAGAGAAACACAGATTACTTCCAGGATATGGTTTGGCAAAGCTTGTGGGACCTGATTTTTATGGAAAGGATGAAGAACACAAATAAGAAATGAAACATACATAGGAATTGCACAAACTCATTAAGTATTAGTTCACATGCAGTGCTGCATGTTGACAGTTTACTTCTATTTTAAAGCATTTTTTATTGTTAAAACATTGATCTGTCTTTTTTTTTTCTTCTTACACAAAAACATTTTTTGAAATAAACTTTTATAAACGTAAATTGCTAGGCCCCCAGCAACACAAGATGCCGTAAGTGATGGTACAGATATATGACAGAAAGAACTGACTGTGGCATCCCGGTGGTTAAACCGCTAAGATCTGAGCTACCTCCAGTTCTTTCCATTCCAGCTGTAGCTTAGCTGTATGTTCCCACCAGCTACCAATGTGGAAGGTGTGGACACAACTCCTGTCCCTCGCCATTACTACAACATACAATCATAGTTAAAAGTTTGGAGACTGACACAAATTTTGATTTTCACAAAATTTGCTGCTTCATTGTTTTTAGATCTTTTAGTCAGATGTTCCAATTGTGAAGCACAATTATTGTATAAGCATTTCATAAGTTTTTATAATTTTAATGATAATTACATCAAGTTTATGCAAACAGTTAACGGGAACCTGTCAGCTGATACATCTGCCCAAACCATGTATCAGCCACGGTCTGTAGTATCCCAGCCATGTATGTATGTTTCTGAAATGTTGAGATGTTTCAGAGAAAAACATACTTTTGATAGCTGCCGGGGACCCAGCCACGATATTGATATTTACAATATCTTACAGCAGGGCCCCAGCAGTTTCTCGCTACCTGCTGATACTGAATGACAAGCCTCTGCTTATATGCGCACATAGGCAGAGGCTTGTCAGTCATTGTTAGCAGGCGTGGAGAAGCCGCTAGGGACTTGCATGTACGACTAGTTAATAGCGCGGCTCGGTCCCCGGCGGCTATTAAAAGTACATGGCTGGGATACTACAGCCAGTGTTTGATACATGATGCCCACGGTTTGGGCAGCAAGTATCAGATGATATTTTCCCTTTAATATTTACAATGTTGACTTACTTTTCAAGACTATTGCAAATCGCTCTGGTATGCTGGATAGAAGCTTCTGGACATAATCCTGACAGATGACAACCTCTTATCAGTGCTTAGAGGTTATCACAATTTCTGTGTTTTTGTTTGTCCACTCACTTTTTGAGGATTGACCATGGGTTTCTCAATGGGATAGGGATAGGGGAAGTTTCCTGGATATGTCCCCCAAAATAAAAAAAAAAATTCTTACTGAGCCACTTAGTCATCACTTTTCCCATGTCAAATGATGTTCTATCATGCTGGAAAAAACATTGTTCACCACTAGTGATGAGCGAGTATGCTCGGTACGCGGGTTTTGCCTGTTTGTTAGGAAATCCCCACACGTATTCAGGCTGTCTCAAACAGCGACACAAACTAAATCTCTGAGCACGCCCAAAGTACTCGGAGAACACCCGAGCATGCTCTGAAAACCCGAGTAGCGAGCATACTCGCTCATAACTAGTCATCACCAAATTGTTCCAGGATTGTTGAAAGACGTTGAACATGGAGGATGGTAAGATACTATTCTTTAGTCATAGCAGCCCGACACATAAATTGTCTAAGGATGCTTTATTGTTGACATTGTACAGGACTCACAGTAGCGCTAAGCTTTTCTTCTCCAGAAAATCATTCTTCCACAGGTCAAAGTCTGAAGGGGGCTTCATCAAAGGAAATAATTTTATCCCAATCATCTGCAGTCCAATCCTTGTATTTCATGAAGAATTTCAGTCTATCCTTGAGGTTTTTCTTGGAAAAAAATGGCTTCTATGCTACCCTTCATGACACTGGGCAATCCTCTAAACCCCTGACACTTGACATTTGCTTGCTGCCATTCCTGAGGAAGTTCTGCATTTGTGCTGAACCTTCCCATAGTCAAATCCTCTTTAGGAGATGGTCCTGGCACTTGCTGGACTTTCTTGAGTGCCCTGAAGACTTCTTCATAGCAACTGAACCTCTCTCTTTGAAGTTTTTGATGATCTGATAAATTATTGATTTAGGGGCAATCTTACAAGCAGCAATGTCCTTGCCTGTAAAGTCTGCAAGTGTTTCTTTTGAGGTAACCATATTATCAAAAGAAGACAAAGATTTGAAGTATCAGCCCCATTTTAAAGAAACCAATGTTTTAATAATTCAATCAGCATGACAGAGCGATATCAGCTGCCTTGTCTTCGATAACATTTTCTACTGGGCTAACGAGATGATCAGTGAAATAATCTAATCAGGTCATTTTATGGGAGGGCTGAAATTCAGTGGAAATTTAAGTTCATTTTCATGACAAGAAATGTCTGCATTTTTGTGTTTTATCTGATCACTCTTCATAACAATGGAGAGTTAATGTAAATTATCACTTTAAAAGTGAAGCAACAAACTTTGTGAAAAAACAAATTTCTGTCAGTCTCAAACTTTTGGCCATGATTGTATATTTACATTTTGGTGTGGGTAGTCACTCTTCCTTCCAGGGCATTAAAAATTTGTGCCTATCATTTAATGTATAATAACCATATTGCTGAAAGCAAATAGACCCTTAAATAAAGATTCTTAGATTAATAATTAACTTTTAATATGAAATTAAATGTAATAAAGTGCTCATTTAAAATTGCAGTGTCTAACACGGTTTGTTTTGTTAAATAATTCATCCCAGAGGGAAATTAAGTTTTTCCAATGGTGGGTTTACCTTATACAATTTAGCTGTCTGTTGTCTTCATTGGTTGTAAGTATTATTCAATGCTTCCCCCTTCAAGGATTGGATTACAGTGGGTGATTCCTACTGATTAGCCTGACTGCCATGGGGGCAAGTATTATTCAGTGCTTCCCCTTTTATCAATTTTGCAGTTGTTTACTCACTGTCTGGTGACTAATAATTAATAATAGTCATAATTAAGACATTAGTCCAGTATGTAACGTTTGGCTTAAAGTTGCAGCGGACCACTACTCAGCATGTACTAACAGTGTGGACTACTGGTCTAAAAAGTTTAACCAACTGCCTCCCCATTTAATGAACCCACCTTGTGAAATATACCAAAAGTAACCATTATTTTCTGAAAACATAATACCTTTTTAGGGTACCCCATCAGAACAAACTGTAAGGCCAGTTTCGCACATCCTCATATATTTCGGGTACCAGTACCGGAAAAAACAGTATCGGAGATATCAGTGTCCATGTGTCCATGTGTGTAATACTTGTGGCACACATACCAGCGCCTAGGAAGCTGTGGTAAAGTTAGCGCTGTTCCCCGGAGCTGGGTGCTGAAGACCGCTCGCATCATTCTCTACTGCTCTGCTGGCGATCAGCGCGAGCAGAGGACAATCATGAGTTATATTCAACTGATAACAGCGAGAGCAGGCGGCGGCTGATGGGACTACTACTCTCATCATCCTACACTTGCTGCCACTAATAACAGTGAGAGCTGATAGGAGTACTCATCAGCCGATGCCTGCGCTATAAATAAATTAATTAAAAAAACGGTGCGGGTTCCCCTGTATTTTTGATAACCAACCAGGCAAAACTGACAGCGAGCTGCAACCCTCAACTGTTAGCTTCAGCAAGGCTGGTTATCAAGAATAGACAGGTCCCCATGCTGTTTTTTTTTAAATTATTTAACCCCTTCATGACTGGTGGTATTTTGGTTTTTACGTTTTCGTTTTTTGCTCCCCTTCTTCACAGAGCTATAACTTTTTATTTTTTGGTCAATATGGCCATGTGAGGGCTTGTTTTGTTTTTTGCGGGAAGAGTTGTATTTTTGAACAACATTATTGGTTTTAACATCGTGTTTTTTTTAAAAAAGTGCAATTTCTCAATTGTTTTTTGTTTTGCTTTTTTACTATGTTCACTCAGTGCTACAACTGACCTGCCATTATGATTCTCCAGGTCATTACGAGTTCATAGACACCAAACATGCCTAGGTTATTTTTTATTTAAGTGGTGGAAAAAAATTGCAAAATTTATTTTAAAAATTCTGCCTTTTTCCGATACCCATAGCGTCTCCATTTTTTGTGATCTCGGGTTGGGTGAGGACTTATTTTTTACATGCCGAGCTGACATTTTTAATGATACCATTTTGGTGTCGATACGATCTTTTGATTGCCCGTTGAGGCGACCAATTAAACATTATTCTGGCGTTTTGACTTTTTTTCTCGTTACGCCATTTAGTGATCAGGTTAATTCTTTTTTTATATTGATATATTGGGCGATTCTAAATGCAGCGATACCAAATATGTTTGATTTTTTTTTTTTTTGTTTTATTTCGAATGGGGGGAATGGGGGGTGATTTAAACTTTTACTTTTTTTTAGTTTTTATATTTTTAAAAAACATTTTTTTTTACTTTTGGCATGCTTCAATAGTCTCCATGGGAGACTAGAAGCTGCGATAACCCAATCGCCTCTGCTACAAACAGGCGATGATCAAATTGCCTGTATGTAGAATTGCTGACTTGCTGTGAGCGCCAACCATCCGGCATTGACAATCATAGAGGTCTGCAGGAGATTGGTGAGACGCAATTACGTGACAGGGGGTCACCGATGGGCGAATTTCCGGCGCGCTGGCTGGAAGCCCGCGTTAAATACTGCTGTCAGACTTTGATAGCGGCATTTTAAAGTTAATAGCCGCAGGTCGATCACGATTCCACTCGCGACTGTTCTGGGCACATGTCAGCTGTTCAAAACAGCTGACAGCTGCCTGGAAAGATTTGGGCTGACCGCCGGAGCCCATATCAAAGGGAGGGTGTCCGACATCAGCGTATTATTACGCCCGATGTCAGAACTGGGTTAAATAAATAATTTTAAACAATGACATGGGCCCCTCCATTTTTGACAATTAGACTTGCTAAAGCAGACAACTGGGGGCTGCTGTCCTCAGGCTACTAAGGGACCATGGATATTGACCCCCCGCCTAAAAAAGCAGCCCACAGCCACCCAGAAAAGGCACATCTATTAGATGCACAAATTCTGGTGCTTTGCCTGGCTCTTCCCACATTACCTGTAGGTGACATGTGGGGCAATATTTGTGGAGTTGATGTCACCTTTGTATTGTCTGATGACAGCAAGCCCACGGCTTAGTAATGAAGAGGCACCTATAAGACACCTCTCCATTACTAATCCTATAGTTATAATGTAAATATAGACACAGCCAGAATAAAGTCCTTTATTATCCCACTTGCCACTGCTACATGGCAAGTGGGAAGAGCCTGGTAACGCGCCAGAATTGGCACATCTAAAAAATGTGCCTTTTCTGGGCGGCTGCGGGGTGCTATTTTTAGGCTTGGGGTGTCACGGCTCCACACCTCAGTGTGTCTGGGATGCAGTTACTGACAGCTCATCCGTCAAATCTGGTATAGGGGTATGCTAAAGCTGTTGGTACTTTGATTGACAACTTGGCCATCCAATCTGGTACGGGGCGAGCTGAGCTGTCAATGTGTTGATTGACAGCTCAACAATCCAATCTGAGACTGTGAGGCGTCGGCTGCCTCCATGTGTTCATTATTCCGGTTAATTGCCATGCTTCTTAACTGAGCTGTGTCTCCCAGAACTCTGCCAGACGTACATTCAGCCTGTAAGGTCTGTGCTTTCCTGTGCCTTGAGTTCTATATGCTTGATCTGTTGCCTGACCTTGGACTTCGTTCCGACCATCTGCCTGTTTAACCTCTTCAGCTCTGATCTGTTATCCTCCTGGTACTCTGACCTTGTAACGTTACCTGACGAAGCTTTTGTCTCTTCCTTCTGTTTTTGACGTACCCTCCTGGCTTCTGACCTTGGACTCCTTGACCACTCTGACTCACGGCTTGGCCGTGAGAAGTGACTAGCGTCTCGGGGGGGGGTCAATATCCATGGCCCCTTACCAGCCTGAGAACAGCACCCCTCAGCTGTCTGCTTTAGCAAGGCTGGTTGTCAAAAATGGGGGGAGACCCCACCCCATGAGACCCCACCCCATTTTTTTAAATTATTTAAACAATTTTAAAAAAACATGGAGACCCCTCTATTCTTGATAACCAGCCTTGTTGAAGCTGACAGCTGAGGGCTGCAGCCCGCAGATTTCAGTTTTGCCTGGCTGGTTATCAAAAATACAAGGAAACCCACTCTGTTTTTTTATTTATTTATAGTGCAGGCAGTGGCTGATGAATTCTCCCATTAGTCACAGCTTGCTCTCACTGTAAGTAGCAGCAGCAGGTGTAGACTGATAGGAGTAAGCGGTTGAATGTTGAATAGAACTCTCATTATTCTCCCCTGCTCGCTCTGATCTCCCCTGCTCGCGCTGATCAATGGCAGAGTAGGAGAGAATGATGAGAGCGGTCTTCACCACCTGGCACAGGGGAACAGTGTTAACGGTACCGCTGCTTCCCAGGCACCAGTACGTGTCACACTGATGACACATGGAAGTCATCCACGGGCATGTGTGTGAGACTTTTTGTGGCCCGTGCTGCTGTTAAAAAACAGACAGACAAGTCAGCGTATTTTGCCCACAGACACACAGTCCATGGAAACACACTGACATGTACACACACCCATTTACTTGAATGGGCCTATGTGTGTGTCTCCGGTACTTGTGAAAACTGTCACCAGTCACCACACATATGGGACACACTGACGTGTCAAAGAGGCCTAAAGCATAGCACCCAGGTGACTAGTTCCTGCTGATCTATTTGCTGAAAACCATGGTGATTAGTTGTCAGCAACTAGGTAGCATAAGATAACCACTCATTTTGATGTGTGTTTCAGGTCCACTTCTTGCAATTTTTTGTCAAAAAGCAGCATACTATAGGTATGCCACATTTGAAGCATAAAAACAGGCATGTCTGAATAAAAAAACCCACAAAAGCATTTGTAAAACTGCATGAAATTTATGTTTTTATAAGCGAAAAGAAATGCAGCAAAGAAAAAGTCTGACCACGTTACTGTAAAATGTTGGAGCGCACAATATGCAGTCAAGCCAGGTTATGCACAATGGTAGTCGTACTGGACAGAGAGGGATTCCAAGCAGAGCACCCAACTTTAGGACACTGATATGCTTACAAAAGCTGCATTCACGTTTCCATCTCTATTTTTATATCAGTGCTTAATTAATCATTTTTCTTTCCTATGTCGTTCTTATTGCCTTCGTTTTACACTCGTATTGCATCCGTTTTTTCTCATCCATTTTTAAAACGGAAGGAGATGAGTTGTCTGAACTTTTATTTATCCATTGACTTAGTGGATCAGTGAAAAATGGATGGAACCCTGAAGTAAAAAGGATGTCTGCCATTTTTCAACCATTTTTAATGGATCTCCATATACTTTAATGGCTGAGTCTGATCCACAAAATAGATAAGAGTAGATAAGGACGTGCTCTGAGTTTCAAGTGGATCCGTTTCTAAAATAGATGAGTGTATAGATCAATGAAAACTCTACGGGTTAATGTTAACGTGAGCCCCTGACAGAAATGTTAGTGCAGTCAGGACTGAAGAACATTTCTGTTGTTTTTTACCTCAGTAAAGTGGCATAACGTTTGATGAATCTGCTGGTCAAGCTTCACGGTCCCACAAAAGCTTTCCCCATTCTGACTGGTGTAAAAATGCCATAAGTCACAGAACGTTACGCAACTACATTAAAAAATTAGGACATATCAAGGCGTTTTACATCAGAAAACTGTCAGAAACATCTTGATGAATCGTCCCACAGTGTTTTGAGTTTTACTTCTTCTTAAACATCCATTATAGTGGAGCAACTTGAAAAAATCCATTACTATGCCTTACTCTTGTACAAAGACTTCACATCTGCCTTACCCATAAAAACGCAAATGAAGAAGCAAGTGGGGAGACAGACTTTAATCTTACAAAGCGGCGCTAAGGTGAGGAGCATAAATGAAGTGTTTACAAGCAAAGCTTCCTCAAGTGCCTGAAGCCATGTTTTAATTGGTATGACAATGACCTTCCATCCAGCCATGGGAAAGAGACTTTATTGGAAAAAACAACCATAATTATGTACGCTTAAAAGCATAAATGTTCTAAGGATGAGCTCTAATTGTACAGACACACATGATCAAAACATACAAAGAGCAACACAGATGTTTATGCCGGCGGGTATCACCTAGGAAGCAGAAATCACCACCTGCAATCATGTACAGAACTACAATAATACAATGATATTTCTCATAAAACATTTCAATTAATGGGTTTATTAATTAATAAGGGATTAATCTGGAAATATACAGCAGTTAATTTGCTTTTCATTTTTTAAAGGAGTTTTCCATGTATTATACAAAAGGCATACCCTGTGTAAATGTATCAAAGTCAACCTTTCTTACACATTACTTTATTAACAAGATACAGCAGTGACATTAAATCAAAAGCACGTGAGAGCTGCAGCCAATCACAATGCTCAGTGGTCATACCGAGGTAGATGGTACAAGACAGCTGGGCCCGGTGATTGGCTGCAGCAGTCACAGGCTAGAGGCATCAATGAACAGGCAGCCCTGGAGCAAGAGGTAAAAAGGCTGATTAACTTTACCACAGCGCTGAAAAAAGTTA
This sequence comes from Oophaga sylvatica, assembly GCA_033576555.1. Lineage (NCBI taxonomy): Eukaryota > Metazoa > Chordata > Amphibia > Anura > Dendrobatidae > Oophaga > Oophaga sylvatica. The sequence continues at coordinate 625,054,690 of JARQOD010000001.1, read as the reverse complement.
AATATGGAAAGCATCATTAAAAAAATTCACAAAAAACATATTTGGTACTACCGAAATGACAAAGACCTGTAAATAAAGATCATTTGTTATTTTTTTTTAATATATGTTTATATAAATTGCTGCAGTGTTTTGCATCCCAGCCCCCTAAATAAATATTGATCAGTAAGTAATATGTACCCCACAATAGTACCAATAATAAAGACAATCTGTCCCATAATAAACAAACTCTTATATGACTTAATTGGCAGAAAAATAAAAAAGTTATGGCTTACAGAAAATATGTTTTTATTTTGACAAATTAGTAAAATGTGAAAAAGCCTATATGTATAAGGTTTCACTGTATTCAGACAAAATATAAAATAAAGTTAAAGGGAACCTATCATCGGCTTCAATCTGCCCCAACCACAGGCTGTGCTATTGCAGACATAAGGAGAAAAGCTTACTAATACATCTAGAATGATCAGTCCAAGGCAGGTCCATGGCGGCTTGTCCATGCCATACGCCTCGTACTGGCGGGTCTCTGGGTGCATAATGGGAGACCTGCCAGTCAAAGAGATCAGGGCTGGAGCAAACCGCCAGAAGCGGCTTTAGACTAGTCAGTCGAGAGACATAGTGACACATAAGATTTTCAAGTATGTATTCTCTGAAATGCCACAGCAACTCAGAGTAAAACATACCTGGTGCAATAAATCATCCATTGACTACCTGCTCAGTTACTCAAGCAGACCATAGGCAGCTTCTGGAGCACTGACCAGTGGGAGGTAATATTACAATAAGGAGGCACAATGGGAATGGGGGCAAAATTACTGCCATAAGAGGACACATGGTGGGGTCAATATTACTGCAATAAGGACCAATCTTGGCAATAATACTACAAAAAAAATAAATGGGCAATATTACTACAATAAGAAGACACAATGGGGGTAAATATTATTGCAATAAGAAGGCATAATGGGGGGGGTCAATATTACTACAATAAGCAGGCACATGGTGGGGTCAATATTACTACAAATAGGACCAATATTGGCAATAAAACTACAAAAAGGATAGATGGGGCAATATTACTACAATAAGAAGACACAGTGAGGGGACAATATTCCATCAATAAGGACCAATTTAGGGTCAATATTGCAATAAAAAGGCAATGGGGGAGATATTACTGCAATAAAGACCAACAGGGGTAAATATGACTACAATAAGAAGGCGTAATGGGGGTAAATATTATTGCAATAAGGACCAATTGGGACAATATTACTAGATTAAAAAACAATTGGGAGCAATAGTGTTGTAATACTGCTATAAAAACTACCAAAGGGGCAATATTACTACAACAATGAGGCACAATAGGGGACAATATTATGACAATAAGGACCAGTTGGGGCAACATTATTCCAATAAAAAAATGAGGGGCAATATGGGGAACTAATGTAAGGAGGCACGGGGGTGTTATTATGAAAATGAGACCTAATTAGGGGCTTTATTATAAGCAGACACAATGGGGTCATTCCTATAATGAGATGCAATGGAGATACTGCAATATAGCACTATAAGGAAGCATAATGATAATAAAGAGGCACAGAATAGCAGAATTATATTGGAAGAACATAGGGACATTATAATTATTATAAGGAGGAGCTATGGGGTGTACCATTACTATATGAAGGCAGAGAAGGAGCATGGTTTGTGTAGAGGATTCTGCAGGAACGAGTCATGGATGGAAGAAGTGGTCTTGGTGGACTGAGCTGAATGGGAAAGTAAAGGGAAAGTAAATTACTACAATCAGCGAGAACATCTTAACACTGAGTCACTGGATTGATCTAGGAAAGATGTGTATCTTCGTACCGTGTTAGCCAGTAGATAGGGAAAAAATTGTCTTCACAATGTGATGAATGTGCACACGATCCGCCACACGGTAGCCCGGGGTATCACGGCTTGTGATCCCTCCGTTGCCACAGATGTGACGAAAACACGGCACACACACGACGGCTGCTGCCGTCCGACCCAATAATCTGCAGGGATTTATAATTATCCCACTTCCACTTAGGAACTTGCAGCTCTCTGGCGCCCCCCTTACCCTCAGGTCAGTCAGGGAACTGCACCTAGGATAATTAGTCGCCAGACGGGCCACTTGGATGTATGCTGGCTATTGGGCACGCTGCAGTGAGGGAATTATAATTACTCTGGGCCGCAGCCAGGCAATACACTTATAAAACCCGCTCCGTCACTGCCAACGCCACCCAATAGGTCAACACTTTACACCCCTTCCTTTTAGCTGCCACCAGCTACGATTTACTTAATGAACAATTTATCAAGAGGGTCCGTAGCAATCCCAAGTCAGTAGCGTAGTACTTCAGGCACGTGCAAAATCGTTTATAGAGCAGGAGAAACAAACTAATAAATTTTATAGGTTTATTCCTAAAATTGCAGGCAGCGTTTATACAGTTTAAAAAGGTGTAACAAGCTGAGACAATACAGTTATGTACAATACAGTTAGAAATAAAACAGGAATAAAGGTGAAAACTTACATGGCACTCAGGCAGGTACAGGCAAGACAGGCTGGGGGAGGAGCCACACGTCATAGTTCATTTGCAGATCTGTTAGTCACCTCATCACAGCCTGGAATGGGATGGGGGGGCTCACTGCAAGACTTATACATGTGGGCTGGTGACCTCACAAAAGGGGATGGTTTTCTGGCCACCTCCCCAGGCTACAAGTTACAGTTTTAGTTCTGGAAGATCATAAGGTCCATACCTCATCCTGGGAACCTAGCAGAATAATGGCAGACCTATCAATGATCTTACTTTGAAATGACTGTTCAAATGAGCCCAAACTTGGGTGAGATAGTTCATGGTGCATCCGAGAATTCCATTTCTCGGGTTCTGTTGGAGTTACGGGTTCACCAGTACCACGGGAACGACGCCTGATGGACGCCTGATTCAAAACCGTAGCTTTCGTGTTTCTAGCGAAAGCTCCCACCTGTTATGAGCAAAAGAATGAATTCTCATGATATGTATGGGACCTTTCTGCAGGGTTTTGAGAGACAAAGGACATTCCTAAAGAATTCCTGAGGTGGGAGGGATGAGAGGAGTGAACTGCAGAGAGAGAGGGTGGGGGCTTTGCTCTGTGCTGGCAAAACGATGGTGGTCGTAGTTCTATGTGGAAAGTTCTAGAACAGCACAAGTAATGGAGCTTGCAGTATCATCACACATTGTATTAGTCTTCGCCTGATGAAGAGACCTGAGTAGTCTCGAAAGCTTGCAATTTGTTACCATCTTTTCAGTTAGCCATTAAAAGGTATCAACCACTGAGGACTCTCAAGTCTAAATATTTTTGGATTGATCTACACACTATACTCATATATGGTTTGCAAAGCACTAGTGTAGAACTGATATTGACCATTATATTGTCACTCTGTGGTGGTAATATCAGTTTTAGTCCAGTAGTATTGGTTAATGATGAGCATGGCACTTTTATCAGCAGCCGTCTAATCCTACTAAGGTGCAAGAAGGAGAAATTCAGGAAATCGTTTGTACCTACTGCTATGGGGATGTATAATAATTTCCTAAGGGTGGTAGAAAATAATGACTGATGGCTGGTGTACTAATGTCAATTAACATTGTCTTATATACACCTGAACTACACACTTTTATTATTTATTTATTATGTAATGTTGGTATACCTGTGCAAGATTTGTGTCCTAATATTTTATGTACTGCTGTTTGTATTGCTGCTGTAATACTGTAATTTCCCCCCGGGATTAATAAAGTGTATCGTATCGTATCCTATCACTGTGCACTACAGTATATGCTGTACATGTGGTTATAATACAACAGTTTTTTTTCAACTCGTGTATTACAGTATTGATGGTAATATTAATGTTACAGTCATGTTTAATAATGATCGGTAGTGTGGCATTATTTCATCACCATGTACTGAAATTATTTAAGGGGATATCCGGGACTCTTTTATGCTTCCCTTATAGATCTAATAACCTACAAGCAGTTAGTTGCTTACCACCTGCCTGTTTTGCCCAGCGTTGATCCCTGCCAGTTCAGAGCAGTGACGGACCACTACTTCCTGTGATTCTGCAGCTTCTGGTGACGTAACACCAGCAGAGCAGCTGCTTTTCTGCTGGTCTATTTTGTTGGTGGGACGTGAATGCCAATGTCATGCTGATTGAGAGCAGGCTGTCAGTCAGTCTGACATTGGCAGTCAAGCCCCGTTGACAGAGCAGTCATGAAGAGGAGAAGCTGCTCTGTTGACATAAAGCAGCATAATCGCCAGCAGGAGCTATCTGTCATCACTCTTAGCCAGTGTCGGTTAGACCAGGCAGGTAGTTCGCAGCTACCTGCCTGTTAGTTCTTAGCCCCATGAAATGTCCCAGATAAGCACTTTAAACTGATATATCAGTACTATTGGTAAAATTGGTCTTGTAGTAAATCTAGATTTCCTTCAATGTCAGGGAAGGTCATATCTGAAATAGGGATCCCAATCTTGGCCTGTGTGCTTTCAAATGCCAGTGATGAATTTTAATCTTAGTCCAGCCCTTAAAGGGAATCTGTCACCCCAAAATTGCCATATCAGTGCGTCCCATAATAAAGCTAACGGTAGGTATCATATATCATGATACCCCCGTTTTCAGATCAAAATACCTTTGTAAACTTCGTTTTTTTCCCTGTCAATCATGGCAGTCAGGTCAGGAGGGCGGCGGTTTCCATGTCCTCACCCCCCCGCTCCTCGCATCCGTTGCGTATCGCCGTCACAGACTGCATTCAGCTTCCCGCAATTGCGCAATTTAAATTCGGTTGGCACATGCGCAGTTTGCTTTGCCCGACAGTGGGTAAAGCATAAAATCAGTACAGCGCATGCGCTGCTCTTTCCTTGCCCCGGAAATGTCTGCTTGCCTTGGACGACGGCGATATGCAACGGATGCCGAGGAGCGGGGGGTGAGGACATGGAAACCGCCGCCCTCCTGACCTGACTGCAGTGATTGACAGCGAAAAAAACGAAGTTTACAAAGGTATTTTGATCTGAAAACGGGGGTATCATGATATATGATACCTACCGTTAGCTTTGTTATGGGACGCACTATTCAGCCATATCTTTATCTGATATGGCAATTTTGGGGGGACAGATTCCCTTTAATCCAGGGTTTGCTGGAATATAGACATTTCACTGCATTACTTTCTCTATTACAATCGCCATGCTTGATAAAACACCATCTGTGATCAAGATCTCATATTGTAGATTAACCCTTGGAGGTCGTCATCTTCTGCAAAACACTTTAACACCAGCGTGTACAATTATACTAGAAACACAATCTTCTGAAAGCACGTTTATAATGAAATAGAAATGCATTTATATCTCGTTACGGAGATCATATTTCTCCATGAAGTGCCATACTTTTTATATATATAAAACAGAGTGAACATTTTCTTTCCCATGACTAAATAGCTTAACATGGGACAAAATGATCCAGAACAATCATGAATTTTAGAAAAGATTAAGATCTTAATTCTAACAATACATTTGCCTTGATAACCTCAGCACAACAGTTAATAGTTTCCAGATGTTAGAAACTGGGTGGCACAAAACAGAAAATGGAAATAAACAGGATTTCCTTAATTATATCAGTCAAATATAGCTCCATTTCTTTTTTTTTCTAAATTGGCTTTCGGCTGCAATATTTTTTTCTTTAGGTTACAATGCTGCCAGATGGTATCTGCTACCTTTCAGACGTCCAAAGTAAGTGTCACAAATATATATATATATATATATATATATATATATATATATATATATATATATATTGTTAAACATTGAAATTGCAAGACCCAGAAGGAAATGTTGCTGCATTTGGAAAATCACGGGATGATTACACATGTTATTGAAATGCAAAAGATGAACAAAATCTAAATTTTCAAAACATCTTGATTTATAAAATATTGAGCATGAACGCCACACATAGAAATACATACACACACACATGCTTTGCTGTGATATCAATGAGCTTGTTAATGGTTATCTGAAGAATGTTCTGCCACACTGAATGCACTTGGACACAGAAATCATCAAGATATGATGCTGGCAGCTCACTTTGCAATTGCCAACCAATGACGGCTCGATGAGAGACAAATCCGAAGACCCTGAAGGAAACAATAGCATGCTTAGGGCATGCAGATGGACATAATAGCATGAGCAACAAGCGGCCTGACTTTGTTGATTTGAAAACCACACTTGGGATACTTTGGAGAAATGGTTGCACTCCTGTTCCAAGACCAAATCAATGTAATGTCGAGCTGTTAGTATACCTGAAATAACAACTAGGGGGTCTTGCTACTGTAGATTCTGAAACCTCACACAATAATTCCAGAGTAGGACCTGTGTGACAATCGCTCATGAAGGCCTCTCCTTGGCATTTCCCATATTCTGTACTGCAAATGAAATTAGATGTCACATACCAAGTCTAAGGTGCCAAACAGCATCTACAGAAACCATTTGAAGACATTTTCTATGACATTGTGCTACGAACCAAACACCAGCTACATGTATTCCATTGACCTTACAGAACCACTCTCAAAAGTTATCATGGTACAGAGCAAGATGGCAATGGAGGCTTAGAATGAAGGTCTATCTTATTCAGCGATAAGTTCTGCTATTGTTTTGGATGCAATTGGTAGCCGGAGATCGGTCTGAAGACCACATGGCAACTCCATGAAGACGCCTTCACGAGGAAGATAAAAGTGTCCCATGGGCCATTTTTGTAAGATGACATTATAGGCCACAGCCACATTTTTGTCATGCTACTGTGAGCAGTCTGCATGGCCTAAAGGTGCTACTATGGCTTGCAAAGACTTTTTTTTACTATTGAGCACATACAGTTAGTCCATATATATTTGGACAGAGACAACATTTATCTAATTTTGGTTCTAGACATTACCACAATGAATTTGAAACAAAACAATTCAGATGCAGTTGAAGTCCAGACTTTCAGCTTTCATTTGAGGGTATCCACATTAAAATTGGATGAAGGGTTTAGGAGTTTCAGCTCCTTAACATGTGCCACCCTGATTTTAAAGGGACCAAAAGTAATTGGACAAATGACTCCAAGGCTATTTCATGGACAGGTGTGGGCAATCCTTTGTTATGTCATTCTCAATTAAGCAGATGAAAGGGCCGGAGTTGATTTGAGGTGTGGTGTTTGCATTTGGAAGGTTTTGCTGTGAAGGAAACATGCGGTCACAGGAGCTCTCCATGCAGGTGAAACAAGCCATCCTTAAGCTGCAAGAACAGAAAAAAAACCCATCCAAGAAATTGCTACAACATTAGAAGTGGCAAAATCTACAATTTGGTACATCCTGAGAAAGAAAGAAAGCACTGGTGAACTCATCAATCCAAAAAGACCTGGGAGCCCACGGAAGACAACAGTGGTGGATGATCGCCGCATACTTCTTTGGTGAAGAAGAACCCGTTCACAACATCAACTGAAGTCCAGAACACTCTCAGTGAAGTAGGTGTATCGTCTCTAAGTCAACAGTAAAGAGAAGACTCCATGAAAGTAAATACAAAGGGTTCACATCTAGATGCAAACCATTCATCAATTCCAAAAATAGACAGGCCAGAGTTAAATTTGCTGAAAAACACCTCCAGAAGCCAGCTCAGTTCTGGAAAAGTATTCTATGGACAGATGAGACAAAGATCAACCTGTACCAGAATGATGGGAAGCCAAAAGTTTGGAGAAGAAAGGGAACGGCACATGATCCAAGGCACACCACATCCTCTGTAAAACATGGTGGAGGCAACGTGATGGCATGGCCATGCATGGCTTTCAATGGCACTGGGTCACTTGTGTTTTTGATGACATAACAGCAGACAAGAGTAGCCGGATGAATTCTGAAGTGTACCGGATATACTTTCAGCCCAGATTCAGCCAAATGCTGCAAACTTGATTGGACGGCGCTTCATAGTACAGATGGATAATGACCCAAGCATACAGCAAAGTACACAGGAGTTCATGAGTGCAAAAAAGTGGAACATTCTTCAATGGCCAAGTCAATCACCAGATCTTAAACCCAATTGAGCATGCATTTCACTTGCTCAAATCCAGACTTTAAGAGGGAAAGACCCACAACAAGCAAGACCTGAAGGCTGCGGCTGTAAAGGCCTGGCAAAGCATTAAGAAGGAGGAAACCCAGCGTTTGGTGATGTCCATGGGTTTCCAGACTTAAGGCAGTGATTGCCTCCAAAGGATTCACCACAAAATATTGAAAATAAAAATATTTTGTTTTGGGTTATGCTTATTTGTCCAATTACTTTTGACCTCCTAAAATGTGGAGTGTTTGTAAAGAAATGTGTACAATTCCTACATTTTCTAACACATATTTTGTTCAACCCCTTCAAATTAAACGTTACAATCTGCACTTGAAATTCTGTTGTAGAGGTTTCATTTCAAACAATGTGGGGGCATGCAGAGCCCAACTCGCGAAAATTGTGTCACTGTCCAAATATTTTGGCCCTGACTGTATGGGACATCATTGGCTGCAATTGCAAAAGGAGCTGCCAATAGGGGATCTTGACAAAATTGGTTGCCCAAGTGCCTTCAGTTGGAAGAATATACCTCAGACAACCATTAATATCTCACTGATATCATGCTAAGACATGTAAGTGCGTGTATTTCTGTGGTACTCATGCTTGATACTGAAATAAGTCAAGATGTTTTGAAAACTTTGTTTTCCATTTCTCATTTACATATCATTAAAAATATCTATCAATCCTGTGATTTCCATAATTCCACAACTTTTGCTTCTTGGTGTTGCAAAATTTTAGTGGTGTGTATATACATCATGGCCAAAAGTGTTGGCAAGCCTTGATATTGTTCCAGAAAATTAAGTATTTCTCCCCAAAAATTATTTCAATTACGTGTTTTGCTATACACATGTTTATTTCCTTTGTGTGCATTGGATGCATAAAAAAAATACAGAGAAAAAAAGGTAAATTGGACATAATTTCACACAAAACCACCTATGGACAATAGGAAGAGGAAAAGAGAACTGTCTGAGGACTTGAGAAGCAAAATTGTTAATAAATATCACAATCTCAAGATTACAAGTCCATCTCCAGAGATTTTGATGTTCCTTGTCTATAGTACGAAACATTATCAAGAAGTTTACAACCCATTGCACTCTGCTACCTGGACATGGACGGCAGAGAAAAAATTGATGAAAGTAACGCAGAATCGTACATATGGTTTATAAGTAGGCCCAATCAAGTTCAAAAGAAATTCAAGCTGTCCTCCAGGCTAAGGGTGCATCAGTGTCACAGTGAACTATCCACCAACATTTGAATGAAATGAAATGCTATGGCAGGAGACAAAGGAGGACCCCACTACTGACACAGAGACATAAAAAAGCTAGACTGAAGTTT
>JARQOD010000001.1:624980091-625035417 GCA_033576555.1 Oophaga sylvatica | reverse complement strand
ACAGGAAGCTCGGACAGGAAGCAGGACAGATCGCTGTAGCTTCACTCCCCTGCTATTTTCTCTTGTAGGCAGCAGAGCTGCAGGGATCACTCCCTGCCCGCCGCACATGAGGGCAATCTGGCCAGGGCCCCCCCGGAGCCTTGGGGCCGGATAAACACACACACACACCTTGGGGCAGGATAAACAGGCCAGATTGCCCTCATTATTAGCCGCCCTGCAGGGGCCCCCTCCACCTCCAGGTGCAGTTTAGGTAGTACAGGGTGAAGGGATAATGTAAAGAAAGGGCACAGTATGGAGAGGAGATAGCATGAAGGGGAGGCAGCATGTGGAAATATGGACACCATGAGAGGAATTAGTCTAGAGGGGACAACATGAAATGGGGTCATAGTTCATTAAATAGGAACTCTGGGGATGGTGGACAGCGAATTGCTCATAGTTCTTACGGGGTTGTGCTCTAAAAGGAAGTGTGTTTCCCATCACGCATATAGGAAACCTGTTATAATTTGGAATCCCACTCATGGTTTAAGACCTTCAGAAAAAAAAATTATCTGTTGAACAACCCTTTTCACCAACATAGGCATATGAGGGAAAACCAGTATTATTTTAATACCACTATTTTGGGCACTATAAAATGTATTTAAAAATGAGAAAAAATAGTAAGGCAGAATAGAAAAATAAAACATCTCCACTGTAGGTCAGTACAATCACAGCAACACCAATCTTTCAGTGTATGATGTTTCACTACAGTTATTTCAACATAATTATTTAAAAACCAATGTACATACTGTATGTAGACATTGATTTAAAGGGAATCTGTCACCTAGTTTGTGATTTCAGATTGGGATTACACCTTTGGGCCACAAAAACCCGTTGACAGATTCATTCCATATCAAGACATATAAACACATCTACCAGTTTTCATGTTAGGATATGACATTTTGATATAGATAGAGAATTCGATCCTTGCAGTATCAACACTAAACTCAAAAGAATCAGACAACAGAATTGCCTCAAGGTTCAGGTATGTGCCTTGAAATACAAAGGATTCACCTTAAAAGAAGAGTACGAAATAAGTTCTTACATTCTAATTTACACAAAAGGTTTTCTTTTATTGGATTTTAATAGTGTCAATTTGTAATGTTTATCAGGAAAAATAAAATCTTATATATTCTCGTCATTAGCATGTGAAGCCATTTTAAATTATGCTTCAAAAGGAGTTTAAAAAACAGGAAACTATATGATTAAGATTTTTAGAACATCTTTCAGTTTAGGACTTCATTTGTATAGTTAACATGCTGATTTTTTGTGTCATATCTAATACTAGTGATCTACTCTCATTTTGTTCCATAGCCAGTCTGCATTAAGCATGGCTTGTCTTACTTGTATGTATAAAAATGTTTGCAGTTTTATTGTGAACCTGCTTTAAAACGACAGCTACTTTCTTCCATTTCGCACTTTTCTTGTCATATGTATAGGCTAAATAATTCTTGTTATAGCATACAAGATTTCTGTATTATGAGCCAATGTGGTTTGCCATTTTCTGTCATCATCATTTTGGCTTGTTGATTATTTAAATACTATTTTTACTATGAATTTAATATGATCACTAACCTGCATATTGTTTTATTTGTCCTTTTCTGGGCTATTGGGCTATAAACTGACCTGAACTGTTGGAATACATCTAAAAGATTCTTTTTGAATTGTGATGAAAGATATTGAATATCACCCCTATTACTCAGCAACATTGGTCGAGTTATCTTATAAATGGTTGCTTTTAGAACAATTTGTTCATTGAAGGTCTCTGAGGGTCGAAAGTTCATGTCAATGCAATAAAGCATTGACAATTAGTAGATATCATAGAATGTTTAGAAGGCCTCAGAAGACATAAAGCTGGAAAAAACCTATTAAAGCATTGTTAAAGCCCTGAGTGTCTTCATATGGAGAAAATTCAGGACTGTTGCACCTCTCCCTAGAAGTGAGTGTTCAACTAGAGAAAAATGCTGAAATAGGTGAGAAAGAACCCAAGCAAAAGACTCACTGAAGAGTATTCAAATTATAAAAACCTCTGAGCATGTGTCCACAAACAAAAGAATAGTGTTCATGTCAGGACACTTGTCACGACACGGCTGTCGGGTGACCCATGACCATGTCCACAAACAAAAGAATAGTGTTCATGTCAGGACACTTGTCACGACACAGCTGTCGGGTGACCCATGACCAGGGACTCATTCTCTTTCACTGACACTAGGGGGCACCCTAGCTCACCCTATTGCCCGGGATATTTCTGAAGGTAAAGACGCCGAGTCCACCACCCTTGCCTTAACTCCTGAGTTATCCCCACCCAGGCAAGAGGGGAGCTACCGTGCACCGCAGTACACCAAGACAACAAACAATGCAACACAAACAAGGGTTAACAGAAAACACTAGGCATATAAAATATTCACTCACATATAACAGAGGAATGAACCAGGGTGTGAAGGTAGGGGAATAAACCAAAGTAGAGGAGGGAAGGGAATTACCACACTTACAAACCATGCAACAGTCGCAGATACTGTAACTCCTCCAGAACTCCTATGAACTCCTAAGCCATGCAACAAATGCTAGCTCTGACATGGATTTGAATCAGGAGCCAGATTATAAAGGGAACAGGAGTGGCTAACTGAGCTCAACTGAGAGCTCAGGGTTTTCTAACATGGCCGATTAACTCCTGCTCTGCCAAAAGGAATAAGCACATTTAAAATGAAGAAGTGCTTCTTCTCAGTGCAGGAGTAGAAGAAATCAGACGCCGCAGTCTTCTGGCTCCTCTCTGTTGAGGAAACCCTGTGACAACACCATGAAGGAAGCTACTGCTGTCTTAAAAAAAGCATGCTTGCCTGAGACCACCTCAATGTTCTAAAAGTCTCTTGAAAATTAGTCTATGAACAGAAAAGATTAAATAGAACTTTTAGCTCTGATGCACAATGCTATGTTTGTGAGAAAACACTGCACGTCATCACCAAAACTTTATCCTAACTGTGCAGCCTGCTGGAAGGGAGCATCATGGTTCGGGACTGCTTCCTTGCCCCAGGGCCTGAATGTCTTGTGATTATTGAGGGACCATGAATTCTCAGGTGTATCAAAACATTTTACCAGAGGCTAGTAAGGCCAGCAGTGTGAGGCTTCAGGTTGAAAAGATGCTGGATGCTTAAACAAGTCAATTGCCAAAAAATTGTAAGTAAAACAGCTAAAGAATATTAGAATAAAAAGTTTTACTATGGCCCTGTTCTGGCCTTAACCCTATCAGGATCTTGTGTTATGATTTGAAGAGGGCTGTTCACGCAATGTTTTGCAAAAATATTGATGAGCTGATACACATTTGTGTCCAAAATTATTGTGTTTGCTGCTACAGGAAAGTTTTGGTGGAGGTAATTGCTGCTAAGGGGAGTTATAACATTTAGGGTTCACTTACTATTTCTAATTGCACTGTGGATGTTTAGGCAATGTGTTAAATATCATGATAATTGTATCAGTGTCCCTTATTAGAGGAAATCTATCATCCAAAATCCATTTTGCAAAGCTGAAGCAACAGATTACCTTAAAGGGGTTGTCCAGGAATATTTTTTATTACTTTATAATCTTGCAGATGTTGAAAATATCATACACAACAATGTTCACCCAACCCAGGTTCAGCGATGCCTCTCCATCATTTCTCTGGTCTTTGTTGACTGTCTGGAGCAGTGATGTTGCAACTACAGCACACATGATAACTGCAGACAATCACTGAGCTCAGCAGTTCTGCCTATGCAGATGGAACAAACCAGCTGCACTGGTCACATGCTCTGCAGATGTTAGATCACCACAAGCAGCCTGTGAGCAAAATTCAGAGCGGCGCTAGAGAAGCATCACTGAACTTGGAGAGGTGAGTATTGGTATGTCTACTATTTTCACCATCTTTAAACCCTTTAAAAAAGGGAATTTAGATTATGTGATAGAAAAGGAATGAAAGAATGGAAATCTAATGAAATTGCAACAGATTTTGGACACTATATGGCATTGTCATTATGTGGGGGCACCATGACTGTCTATTAATGTCTATAATATTAATGTCTGAGGGAAACAAGCGCTAGCAGATTAAGCTTTAACCTATCCACCTCTTGTTTCCCTGGATGATAAGCAGCGCCAAGGGCAGGGACGGATTGGGACTGAAATTCAGTCCTGGCATTTGAAATCACACAGGCCCATGCTGTCCCTGCCCCCGAACACCAGATGGAGATATATTACTAATATTATCCTGCCTGGAGAAATCAAGATTTACTACAAGACTAATATTTCTAATAATACCAATAATATTACTATATAAGATTAAATAATTATAATATCAAAATAATAATATTGCAATATTACAAATACCAACAAACCATCGCCAAATATTACCAGCATATACAGTATTGATAATACCACTGTACTGATCATTAAAGAGGTTGAGGTTAAAATCTATGTAACGTCAGACTTCTGAATCCTCATAGCGCACACTGTGCGGATTCTCCGGTGTCGGCATTGGGAGCGGGCGTCATGTGACCGCAAGTATGCGATTTTCACATCTCCGGCCACATTCCGACTAATTGTACTTGGCTTTGTGTGTTTCACTTGTATTGAGAGGCCGTGCATGTCTATTCAGCACGTGACCGCATGTATGGAAATCGTTTAATTATAGTAGATGCAAGGGTTGCAATCGCACCCGGGTCCTGTAGTCTAGAGGCCACAAAAGTCCATTTGGCTTATATAAAAAGATCAATGCTATTAAAGACTTGCAATAATTAGAACTTTTGCTTTGGAGCTCATGCTGTTCAAGTTACAACACTGCACATGATCACCAACTCCCAGTGCTGCATCGGAGAATTCTCACAGCGAGCGAGCTCTGTGAGGATGCAGAAGTCTGCAGTCACATAGAGTCACTGCAGATTTAGCTTCAAGCTTGGGCAACAACTCTAACCAAAGACACTGTGCTGAGACTGATATTACCACCATACAGTGACCATATAATGGTAATATCCGATTTACACCAGGGCTCTGCAGACCATATATGTGTATATTGTGCAGGTTCTCGCTGATTGTTGACATTATTTTTTCTTTTTCCTTTGCATTTGGTCCAGATCACCATGACCTCTTATTTCATCTATAATTCGTCCCTGCAAAATGTAAAACACAAACATCTTGACTTTACTGATTTTCCAGGACCCTCCACCTTTTACCACCTCTACACAAATCACAACTTGTGATACTTTATAATAATTCCCCTGTGCCTCCTTTAATAAAGCCCTCCTTGACCTCTTATAATAATGACCCTGTACATCCCTATAATAAAAATATCCCCTGTGCTTTCTTATATTAATAACAGTGACTCCTTGCTTCCCCATAATGATAACAATTCCCCCATTGTGCCTCATTGTAATAATGACCCTCAGTGCCTCTTTATTGTAATAATGCTCCTGAGCAGGGGTGTACATAAATAACAGGCGCCCCTTATAAAAAGTCCTATCACGTCACAGTAAAAGAAGAGCATAGCTCCCAACATTTTAAGAACCATAGATGGAAGTGTATTGCAGCACTTAGATAGTTATTTTGCTCCTACTGTAGCCACTGAGTGGTCTTACTCACTATGATACCCCATTCATGACCCCTGTAGATTATGCCTCCACAAAGTGTGATGACCCAACACAGTATGATTTTCCCACAAACCTTACACAAAGTATGATGCCCCACAGCACACCACACAGTAACATCGTCACCACAGCCTTCTATACAGTATGATATCCACCACAGCCCCCAATATACAGTATGAGAGGCACCACAGACCCCCACACAGTATGATGTCCACCACAGGCCCCTATATAAAGTCTGATGTCCACCAAAGCCCCCTAGACAGTATGAGGACCCCGCAGCCCATATACAGTATGATGTCCCCCATAACCATCCCACACAGTATGATGGTCACCACAGGCCCAAACATAGTATAATGTATCCCATAGACCTCCAGAAGGTATAATGTCCACCACAGCCACCCCACACAGTATGATATCCACCACAACCAACCTACACAGTAAGCATGTCCTCCCCACAGCCACCCCACACAGTATGATAGATCCGTCATACACTATTGAGATCCCCCAGAGCCAAAATACTATATGATGGTCCCACCACAGCCCCTATATAGTATGATGGTCCTGTCACAGCACCAAATGTAGAATGATGGTCCACCACACAGTCCTAATATAGTATGATGGGCCCTTCAACAGCCACCTTTTAGTATGATTGTCTCCCTACACCCCCATATAGTATGATGGTACACCTCACAGCTCATTATATATTATGATGGTACACCTCACAGTTCCTACATAGTATGACGGTACTACCAACAATCCGCAATATATTATGATGTTTCACCTCATAGCCCCTATATAGTATGATGGTCCACATCACAGCCTACTATATAGTATGATGGTCCCCTTAACAGCACCTTCTGTATAGTATGATGGTACAACCCACAGCTCCTTATATAGAATCATAGAATCATAGAATGGTAGAGTTGGAAGGGACCTCCTGGGTCATCTGGTCCAACCCCCTGCTCAAAGCAGGATTCACTAAACCATCCCAGACAGATGTCTGTCCAGCCTCTGTTTGAAGACTTCCATTGAAGGAGAACTCACCACCTCTCGTGGCAGCCTGTTCCACTTATTGATCACTCTAACTGTCAAAAAGTTTTTTCTAATATCTAATCTGTGTCTCCTCTCATTCAGTTTCATCCCATTGCTTCTAGTCTTTCCGTGCGCAAATGAGAATAAAATAATCCTCTTCTACAATGTGACAGCCTTTGAGATATTTGTAGACAGCTATTAAGTCTCCTCTCAGTCTTCTTTTTTGCAAGCTAAACATTCCCAAATCCTGTAACCGTTCCTCATAGGACATGGTTTGCAGACCAGACACCATTCTGGTCGCTCTTCTCTGAACCTTGCTCCAGTTTGTTGATTTTTTTTTAAAAATGTGGTGCCCAAAACTGGACACAGTATTCCAGATGAGGTCTGACCAAAGAGGAGTAGAGGGCAATAATGACTTCACGTGATCTAGACTGTATGCTTCTGTTAATAAATCCCAGAATTGTATTTGCCTTTTTTGCTGCTGCATCACACTGTTGACTCATGTTCAGTCTGTGATCTATTAGTATAACCAAGTCTTTTTCACATGTGCTGTTGCTTAGCCTTATTCCTCCCATTCTGTATACGCTTTTTTTCATTTTTATTTTCCAGATGTAGTACTTTGCATTTTTCCCTGTTAAAAACCATTCTGTTAGTTGCTGCCCACTGCTCCAGTTTATTTATATCTTTTTGAATCCTCTCTCTCTCTTCTCTAGTATTAGCTATCCCTCCTAGCTTTGTGTCATCAGCAAATTTAATCAGTTTACCCTCAATTCCTTCATCTAAATCATTGATAAAGATGTTGAACAATACAGGGCCCAAGACAGAGCCCTGTGGTACCCCACTTAATACATTCTTCCAACTGGATGTGCAGCCATTTACTACCCTACCACTCTTTGGGTCCTATCACTAAGCCAGTTATGAATCCACCTAACAGTTGCCTTGTCCATTCCATACTTAGTCATTTTTTCAATAAGGATTGTGTGAGATACTTTGTCAAATGCTTTGCTGAAGTCAAGATATAATATATCTACAGCATTTCCCTGATCCACCCATTCAGTGATTCTGTCATAGAAGGAAATTAAATTAGTCTGACATGACTTATTAGTTACAAACCCATGCTGACTCTGGTTAATCACTTCATTCTTGTCCAGGTACTTACATACATGTTGTTTAATAATTTGTTCAAAGATCTTTCCTGGTATAGATGTCAGACTCACCGGCCTATAGTTCCCTGGGTCCACCTTCTTCCCCTTTTTGAAGATAGGAGCAACATTTGCTCTTCTCCAGTCTTCTGGGACTTCTCCTGTTCTCCAAGAAGTGGAGAGTGGTTCAAAAATTTCTTCTGCTATCTCCTTCAGTACTCTGGGGTGTAATTCATCTGGACCTGGAGACTTGAATTCATTTATGTTAGCTAAGTGTTTCCTCACTATTTTTCTGTTTATAGATATCCTGGATTCTTCTATTCCCTTAATAGGACAGTGAAGATCAGTTGATTTACATTTCCTTTCTGAGAGAAAACAGATGCAAAATAGGAATTTAAAAGTTCGGCCTTCTCAACATCCTTACTTACCATTTCATAATTTTCATCCTGTAAAAATCCCATAGCATCTTTGACTTTTCTTTTACTTTTGACATATCCCCAAAATCCTTTTATATTGCTTTTGAAATCTCTTGCAAGCCTTAATTCATTGTAAGCTTTAGCTAATCTGATTATTGCCCTGCAGGTTCTGCAGACATCATTATATTCTTCTTTAGATATGCCTCCCTCTTTCCATTTGGTAAACATTGTTTTCTTCCTTTTTAGCATGTGTTTAAGTTTTTTGTTCATCCATCCTGGTTTCGTTAATGCTTCCACTTCTTCCCTCTTTTCGGAATTGTTAATGATTGTGCTTTGAGAATCTCATTTTTCAAGATTTCCCATCCTTCCTGGACATTTTTGTCCATAAGGATATCCAGCCATTGGATCCCTCCGATTCTCTTTCTGAGTCCCTTAAAATCTGCCTTTCTGAAATCTAACCTTGAAGTCTGAGTCTTCACAGGTCTTCCTCCTCTAGTTATCCAAAATTCTAAAATAGCATGGTCGCTCCCTCCTAGGGTCCCAGCCACTATTACCTCCTCAACCATTTCCTCTCTCATCATATATTATGATGGTACACCTCAGAGCTCCTATGTAGTATGATGTTCACCTCATAGCGCCCTATATAATATAATGGTTCACCTCACAGTCCCCCCCATTTACTATGTTGGTCCACCCCACAGCCCCTTTTATACTATGATGGTCCAACTCACAGTGCCCTATATATAGTGTGATGGTCCCCCACAACCACCCAAAGTTTAAAAAATCTCTATAATCACCTAATTCATACATCTCATTCTCAGCAGCGCCGGACTCCTCTCTATCTATTTTTTGCAGTGGATTCTGGTAGCGCGATGCAGTGAAGTTATTGCACTGCCGACGTCACCTGTTGGTGCTGGCATTCGGCAGGTTGCAGCCAGAAAAGACAACAATGGCCTGCTGAAGCAAGTGAAGGAGCCAGCAACTTTGTGCTCCATCACAACTGTTAACAGTTTTGGCGTCTTGAGGATGCAGAGTCTGATAACAAGGTAGAAGACAAGGTGGCCCATGATCAGACCAGACAGGCCCTTCTGGCATTTGCCAGAATTGCCAGATGGCCAGTCCGGCCCTGGCCAAGGGTATCTGTTGGCAGGCCCAGACTGGCCCATGGGGGAACAAGGGAATCTCCCAGTGGGCCCCTGTGCAGACAGGGGCCCCTACCCTACTATATGGGTAGTACTTGGAATGATTCACATGTTAATTTGTTAAGAGATTACTTAGGTTCATACAGATGAAGACTTTAGTCTAAGAGAGGATTGGCATTAGGTTTAGGTCCTGGAAAACGAGAATCGCTTTAGCATGGCTTCCAGGTACACATAAATTGGCCAATTTATGAGCTAAGAATTCTCAATTTTTCATATTTCTAATGCAGTAATGAAATTCAATTTTCATATTTCATATTTGCATGCTATGGCGCTTCAGAGTGCTGCCTTATTTGTTTGAGTGTATATGAGTTGGTGACTCTAGGTAGGCACCTGTTCACACTTGGATAAGGTATGGATGTGACGGTCAGTTTTTTTATATTCGTACAGAAAAAAGCAGCATCTCATCATTCATTATAATAATAATAATAATTTTATTTCTATAGCTCCAACATATTCCGAAACACTTTACATTAAACTACCTAGTTTATTATTATATAGAGACATAGGTAAATTTGTGAACAAGTGTAGTGTAATATTTGTATGCAGGTGAAAAGTGGGCCCCCAAAGTCATTGTTTCTGATGGGCCCTTGGCACCCCAGTCCGACACTATCTGTTGGCCAGTATCTCACCACCCTCACAGCTTGCCTGATAAGGGAGCCAGGAAAGATAACTGTTACCTAACTTATTTGTTCGGCCTACAGTTTACATTATGTGGTCCTGTGTACACCCCCAATATAATGACTTAGGGAAGCCAGCAGTGGCGTACCGTCAATAGTAGCAGACCACGTAGCTGCTATGTGGCCCGGACAGGTGAAGGGGCCTGCGACGGCCGCAGCGGTTTGGCAGCTGTGCTGTGCTGACAGTGCTATCTCCTTTAATTAAATGTAAGCGCCGGCTGCTGTATACCCCCTTGAAGCTCCCCTTTCCTTGTTTCCTGGTCAGCAGTTGGCTGAAGTCTCTGGCTTGATTTGCATAAGAACACCACGCCTCCTGGCAGCCAAGAGAGCACACACGTGCATTGCAGGAAGCAGGTAAGCAGAAAAACATTCATGAGCCTCTCTCACTCAGGGAGAGGGACACACACACAAGACGGTGAGCCCGGCTGGCTGGGGACGGGGTGGATTTTTTTGTTAAATGTGTCCCCAGGTTGCAGTCAAAAACACCTGTTGATTTTTTTTTTTTTTGGGGGGGAGGGGCCATTCAGACTTTTGCTATGGGGCCCCATGATTTCTATGTAGGCCCCTGGACGCCAGTCATAAAGTTTCATAATCTTATGTGATTAAATAGATAGTAATCTTAGAGAAACACTTTAAAGACCACCTGTCACCCTTTTTATGGCACATAAGATTTGTGGTGAAGTAAAAATCAAGCAGCTGCAGGACTAAAACAGACGAGATTAAATGTTCACGACTTGATTCGGCTCCATGTGAAAAATACATCATGGTCTGACTTTTTGTTTCCAAGTGTCACAGACTAGTGCTGATTTATTCTACAACTGGTTAAAGTCATGGATATCTTTAAAAGTAAAATATTACAAAATAGTATACTAGAAAAACCCCACAAGCCTGGGCAGCAGTGTAACTTGAAGCATGTTGGCCCCATTGCAAAATATTCAACAGGACCCCCAACAATCACAGGTTTTTAATAGCATATTTCCCAGAGGAGCATTGCGGCTTTAAGTCTCCTCATCTGCATGCTTAGCATGTTGATCTCCGCAAGGAGTGACAATATTTCTTGGACAATGGTCTGACGCCTCTCACACAGCCAAACCAGATCTCCGCTTTGCACTGACAAGGGCTGAACCCCGAAACACAGTGTCTGCAAATTGAGATTCTGGTTTGGCTATTATCCTAGGTCATGTGATAAGGCTCGTTAAAGGGTCGACATTGACTTGTAGGATTGCTACCTTCCAAAAGGTGGCACTAGAGTTCTAGCTCTCTTCCTCTCTGGAGAGACAATTTGCATAATTAGCATATTTCCCAGAGGAGCATTGCGGCTTTAAGTCTCCTCATCTGCATGCTTAGCATGTTGATCTCCGCAAGGAGTGACGATATTTCTTGGACAATGGTCTGACGCCTCTCACACAGCCAAACCAGATCTCCGCTTTGCACTGATGAGGGGCTGAACCCCGAAACACAGTGTCTGCAAATTGAGATTCGGGTTTGGCTATTATCCTAGGTCATGTGATAAGGCTGTTAAAGGGTCGACATTGACTTGTAGGATTGCTACCTTCCAAAAGGTGGCACTAGAGTTCTAGCTCTCTTCCTCTCTGAAGAGACAATTTGCATAATTAGCATATTTCCCAGAGGAGCATTGCGGCTTTAAGTCTCCTCATCTGCATGCTTAGCATGTTGATCTCCGCAAGGAGTGACGATATTTCTTGGACAATGGTCTGACGCCTCTCACACAGCCAAACCAGATCTCCGCTTTGCACTGACGAGGGGCTGAACCCCGAAACACAGTGTCTGCAAATTGAGATTCTGGTTTGGCTATTATCCTAGGTCATGTGATAAGGCTCGTTAAAGGGTCGACATTGACTTGTAGGATTGCTACCTTCCAAAAGGTGGCACTAGAGTTCTAGCTCTCTTCCTCTCTGAAGAGACAATTTGCATAATTAGGTTTTTAATAGTAATGGTCTTTTCATATGAGACAAAGGGACCTTGTGGGTCACCTTAGTCTACAGGGTCTGGGTGTTATGGCAACATCTGTTCCTATTAGGATATGTGCACACGTTACGGATTTTGTTGCGGATCCGCAGCGTTTTTGGACGTGCAGAATTGCACCAAATCCGCAATGTAGTGCACAACCAATGTTAATCTATGGGAATTCCTGAATTGGTGTGCAAAAGCTAAGGAAAAATTTGCGCGGATTCGCAGCATTTTATTTTCCGTAGAATGTCAATTCTTTTTGCGGACCTGCAGCATTTCTGCACCCATTGACTTCCATTGAGTCAGTCAAATCCGCAGCAAAACCGCAGGTGTAAGAAGGTCGCGGATTTGCTGTGGATGTGCGTGTGAAAAACACAGCAGAAGTGTGTGGGCGGAGACTGTGTGAGTGGAGAAGATGCACGTCTGCGGGTGTCTGTGTGTATCTGTGCGTGTGTGCGTGGGGGTCTGCGGGTGTGTGCACGGCTGTGTGAGTGTGTGTGCGGGTGTCTGTGTGTAGGCAGGCATCATCCGATGGGACTACTAGTCCCATCCGGCTATGTCTGCTGTCACATAGAACAGTGAAAGCATTATCCAATGATGTATAGGAGTCCCATCATCCAACTACTGTGTTCAATAGTAAAAAAAAAACATTCACATACTCACCAAACAGCTAATCCCCAATGCCCTCAATCGGCAGCAAAAAAAATAAAGTAATAAACCAACACAAATACTCCCTGTTCCGATGTAATCCATTTAATAATTAGTGTCTCACGACGATCTCCTGTGTAGAGTGGTCACATCGGGAGATGTGACCGCTCCACAGGGGGCTGCGGTGCAGTGGGCAGGGGTGGATCACTGGAGTTCGTTCTGTCACTTGCGGCACTGCTGTGTGGGAAAATTCTCACCCAGCGGTAGTGTCGTAAAGTGAGAGCACGAACTCCAATGAACTACACTGTGGGAGTATTATCTCCGGTCAGTGTATCATCAGAGGCCCTGTAGAGAGGACAGCTCCACACGGGAGATCGTCGTATGACACTCGTTATTAAATGGATTACATCGGAACAGGGAGTATTTGTGTTTTTTTTGCAGGAGATCGAGGGCATCTCAGGAAATAGGCGTATAATAAATATGGCAAACTGTGTTGTGTTTTATTTAATTAAAAGACTTTATTCTGGCTGTTTATTTAACATGTAACAACTATAGGATTAGTAATGGAGAGGTGTCTTATTGACACCTCTCCATTACTAAGCCGTGGACTTGAGGTCGCCTTACAATACAAAGGTGACATCAACCCCACATTTATTACCCCACTTGCCACCACTACAGGGCAAGTGGGAAGAGAGCGGCTTAGTGCCGGAATTGGCGCATCTTAGAGATGCGCCATTTCTGGGGCGGCTGAGAGCTGGTATTTTTAGCCAGGAAGGGGCCAATATCCATGGTCCCTTCCTAAGCTATTAATATCAGCCCGCAGCTGTCTGGATAGCTTTTTCTGTCTATTAGTTATAGACTCCACGTCATTTTTTTTGGGGGGCCCCTATTTTAATAGCCAGTAAAGGCTAAATATACTGTTGTGAGCTGATATTGATAGTCTGTGAAGATCCATGGGTATTACCCCTTTCCCAGGCTATAAATATCTGCCCCCAGTCACTGGCTTTCCTGTTTTGGTTTTGAAAATTGCGCGGGAGCCAACGCCATTTTGTTTTTCCATTTTTTTTTTATTAAACAGATATTGTGTTTAAGGACGGGGTCACACTTGCAAGAAACTCGCACCTCAAAACCCGGCACTGCCGCCGGCACTCTGGACTGGAGTGTGCGGCTGCATGTATTTCTATGCAGCTGAACGCTCCAGTCCCAGTGCCAGAGGCAGTGTCAGGTATTGAGGTGCGAGACTTGTGAGAGTGTCTCGCAAGTGTGACCCCGGCCTTAACACAGATTTTGTGTGTGTGTGTATCTTTATTTAACGCTTTATGTACAATTTCATTATGCTCATTACTAAACATCGGGCTTGGTATTATCTATCTATAGATCTATCTATCTATATATATATATATATATATATCTTTCTATCTATAGATATATCTATCTATCTATCTATAGATATATTCACTTATATTTGTTTTGAGTGTGTAAACATTACTTTAGAACACAGTATGTGATGATATTATGGTCTTCAATGGAGTATGTAAAAGAAGAGGTTGGATAAAGAAATGACATCACAATTTTTTTTTGTTAAATAATATATCTTTAGCTTACAAAAACGCATACAAATCCCCATGAAAAAAACGCATGAAAATCTGCATCATATATACATCAAATCCGCGAGGATTTTTAACTGCATTTTCTGCCAAGAGAGGAAGAATCTGCGCAGAAAATTCCACAGGCAAATCCGCAACGTGTGCACATTCCCTTATAGTTACGCCCCTGAGACTCGGTAATATGAGGGTGAATCTAATATTTTCTGCTGTTGGCACTGTCTAAGTGCTCCGCAAGAATGAATGCATTTATCAGGTCTTTTCCAACTGGGGTGTGGGAAAAAATGACTGCCCCACAAAAGAAGAGCAGCACGCAGAGGTTCGTTTTTGTGGTCTTATTGTGTGTCTGGTGCTGATATTTATGGAAGACTTTGTGCACAGCATGAAGATAGTGTTTTGTGGTGAAGAATGTGTATAAGTGGATAGAAAAATATTTAGAATTGAGAGTCCTCGGTGGTTGATACCTTTTAATGGCTAACTGAAAAGAGGTATCAACCACCAAGGACTCTCAAGTCTAAATATTTTTCTATCTACTGGCTAACACGGTACGAAGATATACATCTTTCCTATATAAGTGGATAGTGAAGTTCAAGGAAAGTGTGTCAGCCATGAAGGAGATGGATGCCCAACCACAACAGATGACAACATTGAGTGTATACATGAACTGATTTTGTTGGTTCGGACTATCACCTGTTTGGTCCCCTGAAAAAAGCCCAACAATGAAGAAGATTCACCTCTCATGAAGAGGTGAAGACAGCAGTGGCTCGCAGCTCAGCCTTAAATAATTTTAATGAGGGAATGCAAATTCTTTATTGACAGACGGACAAAGTGTTTTGAAAATCGGGGAATAATTATCTTTTCTGGAAGATGATTAAAATAAATTCTACAACTAGTGTGCAGATAACTTTTGAATCAATAGTACATCAAAAAGTACAATATAACGCTAGGTGCAGACGACCGTGTATTCTTTCACCCAAGGGAATCAGGTCGATAATGAAAATCACACTCTGATCAGAGTTTGAACATAGTGTAATCTGATTCTCTCAGATGAGAAGATGGAGAAAAAAATGTCTCTATCTTCTCCATTCTGTTAGTCCGTGGAAATCAAACTGCACTCAGATATTATCTGAATGCAATCTGATTGTTTCCATGGACTCATTGCGATCCGAATATGGGATCAAACTGGGATATGCTGCAATTTTTCCCTCGGATCGTTGAGGTCCGAAGAAAAAATTGGACATATGTACGGCCCCATAGCATAACATTGGTCTGAGTGTGAGCTGATGTTTTGTCAGATCGCACTTGTTCCGAAAATACGGCCATGTGCACGAGCCGATAAACAGCAACATGTCATTTGGTTGGGTTTGGCAACGTAAATAAAGGCACAGTTACAACATTACTGTGGAGTATGGTGGCACCACTCGAGCAGTGGCGAACGAAGAATAACTAATCCACGCATAAGAGAATATTCTAGTGTATCTAATATATAAAGCTGAATGTATGTATGTGTGTATGTATGTATTTGGGTATGTTTGTCCGGGATTGGAATCCGCACCGTCGCACTTACGGCATGAAATTTTGCATGCCCGCACGTCTCGACCCCGAAAGCGTCCTAGGCTATGTTTTGAATCGAAATTTTAACCCCGCGCGTTCCAAATCGCCAAACAATTTTGGCCCTATCTACATAATGGGGAGAAAGCTGAATGCTTGTGTGTATGTCCGGCATAGGAATCTGCATTTACGGGCATGAAATTTTGCACACCCGCACGTCTCGACCCCGGGAGCGTCATAGGCTAGGTTTTTAGTCGAAATTTTAACCCCGCGCATTCCAAATCGGCAAATAATTTTGGCCTGGGATAGGAATCTGCACCGTTGTACTTACGGGCATGAAATTTTGCATGCCCGCACATCTCAACCCCAGGAGCATTATAGGCTATGTGTTGAATGGAAATTTTAACCCCCGCACGTTCCAAATCGCCAAACTATTTTGGCCCTATCTACATAATGGGGAGAAAGCTGAATACTTGTATATAGATATAATCATTACAATTTGTTATAACTAACCGTAGTTAGGTACTATGCCCGGGCAGCGCCGGGCTCTTCAGCTAGTGTTATTCTATGCAACAAAAGATTTAGAAAAGCAGAACAACATCTTTTCATAGTGATTAGATTAAATTCCCAGAAAGCAGAAAATCTCTGAAGACGTCTACATAATAAGGCAATAGAAAGGTCCACAGACAGTGAGTAACACTTACAGTTTTCCTTGTATAAGAAGTTATTACACTCTGAAGTTACTGGGAGAATCCTTCTACAAGCTTCCTCAGCGCAGAACTTCTCTAGCTGAGAATGTCCAGGAAGGGAAATCTTGGGATTAGGCTGATAAGAGCACTATGCTCTAAAATGTTTACACTAGAAGCAGAGAAGTCATTGGCAGCCTGCCCTGTTCTTACTGCATCAGTCTGCTGGGACCCCACAGAGCACTTGTTAATGAGATCTGGGCTCAATCAGGTCTTGCTGCTACAGGCTGCCAGCTGTAAACTTTACTTCCCCTCCTCAAATGACACAGCTGGAAACCCCACTCCCACACTTCTGTGCTCAGACTTCCCAGATTCCCATGCTACAGGGGTTCACATCACATGCATCCTACCACCATCTCACCTCTGAGGAATCCCAGCAGTGGGAGATGGAATGGAAGATTAACTGTGTGCAGGGCAGGAGGATAGTTCTGTCTCTTGCTAAAACCTCAGAGGTGTTGGAAATGGGAGACAAGGCTGGATACATTATAAAAACAGGTCATAACTGGAGACAGACAAGGTGTACTGGTGGATGTGACGGGTGCAGAAGGATTTGTAATATGACTTATTAATAAAGTTATTTGAACACATTAGCGTGCCAAGGTTAGACATATTAGTACCATCCCCCTAGTTTGTTAGGGAAGGCAAAGCCTGTCCCTATTGTGTACACATTAGTGTATTTGTTATGACCCACAAGGGGCGATTACAAATAGTTATGCAATCATAGTAGCCTTTGGAATAATTCATGCTTTGATGTATTGCTTGGTGTCATTATGTCTGATTAAATGTAAATTGCTGCTCTGTAATACCACTGGAGACCAGTAGTGCTATAAGGATTGGGAAGAGACTGTATTGGAGGATGTCTGATCAACATCCTCTATAGTGTGGTCACTATTGTGACCAGAGATCTTGGCAGTTGGCAATTGGTAGTCGGAGAGAGTGAAGCGCGACTAAAGATGAGGCATAGAGTACAAGGGCTGCTAGGATTGAATACCTTGCCAGATAGGGGTTAGCATCCTCAATAATCAGAACCTCCCATTCCCGTCTCCAAGACTTTTCATGTGCTGCACCAATTCCTTGGAATTCACTACCCAGGTTAATATGATTAATCCCAATCCCCACAGTTTTAAGCGTGCCCTAAAAACGCATTTCTTCAGACTGGCCTACGGTCTCAACGCATTAACCTAACTATCCCTGTGTTGCCCGTTCAAATTTTTTTTTACCATAATCAGGTTCTTCGCATCATGTTCTCACCCACTTTATGCATTTAATAACCCTCTGTGTCTGTACTGTTACATACTTTGGCTGTTAACCGGTTCATGCAGAATTACATGAACACCCGATTCGAACATTATGGCTGGTCTGAACAATGAAAGCAATTGTTACCATCTACCTTTCATGTCTCCCCTTTCTCCTCATAGATTGTAAGCTTGCGAGCGGCTCGCATTCCTCTTGGTATCTACTTTGATCTGTGTTTATTGTTATGCTGTAATGTCTATTGTCTGTACAAGTCCCCTCTATAATGTAAAGTGCTGCGGAATATGTTGGCGCTATAGAAATAAAATTATTATTATTATTATTATTAATCTTTTCAGAGCCCATCGCAGCAAGACCAAACCTTTGGCCATATCAGAGTATGAGTCCCGTTGCCATCCAGCTGGGACCTGTATGGAAATCCAGTGTTGCAGCTAAATGTTGATGAAGCTGTGAATCATTGATCTGTGATCTAGTAAACCGTTTGAACTGTTTATACCAAGGTCTGGTCTACCTTCTTGCTGGGAACTGGTCTGGGTCGCCATGATATCCCAAACTGTACAACACAGCAGAATAGCCATAGCACTGCTCGACACCTACAGTACAGGCCAAAAGTTTGGATACACCTTCTCATTCAAAGATTTTTCTGTATTTTCATGACTATGAAAATTGTAGAATCACACTGAAGGCATCAAAACTATGAATTAATACATGTGGAATTATACATTACACTTTACAAAAAAGTGTGAAACAACTGAAAATATGTCTTATATTCTAGGTTCTTCAAAGTAGCCACCTTTTGCTTTGATTACTGCTTTGCACGCAGAAAAGATGAACAGCTGGACTCTACATGCCTGGTTCCCACCGTGAAGCATGGAGGAGGTGGTGTGATGGTGTGGGGGTGCTTTGCTGGTGACACTGTTGGGGATTTATTCAAAATTGAAGCGGTGAGCGGTCCAGCTCACCCCAAACCATCTCGATTGGGTTCAGGTCTGGTGACTGTGGAGGCCAGGTCATCTGGCGTAGCACCCCAACACTCTACTTCTTGGTCAAATAGCCCTTACACAGCCTGGAGGTGTGTTTGGGGTCATTGTCCTGTTGAAAAATAAATGATGGTCCAACTAAACGCAAACCGGATGGAATAGCATGCCGCTGCAAGATGCTGTGGTAGCCATGCTGGTTCAGTATGCCTTCAATTTTGAATAATCCCCAACAGTGTCACCAGCAAAGCACCCCCACACCATCACACCTTCTCCTCCATGCTTCACGGTGGGAACCAGGCATGTAGAGTCCATCCGTTCACCTTTTCTGCGTGCAAAGCAGTAATCAAAGCAAAAGGTGGCTACTTTGAAGAACCTAGAATATAAGACATATTTTCAGTTGTTTCACACTTTTTTGTAAAGTGTAATGTATAATTCCACATGTGTTAATTCATAGTTTTGATGCCTTCAGTGTGATTCTACAATTTTCATAGTCATGAAAGTACAGAAAAATCTTTGAATGAGAAGGTGTGTCCAAACTTTTGGTCTGTACCGTACGTCTCGACCTAATAGTGCCTCCTGGCCCTACTACTTGGGTGTGGCATACACTGCATATTCACCATTTTTTTAAAGAGGTATGGAATGCCAGGAGTACATTACCTGCCTGACTACACTGTGGCAATTGTAAAGTTCGGAGAAGGAGGCATACTTAACATCACTTCATCCGACACTTTGCATTGTGCTTGGTGATGTAAGGGTTACTGCTTAGCAATGGACTAGGAACTGCTGATCTGTGATGTCCCAGGTAGTGACCACCTCTGTACAAGGTATGATAATCCACTGTAGGGCGTTATGGGGAAGTCTGTGCAGAAAGGCAAGACTGGTCCCAGATGCTTCAGCAATGTAACAAATGGTGCCAGGTAAGTTTTTTGCTTTTTTTTGCGATCTGCAAATTGAATCTCAGCCTATTCAAATACACGTGAAACCACAAATTTCAGTAAATTCTACCCAAACTCTAACCTCCTCTCACCTCCAGTTAGCAGGGCTATTTGAAAAGTGCACCAAAGTAAAACATATTAGTCCTCTCTTTGTTATTTGTTCTGCACACATTAAGAATTATTTTCCTAATTTACAAATAACTTTAGGGTGGTATAAGGAAATGACGGACATTTTTTTTTTTTTTGCTACAATTGCTATACAATCCTGTGCAAAAATAAGCAGTGAATACATTGTCTAGATTGTGTCATATACAGTCAGGGCCAGAAATATTTGGACAGTGACACAATTTTCGCGAGTTGGGCTCTGCATGCCACCACATTGGATTTGAAATGAAACCTCTACAACAGAATTCAAGTGCAGATTGTAACGTTTAATTTGAAGGGTTGAACAAAAATATGTGTTAGAAAATGTAGGAATTGTACACATTTCTTTACAAACACTCCACATTTTAGGAGGTCAAAAGTAATTGGACAAATAAACATAACCCAAACAAAATATTTTTATTTTCAAAATTTTGTGGCGAATCCTTTGGAGGCAATCACTGCCTTAAGTCTGGAACCCATGGACATCACCAAACGCTGGGTTTCCTCCTTCTTAATGCTTTGCCAGGCCTTTACAGCCGCAGCCTTCAGGTCTTGCTTGTTTGTGGGTCTTTCCCTCTTAAGTCTGGATTCGAGCAAGTGAAATGCATGCTCAATTGGGTTAAGATCTGGTGATTGACTTGGCCATTGAAGAATGTTCCACTTTTTTGCACTCATGAACTCCTGTGTAGCTTTGGCTGTATGCTTGGGGTCATTATCCATCTGTACTATGAAGCGCCGTCCAATCAAGTTTGCAGCATTTGGCTGAATCTGGGCTGAAAGTATATCCCGGTACACTTCAGAATTCATCCGGCTACTCTTGTCTGCTGTTATGTCATCAATAAACACAAGTGACCCAGTGCCATTGAAAGCCATGCATGGCCATGCCATCACGTTGCCTCCACCATGTTTTACAGAGGATGTGGTGTGCCTTGGATCATGTGCCGTTCCCTTTCTTCTCCAAACTTTTGGCTTCCCATCATTCTGGTACAGGTTGATCTTTGTCTCATCTGTCCATAGAATACTTTTCCAGAACTGAGCTGGCTTCTGGAGGTGTTTTTCAGCAAATTTAACTCTGGCCTGTCTATTTTTGGAATTGATGAATGGTTTGCATCTAGATGTGAACCCTTTGTATTTACTTTCATGGAGTCTTCTCTTTACTGTTGACTTAGAGACAGATACACCTACTTCACTGAGAGTGTTCTGGACTTCAGTTGATGTTGTGAAGGGGTTTCTCTTCACCATGGAGAGTATTCTGCGATCATCCACCACTGTTGTCTTCCGTGGGCTCCCAGGTCTTTTTGGATTGATGAGTTCACCAGTGCTTTCTTTCTTTCTCAGGATGTACCAAATTGTAGATTTTGCCACTTCTAATGTTGTAGCAATTTCTTGGATGGGTTTTTTTCCGTTCTTGCAGCTTAAGGATGGCTTGTTTCACCTGCATGGAGAGCTCCTGTGACCACATGTTTCCTTCACAGCAAAACCTTCCAAATGCAAACACCACACCTCAAATCAACTCCGGCCCTTTCATCTGCTTAATTGAGAATGACATAACAAAGGGATTGCCCACACCTGTCCATGAAATAGCCTTGGAGTCATTTGTCCAATTACTTTTGGTCCCTTTAAAAACAGGGTGGCACATGTTAAGGAGCTGAAACTCCTAAACCCTTCATCCAATTTTAATGTGGATACTCTCAAATGAAAGCTGAAAGTCTGAACTTCAACTGCATCTGATTTGTTTTGTTTCAAATTCATTGTGGTAATGTCTATAACCAAAATTAGATAAATGTTGTCTCTGTCCAAATATTTATGGACCTAACTGTATTACTGATAAATAGTGCATACTGAGGCCAGATAAATACTGAATAGAGTGCCTAAACATTGCATCACTGCCGATATAGTACGACAACCTCAGCGTAGTCAGAAGTCACAGTGTGAGACTTATAAGCCATTCTCTTTTTACATTTCCATAAAAGTGCTGTTTCTTTCTTTAAGATGTAACTTCAATCACTCTTCGCTTTTATCACTCTCCACCTCATCTCTATGTGCTGTTCTTTGTGTTGGGCAACAACCAACAACAAGTCTTCAAACAGAGGCTGGACAGACATCTGTCTGGGATGATTTAGAGAATCCTGCTTTGAGCAGGGGGTTGGACCAGATGGCCCAGGAGGTCCCTTCCAACTCTACCATTCTATGATTCTATGATTCTATAACCTGTAGACAACTCGTCATCTTGTTAAAGTGGTGAATGAGGACAAGGAAAGACGGAGACCACATGTGGGGAAGGAAACTGTCACTTCATTAAGAAAAATGGTAAAGCCAAATTCAGTTCATAGGGGTTGTAGAGGGGGTAACTATGATTACTGCGGCATCTAACAACCTTTCCGAGCCAATCACTCCAACAGTTACATGTATTACATTTTGTGAGTTCTACAAAAATACTTCAAGATTTCACAAACTAAACTGTAATTGTACAGTCTGCAACTTCTGGAAAATAATACCTATCCACAAAATTCTATGTTAAGGTCTCCTTTTGCATTAGATAAAAATTGTCCAATACCACGATTCAGTTAAGTACCTTATTTACAGTTAGGTCCATAAATATTTGGACAGATACAACATTTATCTAATTTTGGTTCTAGACATTACCACAATGAATTTGAAACAAAACAAATCAGATGCAGTTGAAGTTCAGACTTTTAGCTTTCATTTGAGGGTATCCACATTAAAATTGGATGAAGGGTTTAGGAGTTTCAGCTCCTTAACATGTGCCACCCTGTTTTTAAAGGGACCAAAAGTAATTGGACAAATGACTCCAAGGCTATTTCATGGACAGGTGTGGGCAATCCCTTTGTTATGTCATTCTCAATTAAGCAGATGAAAGGGCCGGAGTTGATTTGAGGTGTGGTGTTTGCATTTGGAAGGTTTTGCTGTGAAGGAAACATGCGGTCACAGAAGCTCTCCATGCAGGTGAGACAAGCCATCCTTAAGCTGCAAGAACAGAAAAAAAACCATCCAAGAAATTGCTACAACATTAGAAGTGGCAAAATCTACAATTTGGTACATCCTGAGAAAGAAAGAAAGCACTGGTGAACTCATCAATCCAAAGAGACCTGGGAGCCCACGGAAGACAACAGTGGTGGATGATCGCCGCATACTTTCTTTGGTGAAGAAGAACCCGTTCACAACATCAACTGAAGTCCAGAACACTCTCAGTGAAGTAGGTGTATCTGTCTCTAAGTCAACAGTAAAGAGAAGACTCCATGAAAGTAAATACAAAGGGTTCACATCTAGATGCAAACCATTCATCAATTCCAAAAATAGACAGGCCAGAGTTAAATTTGCTGAAAAACACCTCCAGAAGCCAGCTCAGTTCTGGAAAAGTATTCTATGGACAGATGAGACAAAGATCAACCTGTACCAGAATGATGGGAAGCCAAAAGTTTGGAGAAGAAAGGGAACGGCACATGATCCAAGGCACACCGCATCCTCTGTAAAACATGGTGGAGGCAACGTGATGGCATGGGCATGCATGGCTTTCAATGGCACTGGGTCACTTGTGTTTATTGATGACATAACAGCAGACAAGAGTAGCCGGATGAATTCTGAAGTGTACCGGGATATACTTTCAGCCCAGATTCAGCCAAATGCTGCAAACTTGATTGGACAGCGCTTCATAGTACAGATGGATAATGACCCCAAGCATACAGCCAAAGCTACACAGGAGTTCATGAGTGCAAAAAAGTGGAACATTCTTCAATGGCCAAGTCAATCACCAGATCTTAACCCAATTGAGCATGCATTTCACTTGCTCAAATCCAGACTTAAGAGGGAAAGACCCACAAACAAGCAAGACCTGAAGGCTGCGGCTGTAAAGGCCTGGCAAAGCATTAAGAAGGAGGAAACCCAGCGTTTGGTGATGTCCATGGGTTCCAGACTTAAGGCAGTGATTGCCTCCAAAGGATTTGCCACAAAATATTGAAAATAAAAATATTTTGTTTGGGTTATGTTTATTTGTCCAATTACTTTTGACCTCCTAAAATGTGGAGTGTTTGTAAAGAAATGTGTACAATTCCTACATTTTCTAACACATATTTTGTTCAACCCTTCAAATTAAACGTTACAATCTGCACTTGAATTCTGTTGTAGAGGTTTCATTTCAAATCCAATGTGGTGGCATGCAGAGCCCAACTCGCGAAAATTGTGTCACTGTCCAAATATTTCTGGCCCTGACTGTATATATTGTCAATATATATAGACAAATGATGTACCGTATTTTTCGGACCATAAGATGCACTTTTTTTCCTCCAAATTTGGGAGGAAAGTGTGGGTGCGTCTTATGGTCGGAATGTAACATGTGGGGAGGGGGCAAGGGGCAGCGGTGGAGTGGGATTGCAGGAGGCAGGAAAATATCCCCTCCTCTGCAGGAAACAAGCACTGGGGAAACCCCTGGTCCAGATACTTAAGTGCAGTGAATATTAATCAGCCGCTTCCCCCCCACCCATCAGCTGAGCAGTGAGTGGGGAGCAGCTAATGACAGAGCCACATGGTTCCCCAGCGCTGGATTCCTGCAGCAGCTGGGCAGATCAGTGTCTGAAGTAGAAGGAGGCAGCAGGAGCAGAGTGCAGCAGGAGGCATCGCATACCTGACAGCCTGGGGGCTGTGCTGATGCCATGATGAATGCTCCTGTGAAGGACCTGTGATGAGGTCATGAAGAGGGCGGGCTGGAGCATCACATGACCAAAGCCCTGCCTCTTCATGATGTCATCACAGGTCCTTCAGACACACTGTATAACAGAGAATTAATTAAAAGGTTAGGCTACTTTCACACTTGCGTTTTTTTGAGCAGCGCATCGTGCGCACATGAAACGCTTTAAAAAAACGCATCTCTGTCTCTATCATATGTGTCTTTATCATCTGCCTCTATCATCTCTGCCTCTATCATCTCTGTCTCTATCATCTCTGTCTCTATCATCTCTGTCTCTATCATCTGTCTCTATCATCTCTGTCTCTATCATCTGTCTCTATCATCTATGTCTCTATCATCTGTCTCTATCATCTCTGTCTCTATCATCTCTGTCTCTATCATCTCTGTCTCTATCATCTGTCTCTATCATCTCTGTCTCTATCATCTCTGTCTCTATCATCTGTCTCTATCATCTCTGTCTCTATCATCTCTGTCTCTATCATCTGTCTCTATCATCTCTGTCTCTATTTCTATGCAGCCGCACGCTCCAGTCTGAGTGCCAGCGGCAGTGCCGGGTGTTCATGCGAGAGACTCACACGAAATCGTGCGAGTTTCTCGCATGTGTGACCCTGGCCTTATACTCACCCTCCAGCGTCTTCACATAGTAGTTTACAGACACCACACTGGTCCCGCAGCACCATCTCCTACCAGCAGCTTCCTACATAATAACATGCTATTATATATAATAACACCACATATAATAGTATGTTATTTATGTTATTAAATATTTTGCCACATTTTTTGCTTCAAATATATTTTTCCCTATTTTCCACCTCTAAAACCTGGGTGCGTCTTATAGTCCGGTGCGTCTTATAGTCCGAAAAAATACGGTAGGTGTTGAGAGCAGGCAGCGGGATGCAGTAATAGACGGGAGGCAGAGCAAGGGTTAAAGTGTTTACTTTTAACAAGTGGTTACTCCAGGCAGGGAGATTTATGGTAAACAGGGGAAATGCAGCAATAAGGAGTAAAATGCAGGTAAGAGGAGAGCAAAAAGAAAACTTATCCGCCCCAGTAGTCTCCCGGACTAGAATGTCACAAGGCAGAAGATGGTGACAAACTAAGGCAAATGAGTAGTGGATCCAGTCTGGTCCTGTGGAAGTAGATGAGCAGCGTCCCACCAGCAGTGGTGAGTCTCTGCGGTCTGTCGCGGGGTCCTTTATCCAGTACGGTCCTGTGGAAATAGAGGAGCAGAGTCCCGACGGCAGCGGGGAGTCTCTGAGGTCTGTCACAGAGTCCTTGATCCGGGAAGAAGTATAAGGAGAGAGTCACAGTTCAAGACCTTGCTGGGGCTCAACGTAGTCCGACAGACATGTACCGGGGAAAAGGATACAGTTCAAGGTAACGACCCCAGTCTAATTTAGGTGGTCACAGGCCAGGGACATTTGGCACCTAGCTTTGCGGTGGCCACCGGACACTCAGCCAGTCTCTGATCACAATCTCCGTGAGTGGTCGCATGTGCGCTGCAGCGCTGGCCTGTTCTGCGGCGGTGCTCAAGGGCTGGAGCACTGCCTTCTCTCTGAGGTCCTGTCTCTTCTTGCCAGATCTCCCTGCTTCCGTGCACGCTCCGGCTTATTTAGCTTAGCCACTCTCCCCGCTGGCAAGTGCAAAGGTCGGTGCGGTTCTCTAAGCTTTCCCCCCGACAACAGGGGAGACAGCCCCGACAGTTCTGGACCTGGCGTGAAAGAGGTACCCCCGTTCCAGTCCTTTTTCATACATAGGGGTAGAGTAGGATCTAGTCTTTGGAATTTCAATGGCCAATCCTAATGTTGGAGGGGAGATGAGGAGGGGAGAATAGTAGCTACCAGAGGAGTCTAGCGACGATTCTCTTATAGGGAATGTAGGAACTCTAGGATGAGCCAGAGCATTCCTGTCTATAGGTTCGGAGAAATAGCTGCCAGCAGAATCATCATACAGTGGATAGCTATCTTATACAATGGGGGGCTTTTCTGTGGATATTGAGATATATAATCCAGATAAAGGTTCACCATCAATGGGCAATAGGTGCTAGGTTAGGCATTAGAGATAAATTATATGAACAAAGAATAAGGGATACTTACACAATACACCTACAAGAGCTTTTATCACATGGCATTCTATATCTATAGATATTAATTGGTTCTCCATTTTCAGCTAAGGAATTTGCAGTAGTCTCGGAAGGCTTTCTACAAGATTTTGGGGTGTGTCTGAGGGAATTTTGGTCTTTCATTCAAAATAATATTTGTAAGGTTAGATGTTGGATGACAGGGTCTAGCTCACAATTTGCATTCTATTTCATCCCAAAGGTGTTCAATAGGGTTGATGTGTGAGCCAGTCAAGTTATTCCACACCAAACTCACCAAGTCTTAGGCTACTTTCACACTTGCGTTTTTTTGCGCAGCGCATCTTGCGCTATCGGACGCATGCGCAATGTTCCCCTATCTTTAACATGGCGGGCGCAGGGTCTAGCGCTTGCACGCGTTCATGTGCGTTTGTTGTGCGCTACGCATTTTCCCGGTGTGCGCCCATACGCGCTAGACGCTACATGTTGCATTTTTTTTTTCGGCCAACCGCTTTAAAGAAACGCGTGCGCACGTGTGCGCATGCTATGCGCAAAAAATAACATTGCAGTCTATGGGGGCGCTGGCGTGCGCATGGCTTTGCGCTCGTCAGCGCTTTTGCACGCACGCGATTTTTCTGTAAATAATGGAGCCAGAGATGATGGAGCCAGAGATGATGGAGACAGAGATAATGGAGACAGAGATGATGGAGCCAGAGATGATGGAGCCAGAGATGATGGAGACAAAGATGATGGAGCCAGAGATGATGGAGACAGAGATGATGGAGACAGAGATGATGGAGACAGAGATGATGGAGCCAGAGATGATGGAGCCAGAGATGATGGAGCCAAAGATGATAGAGACAGATAATAGATGATAGAGACAGAGATGATAGAAATGTGACACATAGACAACGCATGCGCCAAAAAAACGCAAACGCATGCAAAAACGCATGAAATCGCAGACAAACGCTGCGTTTTTTTGTCGAAATGCGCATGCTGATGCGACTAAATATTGCAGTGTTTACAAGCGTTTGCATGCGTTTTTTTAATGGGCTTCATGTGTATTCGAAACGCAGCGCAAAAAAACGCAAGTGTGAAAGTAGCCTTACTATAATGGATTTTGCTTTGTGCAGGGGTGCACAACCTGATTGGTTGCTATCATTTCTCTAAACTGCTTGAGCTGCCACTGTTCACTTCATATGGGTCATTAGCTCACTATAGTAGTGCCTCTGCTCTTTAGATATGGACTTAGAAAGAAAGATGTATATATAAGTAATTGATGGAAAGTCATAGTATCTGGATGTGTTAAATTGAAATGATTTTGTTTAGAGAAAGTCAGCA
Organism: Oophaga sylvatica; assembly: GCA_033576555.1. Lineage (NCBI taxonomy): Eukaryota > Metazoa > Chordata > Amphibia > Anura > Dendrobatidae > Oophaga > Oophaga sylvatica. The sequence goes on along the minus strand of JARQOD010000001.1, from coordinate 625,007,350 downwards.
CTACAAGTCTCTACAAAATACACTATAAATTAAAAATATTGTATGTGATACACTTTTATTGTGCATGATGGCTTCTGTCTAAGCATATTTAAGCTTCATGGTGACAAATACAACTTTCATTCATATTTTTAATAGTAATTGCTTAAAATGATGCAGTGACCCGAAGGCATAAAGCATGAGAAAATAGGATGTCCCAATTATACTAAACAAACAACACTGAACAGACAACACTGTGTCTACAGAACACACAGGAAAATGTATCACAGTTTTATCAAATACAAGAAGAAGATCAAATTTTAGCTTGAATCACAGTATCTCTTCAATTTAAAAATTACTTTTTATTTATAACCGTTAAAAAACTAGGACAATACTAGACCAAATGGCAAATAAAGCGACATCATATATAAAAGAAATGAATACACACCAGTGGGTCGTGTCTATCCCTACAATGGCCTATGTAGCCCTACCTAACCGCGGAGGTTGGCACCCTAGAACCTGCGCAGTGGCGCCCCCGCTCCTCGACGGCTCATCCTGCTCACCCTATAGGGCCCTAAGGTGGCAGGGGGGTGAGGAAAGATTGGAAATATGGTAGGTGAGAAAGAAAAAGAATTATAGATGTTAATTGATTTGTATGTCTTTATAAAGTGTGAGCTAATTAGATATGATGTTAAATATATCCCACACCAGCCCAATGAACTATATTATCATAACATAGGCCACACAGAAGACCCTCTCAAAACAGTGACAAAACCAAAAACAAAATGAACCCAAAAAAAACAAAACCAGACCAAAACAAAAATAAGTGCTATTTAAAAATGTAATACAATAGTATTCATATAAAGATAAATTGATCACTTTTGAAATCCTTATAGAAGTAATACAAGATGCCCAGTCAAATAAATCACTCCAAATATCCAGATATCTCTCGGCTTATGTAGATATAACAATTTAAAGTATCTCTCGGGTTAAACAGATATCATGACTATATATTGGTTATCATGTTGTAACCCTTAATCATATTGTCAATATTCACTTGGTAAGATATATCACTCCAAGTATTTGTCGGCTATCACGGATAATTATTCATATTCTTATAGCCAATAACCATATTGCAGCTGAGTTATTATCATCTTAATTGGATGTATCATTCAAAGTGTCCGTCGGTTATCACAGATATCAGGGCCATATATCGGTTATAATATTATAGCCCTTGATCATATTACCACTGAGTCACTATCTAGGATATAGATATAACTCCAATTCACATTTAGATCAAACCAGCGTATCAGCTGTAAAATATGACTATATATCAGATATGGAGTTAATACCATTACTCATGCTGTATGAGTAATGGGTATTAACTCCATATCTGATATATAGTCATATTTTACAGCTGATACGCTGGTTTGATCTAAATGTGAATTGGAGTTATATCTTATATCCTAGATATTGACTCAGTGGTAATATGATCAAGGGCTATAATATTACCGATGTATGGCCCTGATATCTGTGATAACCGACGGACACTGTGAATGATACTTCCAATTAAGATGATAATAACTAAGCTGCAATATGGTTATTGGCTATAAGAATATGAATAATTATCCGTGATAGCCGACAAATACTTGGAGTGATATATCTTACCAAGTGAATATTGACAATATGATTAAGGGTTACAACATGATAACCAATATATAGTCATGATATCTGTTTAACCCGAGAGATACTTTAAATTGTTATATCTACATAAGCCGAGAGATATCTGGATATTTGGAGTGATTTATTTGACTGGGCATCTTGTATTACTTCTATAAGGATTTCAAAAGTGATCAATTTATCTTTATATGAATACTATTGTAATACATTTTTAAATAGCACTTATTTTTGTTTTGTGTCTGGTTTTGTTTTTTTTGGGTTCATTTTGTTTTTGGTTTTGTCACTGTTTTGAGAGGGTCTTCTGTGTGGCCTATGTTATGATAATATAGTTCATTGGGCTGGTGTGGGATATATTTAACATCATATCTAATTAGCTCACACTTTATAAAGACATACAAATCAATTAAACATCTATAATTCTTTTTCTTTCTCACCTACCATATTTCCAATCTTTCCTCACCCCCCTGCCACCTTAGGGCCCTATAGGGTGAGCAGGGTGAGCCGTCGAGGAGCGGGGGCGCCACTGCGCAGGTTCTAGGGTGCCAACCTCCGCGGTTAGGTAGGGCTACATAGGCCATTGTAGGGATAGACACGACCCACTGGTGTGTATTCATTTCTTTTATATATGATGTCGCTTTATTTGCCATTTGGTCTAGTATTGTCCTAGTTTTTTAACGGTTATAAATAAAAAGTAATTTTCAACACACAGGAAAATGTAGCCTTTCAGCCAATCATGGCATTCAGCAGTAATTTAGAGGTAAGATTTATTAATTTAATGATTGTTTCTGTTCTACCAATTTTATGGATATGTATTGTGAAGTGACAAAATCTGTGCTATGATTTTTGTAGACAACAAGGTGTTGGGAGTAGCAGGATTAATTTTGTCTATTTATTGTTATTGATATATATTTACAGTATGATATATAGCGCCAGCATACATTGCAGCATATACTGCATGCTGAAAAATACAGACAGACACTTATCCATCATGCAGTACCATCAGGGAAGCGTCTGATTGGCTCCAATTTTCTTCTGCAACAAGACAACTCCGAACATTCAGCCAATGTCATTAAGAACTATCTTCAGTGTAAGGAAGTACAAGGAGTCCTGGAAGTGATGATATGGCTCCAACAGAGCTTTGATCATCATCAAATCTGCATGGGATTACATAGAGAGACAAAAGGACTTGCTCAAGCCTACATCAACAGAAGATCTGTGGTTAGTTTACAAAGATGTTTGGAACAACCTACCTGCAGAGTTCCTTCAAAAACTGTGCACACGATTACCCAGAAGAATTGATGATTTAATACTGTGTCACAGTTCCAACCCTGGGATGCAGTTACTGATAGCTCGGCCGTCCAATCCGGTACAGGGGCATGGTGAAGCTGTCAGTACTTTGATTGACAGCATGGCCATCCAGTCTGGTTCAGGGGCGTGCTGAGCAGACAATATGTTTATTGACAGCTCGGCTAGCCAATCTATGACTGGGAGGCGTCGGCTGTCTCAGGTGTTCACTATCCCGGGTAATTTTAACTGAGCAGCTTCTCCCAGAACACTGCCAGACGTACATTCATCTTGTGAGGTTCGTGCTTTATGCTTTCCTGTTTCCTTAAGTTCTATATGCTTGATCTGTTGCCTAACCTTGGACTCTGTTCTGATGATCTGCCTGTTTAACCCCTTTAGCCCCAAGGGTGGTTTGCACGTTAATGACCAGGCCAATTTTTACAATTCTGACCACTGTCTCTTTATGAGGCTGTAACTCTGGAACGCTTCAACGGATCTTCGCGATTCTGAGAAAGTTTTATCGTGACATATTATACTTCATGATAGTGGTAAAATTATTCGATATAACTTGCATTTATTTATGGAAAAAATGGAAATATGGCGAAAATTTGGAAAATTTTGCAATTTTCAAACTTTGAATTTTTATTCCCTTAAAACAGAGAAATATGTCACACAAAATAGTTACTAAATAACATTTCCCACATGTTTACTTTACATCAGCACAATTTTGGAACAAAATTTTTTTATTGTTACGAAGTTATAAGGTTAAAAGTTGACCAGCGATTTCTTATTTTTACAACAAATTGTACAAAACCATTTTTTTTAGGGACCACCTCACATTTGAAGTCACTTTGAGGGGTCTATATGGCAGAAAATACCCAAAAGTGACACCATTTTGAAAAAAACTGTACCCCCCAAGGTACTCAAAACCACATTCAAGAAGTTTATTAACCCTTCATTTGCTTCATAAGAGCTGAAGCAACTTGGAAGGAAAAAATGAACATTTAACTTTTTAGTCACAAAAATAATCTTTTACAAACAATATTTTTATTTTAACAAGGGTAAAAGGAGAAAATGGACAGAAAAAGTTGTTGTGCAATTTCTCCTGAGTATGCCGATACCCCATATGTGGAGGAAAACCACTGTCTGGGCGCACGGCAGGGCTCGGAAGGGAAGGAGCGCCGTTTGACTTTTTCAAACTAAAATTGGCTGGAATTGAGATTGAATGCCATGTCACATTTGGAGAGCCCCTGATGTGCCTAAATAATAATAATAATATTAATAATCTTTATTTATATAGCGCCAACATATTCCGCAGCGCTTTACAGTTTAACAGTTTCAAAACACAAGTCATAAGTAGCAACGTTAACAATACAATAATTAAAGCAAAATAAGACGACCCTGCTCATGAGAGCTTACAATCTAAATGAGTTGGAGGAGATACAAAGTACAGGTGTGTATTTACAATGGTGTATTTACAAAGATGGTCCAGCCATCTTGAGGGAGTGAGGGATGGATGGAGATAGTGAATGGGCTACACACGCACACTTACACCTAGAATGACTTTGATTAGTGAACGTGATAGGCCACTCTGAACAAATGTGTTTTGAGGGAGCGCCTGAAACTATGCAAATTGTGGATAGTCCTAATTTCTTGGGGTAGAGCATTCTAGAGGATTGGCGCAGCACGGGAGAAGTCTTGGAGTTGGGAGTGGGAGGTACGGATTAGTGCAGAGTTTAGTCGAAAGTCATTTGCATAACGCAGCAGTCGCTTAGGCCGATAGACAGAAGTGAGTGAGGAGATGTAAGGGGGTGCTGCACTGTGGCGAGCTTTGTGGGTGAGAACAAGTACTTTGAATTGGATCCTATAATGAATGGGCAGCCAATGTAAGGACTGGCGAAGAGCTGACGCGTCCGAGTGCCGGATGGATGACCCTGGCTGCTGCATTAAGTATGGACTGGAGAGTGGATAGTCGAGTAACGGGGAGGCCAATTAATAGAGCATTGCAGTAGTCCAGGCGGGAGTGGATCAATGCTACAGTGAGGGTTTTTGCTGTTTCCATGGTGAGAAAAGGGTGGATTCTAGAGATGTTCTTTAGGTGTAGGCGGCAAGAGTGGGCAAGAGATTGTATATGGGAGGAGAAGGAGAGATTGGTGTCAAACATAACACCCTGACAGCACGCCTGCTGCCGGGGTGTTATTATGGTGCTGCCCACGGAGAGGGACATGTCAGATTTAGGGAGGTGTTATGATTTGGTAGGCTGAGGAGAGCAGGCAAAAAAGGCAATACACCAGAGAGGTTGGAATCTACTGGATTGCAGTACCCTGACTAACCACCACAACTAAAGGCAGCCGTGGAGCGTACCTACGTTGGTCCTAGATGCCTCATCACAGCCTGAGAAGCTAACTACACCTAAAGATAGAAAGAGGAAAACTATCTGCCCTGGAGCAGATCCCCAAAGAACATAGGAAGCCCCCAAACATGTAATGGTGGTTAGACAAGAGGAAACACAGACACAGACAGAAAATAGCATGAGCAAACGCTGGGGCCCAATCTTCCTAGAAAGAAAAGGATAGGAAGGACACTTACTGCAATCCAAAAAACCCTAAAAAAATACCAACACACCAATTGCAAAAACACCTGAGATCACACGACCTCTACCACCTAAATTAGTTCTCTGGTGTAACAAAACTAAGCAGCAGCCACTGAAAAAACTGGAAAAGGCAAATGAACAAATAACAGTGGCTCAGATAAACTGAGAGGAGCACAAGCCCCGGAGGGGACCTGGCTGACCTCCACAGAAGTGCAGGACAAAATGCAAAAAGCAAGCACAAAAATAAAAGCAGAAAATATCTTATCTGTTAGCAGAAGATGCAGGCAAGACACAGCTAGCTTCCAAGTGAACCAGAAACCAAAGTTGAGACAAGAACAATTGATCACTGGCAACCCTGATGGGAGGGAACCTCCCTTATATAAGACCAGTCTGTAACACCTGATTGCCAGTCTTCACAATCTTCATTGAATAGTTCAGTACTGTTTGTAACCACCAGAGGGAGCTTCTGCTCAGAATTCATTTCTAACACATTTACAACAGGGAGGTTAGTAGACGGCGGGAGCAGAAGAAGTTCAGTTTTTGAGAGGTTGAGTTTCAGATAGAAAGCGGACATGATGTTGGAGACTGCGGACAGACAGTCACTGGCGTTCTGTAGTACAGCGGGAGTAAGGTCGAGGATCACGTGTATAGTTGTGTGTCATCAGCATAAAGATGGTACTGAAAGCCAAATCTGGTGATGGTCTGTCCAATTGGGGCCGTGTAGAGAGCAAAGAGAAGGGGGCCAAGGACTGAGCCCTGAGGTACCCTGACAGCAAGGGGAAGAGGAGATGATGTGGAGCCAGAGAACAAAACACTGAAGGAGCAGTCAGAAAGATAGGAAGAGAACCAGGAGAGAGCAGTGTCCTTAATGCCTAGTGACTGGAGCCTAGAGAGTAGGAGACGGTGGTCAACTGTGTCAAAAGCTGCAGAAAGGTCGAGAAGAATTAGCAGAGAGTGGTCATCGTTACGTTTTGCTGTCAGAAGGTCATTGGTCACTTTGATGAGTGCAGTTTCAGTTGAATGTAGGGGGCGGAAGCCGGACTGTGAAGGGTCTAGGAGGGAGTGAGTGGAGAGGTAAGGGTAAGGCGGGAGTAGACTAGGCGCTCCAAAGTTTAGAGATGAAGGAGAGATTGGAGACTGGTCTGTAGTTGTTTGTGCAGGATGTGTCGAGAGTGGGTTTGTTTAGTAATGGAGTACCGATGGAGTGTTGTAAGGAGGATCGGAAAATGCTTCGAGGAGAGGGAGAGATTAAAGATTGTAGTTAGGTGAGTTGTTACAACTGGAGAGAGAGACTGGAGGAGATGTGAGGGAATGGGGTCAGTAGTGCATGTAGTCGGAAGAGAGGAGTCTGGAGACTTCTTCTTCTGTGATGGGATCAAATGTGGAAAGTGAGCCAGGGGAAATGCAGGGAGGAATGGGAGTCACAGCACTTGGTGGTTGGGAGCAGATTTCCTGATGGATATTATCTATTTTTTCTATAAAGTGGGTGGCCAGGTCATTAGCACAAATGTCTGTGATAGGGGCTTGTGCTTTTGGCCTGAGGAGGGGTGAAAAGTGTCAAAAAGTTTCTTGGGGTTGTTGGCTAGTGAGGAGATCAGAGTGGTGAATTAGGTCTGTTTGGCGAGGTGAAGGGCAGCGTTATAGGTTCTTAACATAAATTTGAAGTGGATGAAGTCTTCTGGTGTGCAGGTTTTTCTCCATAGGCGTTCAGCACTCCTAGAGCATCGCTGGAGAAGTTGAGTTTGCAATGTGAGCCAGGGCTATTTTACTCTGTGTTTGGAAGTTCAGAGGGTGAGCACCGCTACTTAGTCAAGGGTGCTTCTAAGAGTGTCGTTGTAGTGATAAACAGCCAGATCAGGACAGGAAAAAGAGGAGATTGGGGAAAGTGATGAGTGTAGGGAGTCTGAAAGTGTCAGAGGGTTAATGGCTTGTAGATTTCTGAATGTGTGGTAGGTAGGAGTGTGCTGGGGTGGGCGAGGATTTGTGAGTGTGAAGGAGAGAATGTTGTGGTCAGAGAGTGGAAGCGGTGAGTTATTTAGGTGGGAGATTGAACAGAGGCGGACAAAGACCAGGTCAACGGTGTTACTATCCTTGTGTGTCTCAGAGGTTGAAAGCTGTGAGAGGCCTAGAGAAGTGGGTAGTGATAGAAGCTGGGATGCAGATGTGGAAGTGGGGCTGTTAATGGGGTTGTTGAAGTCTCCAAGGATAAGGCTTGGTAGTTCTGAGGACATGAAGTGCGGCAGCCAGGCTGAGAAGTGGTCAAGGAACTGGGTGGGTGAGCCTGGAGGCCGATATATGACTGCTACTCTGAGGGAGAGGGGACAGAAGAGCCTGATGGTGTGGACCTCAAAAGAAGGGAATGAAAGTGATGGAACTGGGGGGATGATCTGGAAAGTGCATTGTTGGAACAGGAGTATGCCGACTCCACCACCATGTCTGTTTGTGGGTCTCGGGGAATGGGAGAATTGTAAGCCACCAAAGGAAATGGCAGCAGGGGAGATCGTATCAGAATCCTGAATCCAGGTTTCAGTGAGGGCCAACAGATTAAGAGAGTTGTTTAGAAAGTAGTTGTGCAGGAAAGGAAGCTTTTACATACAGACCGTGGATTCCAGAGGGCACAATTAAAAGGAGGATATGAGGGAGTGCAAGTAATATTAATAAGATTATTATGGTTTCGATATGAGGTAGGGTAGGGTTGAGGTTGGGGAATGGTGGACCAGGGTTGGGGAGATGTCCCCAGAAATCAGTAGGAGTAGAAAGATAAAGAGCAAGTAGTTGTTGGAATTGTAAGTGATTTTTTCTGCGATGTGTTTGGCCAAGATGGGCTGAGGTTTTTCAGGAAGGTGAGGAGTGCATGGGAGCTGTACATGGGAGAGGGAAGTATAGAGAGGCTGATGTGTATGAGTCGTGATGGAGAGGGGATGGCGCCGTGAATGTGGATGGCAAGGGAACGCCTGTGTGCAGAATTATTAGGCAAATGAGTATTTTGATCACATCATCCTTTTTATACATGTTGTCCTACTCCAAGCTGTATAGGCTCGAAAGCCAACTGCCAATTATGTAAATCAGGTGATTTGCATCTCTGTAATGAGGAGGGGTGTGGTCTAATAACATCAACACCCTATATAAGGTGTGCTTAATTATTAGGCAACTGCCTTTCCTTCGGCAAAATGGGTCAGAAGAGAGATTTGCGGATTTTGAAAAGTCAAAAATTGTGAGATATCTTGCAGAGGGATGCAGCAGTCTTGAAATCGCAAAACTTTTGAAGCATGATCACCGAACAATCAAGTGTTTCATGGCAAAGAGCCAACAGGGTCGCAAGAAGCGCGTTGATTAAAAGCCTCAAAATAACTGCCCATGAATTGAGGAAAATCAAGCGTGAAGCTGCCAAGATGCCATTTGCCACCAGTTTTGCCATATTTCAGAGCTGCAAAGTTACTGGAGTATAAAAAGGCACGAGGTGTGCCATACTCAGGAACATGGCCAAGGTAAGGAAGACTGAAAAACTACCACCTTTGAACAACAAACATAAGATAAAACGTCAAGACTGGGCCAAGAAATATCTTAAGACTGATTTTTCTAAGGTTTTATGGACTGATGAAATGAGAGTGACTCTTGATGGGCCAGATGGATAGGCCCGAGGCTGGATCAGTAAAGGGCAGAGAGCTCCACTCCGACTCAGACGCCAGCAAGGTGGAGGTGGGGTACTGGTATGGGCTGGTATCATCAAAGATGAACTTGAGGGACCTTTTTGTGTTGAGGATGAAGTGAAGCTCAACTCCCAGACCTACTACCAGTTTCTGGAAGACACCTTCTTCAAGCAGTGGTACAGGAAGAAGTCGGTATCGTTCAAGAAAAACATGATTTTCATGCAGGGCAATGCTCCATCACAGGCATCCAAATACTCCACAGCGTGGCTGGCCAGTAAAGGTCTAAAATGAGAAAAAATAATGACATGGCCCCCTTGTTCACCTGATCTGAACCCCATAGAGAACCTGTGGTCCCTCATAAAATGTGAGATCTACAGGGAGGGAAAACAGTACACCTCTCGGAACAGTGTCTGGGAGGCTGTGGTGGCTGCTGCACGCAATGTTGATCGTAAACAGATCAAGCAACTGACAGAATCTATGGATGGAAAGCTTTTGAGTGTCATCGTAAAGAAAGGTGGCTACATTGGTCACTGATTTTTTTTTTTTTTTTGAATGTGAGAAATGTTTATTTCTAAATTTTTTGTTGTTATATTGGTTTACCTGGTGAAAATAAACAAGTGAGAAGGGTATATATTTGGTTTTTCTTAAGTTGCCTAATAATTCTGCACAATAATAGTTACCTGCACAAACAGATATCCTCCTAAGATAGCCAAATCAAAAAAAAAACCCAGTCCAACTTCCAAAAATATTAAGCTTTCATATTTATGAGTCTTTTGGGTTGATTGAGAACATAGTTGTTGTTCAATAATAAAAAGAATCCTCCCGAATACAACTTGCCTAATAATTCTGCACACAGTGTAAATAAAGCACATGGTTAAAAGGGAAAGCAAATTGTGGGTTACCTGATTTTTGCCCTGATTAACTGCCATGGATAACTGCAGTTTGCATGATGCTTTGCTTCTGTGATGCTTTGCTTTATGGGATGCTTGAATGCAGCACCCCACACTGTGTGCACCCCTTAGAAAGCTACTAAATATATAGGTCACACTACAGGGTCAGGAGAGAGGGCTTGTGGGAGCTGGTTTGGGATAATTTGGCAGCTGGGGCCAGCACACCAGGGGGTGGTTAGATGATCAAAGGCAGGGCCGGATTAAGAACATGATGGAGCTGGAGCTGAAGGGGCGGGCAAGGGGTGGGGCAAGGGTGGGGCCAAACACGGCAATTCACAAAGGCCAAAAATGTAATGTAAAAGATATAAACAAAGTAAATAACAAAGTAAATATATGATACATGCCTAATATAAATACAGTGGATATAGAAGCAATTAAACCATGTCAGTCAAGGCGCATGGCAAGTTCTGTGTCTGTATGTATGTCAGCAGCCCATCTATAACATTAGTACGTACCTGCCTATATACCAGTATCACAGCCATATATACCAGTACTGTGTGTGTATATATGTCAGCAGCACATCTATGTATAACATTAGTACCTGCTTATATACCAGTACCACAGCTATACATAGCAGTAACATGTCTGTATATATGTCAGCAGCACAAGATGTATTATAACATTAGTACCTGCTCCACAGGAACACACAACTCACACCTAAGTCTGACGTCCTCCTATAGCAGTTTTTCTCAACCTTCTCAGCCTCAGGGCACCCTGGGAAAAAATTAAAGTCCGGCCGATCAGACAAGAATTTGGACAGTCTAAACGGCCCTTAATACTGCCACACATAGCCCCCTTATAGTGCCACACACAGCCCCCTTAAAACTGCCACACATAGCCATCTCAATAATACTGCCATACATAGCCACATTAGTAATATTGCGTCAGAGAGGCCCCATACACAGATATATGGCAACATTGAGAGGCCCATTCTAGTATATGGTGCAGCATTGAATGTCCCATAGTAATATAGGGCAACATTGAGAGGCCCATTCTAGTATATAGCGCAGCATTGAATGGCCCATAGTATATATAGCGCAGCATTGAATGGCCCATAGTTGCGCAGCATTGAATGGCCCATAGTATATATAGGGCAGCATTGAGAGGGCCTCTCAATGCTGCCCTATATATACTATGGGCCATTCAATGCTGCGCTATATACTAGAATGGGCCTCTCAATGCTGCCCTATATTACTATGGGCCATTCAATGCTACGCTATATACTATAATCGGCCTCTCAGAGGCCCATTATAGTATATACCGTAGCGTAGCATTGAATGGGGACCATAGTATATAGGGCAGCATGCCAGCATTGAGAGGCAGAGGCCCATAATATAGCGCAGCCTCTATATTGTAATGCACTCCCCATAGGCAGTCTTATTTATAATGCACCCCATAGGCAGTCTTATTTATAATGCACCCCATAGGCAGTCATATTTATAATGCACCCCATAGGCAGTCTTATTTATAATGCACCCCATAGGCAGTCTTATTTATAATGCACCCCATAGGCAGCCTTACTTATAATGCACCCCATATGCAGCCTTACTTATAATGCACCCCCATATCCAGCTGTACTTACGTACTTATAATGCACCCCCCATATGCAGCCGTACTTATAATGCACCCCATATCCAGCCGTACTTATAATTCACACCATATGCAGCCTTACTTATAATGCACCCCATAGGCAGCCTCTGTACTATAATGTACCCCCTTTACAAAAATAATAAATTCTGTTCTCACCTCTCTTGCTCCAGGCTCCTCACTGCTCTCCCTCTCAGCGTCTGACTGCCGGCGCCGGGCAGTGACGTCATTGCGCCCGCTGTCAGACGCTGAGAGGGGGATTATGGGAGAGAAGGAGCGCTCGCTCCTTCTCTCTCAATGCGGTCAGCTGTATTGGCTGGATGCCGATACAGCTGACCCTGCGATGATGGGCGGGGGGCCCACTGCTGGCACCGGGCCCCCCACCGCCTGCTCAGGGGCCCCATAGCGGCCGGGCGGCAGAGCAGGAAGATTGATTCTCCCTGCCATGCCGCAGAAAGTAACTGTGTCGGCGTGCTGTGCACGCCGATACAGTTACAGTAGCGTAGCTCCAGGTGGGCCCCCTCTGCCCCCCCGGTAGCTACGCTACTGGGCCTATCTCTAACAAGGGGCCTGGAGCTGCAGCTCCATCAGCCCCTACGTTAATCCGGCCCTGATCAAAGGCACTAGACCTGGCTACATCTATCTGCTATAGCACCTTCCACCTGATAAGATCTAGAGAGGCCCCAGTCACAGATATAAAGCAGTAAGTATTAAATACAGTGCAACAAATGAATTATACCAAAGCTTTAGAAGGCACATTAAAATATGTAGCAAAATGGTAAAGCAGCAGATGACAGACAGCAACAGATGACAGACAGCAAGCAGAATTATGGAGTTGTACCATTAGGATATATTGCAGCAGAAAAGACAGCCAGCAGAGGTGGGAGTTGTACCATTCAAGCTGCTTGCTAACAATGAATGAATACATGCTGGGTGGATCAATTCAGAAGTTGAATGATTTGATTACCATTAGGATATATTGCAGCAGAAAAGACAGTCATCAGAGGTAGTGGAAACACCCACAAGTGACACCATTTTGGGAAACTTGACCCCCTAAGGAACTTATCTAGATCTGTGGTGAGCACTTTGAACCCCCAAATGTTTCACTAAAGTTTATAACGCCTGGGTGTGAAAAAAAAATTCCTCATAAATGATTTTTTTAGTCCCCAATTTTTCCCAAGGAAATTGGACTCCAAAAGTTGTTGTCCAATTTGTCCTGAGTACGCTGATACCCCATATGTGGGGGGGGAGTTTGGGCACATGGCAGGGCTCGGAAAGGAAGTAATGATGTTTTGGAATGCAGACTTTAAAAAAAAATTCCTCATAAATGATTTTTTAGTCCCCAATTTTTGATTTTTCCCAAGGAAATTGGACTCCAAAAGTTGTTGTCCAATTTGTCCTGAGTACGCTGATACCCCATATGTGGGGGGGGGAGTTTGGGCACACGGCAGGACTCGGAAAGGAAGTAATGATGTTTTGGAATGCAGACTTTGATGGGTGTCATGTTCAGTTTGCAGAGCCCCTGATGTGCCTAAACAGTGGAAACCCCAAACAAGTGACCCCATTTTGGAAACTAGACCCTAAGGAACTTATCTAGATCTGTGGTGAGCACTTTGAACCCCCAATTACTTCACACAAGTTTATAATGCCTGGGCATGAAAATAAAAAATCCTATTTTTTCCCACAAAAATTATATTTAAGTCACCAGTGTTTTATTTTCCCAAGGGTAACAGGAGAAATTAGACCACAAAAGTTGTTGTCCAATTTGTCCTGAGTATGCTGATACCCCATATGTGGGGGGAACCACTGTTTGTGCGCACGGCAGAGCTCGGAAGGGAAGGAGCGCCATTTGACGTTTTCAAATCAAAATTGGCTGGAATCGAGATTGGACGACATGTCGCATTTGGGGGGGGGGAACTGTTTGGGCACACGGCAGGGCTCGGAAAGGAAGTAATGACGTTTTGGAATGCAGACTTTGATGCGTATCATGTTCAGTTTGCAGAGCCCCTGATGTGTCTAAACAGTGGCAACCCCCCACAAGTGACCCCATTTTAGAAACTAGACCCCCAAAGGAACTTATCTAGACCTGTGGTGAGCACTTTGAACCCCCAAGTGCATCACACAAGTTTATAACGTAGAGCCGTAAAATTAAAAAATCATATTTTTTCCGCAAAAATGATCTTTTCACCCCAATTTTTATTTTCCCAAGGGTAACAAGACCTCAAAACTTATTGTGCAATTTGTCCTGAGTACTCTGTTACCCAATATATGGGGGTTAACTACTGTTTGGGTGCATGGCAGAGCTCGGAAGAGAAGGAGCGCCGTTTGACTTTTTCAGCGCAGAATTGGCTGGATGCCATGTCGTGTTTGGAGAGCCCCTGATGTGCCTAAGCAGTATAAATCCCCCACAAGTTACACCATTTTGGAAACTAGACCCCCTAAGGAACTTATCTAGATCTGTTGTGAGCACGTTCAACCCCCAAGTGTTTCACTAAAGTTCATAATGCCTGGGTGTGAAAAAAATAATAAAAATTTCCACAAAAAATATTTTTTTAGTCCCCATTTTTTAATTTTTCCCAAGAAAATTAGACTGCAAAAGTTGTTGTCCAATTAATCCTGAGTACGCTGATACCCCATATGTTGGGGGGAAATGCTGCTTGGGTGCACGGCAGGGCTCAGAAAGGAAGTAATGAGGTTTTGGAATGCAGACTTTGATGGGTGTCATGTTCAGTTTGCAGAGCCCCTGATGTGCCTAAGCAGTGGAAACCCCCCACACGTGACAACATTTTGGAAACTAGACCCACTAAGGAACTTATCTAGATCTGTGGTGAGCACTTTGAACCCCCAAGTACTTCACACAAGTTTATAATGCCAGGGCATGAAAATAAAAAATTCTATTTTTTTCCACAAAAATGATTTTTAGTTACCAATTTTTTATTTTCCCAAGGGTAACAGGAGAAATTGGACCCAAAAAGTTGTTGTCCAATTTGTCCTGAGTACGCTGATACCCAATATGTGGGAGTAAACCACTGTATGGGCACACGTCGGGGCTCGGAAGGGAAGTAGTGACGTTTTGCATTGCAGACTTTGATGGAATAGTCTGCGGGCGTCATGTCGCGTTTGGAGAGACCCTGATGTGCCTAAACAGTGGAAACCCCCCACAAGTGACCCCATTTTGGAAACTAGACCGCCAAAGGAACTTATCTAGATGTGTGGTGAGAACTTTGAACCCCCAAGTGCTTCACAAAAGTTTATAACGTAGAGCCATAAAAATAAAAAATCATATTTTTTTCCACAAAAATGATATTTTCGCCCCCAATTTTTTATTTTCCATGGGTAACAGAAGAAATTGGACCCCAAGAGTTATTGTGCAATTTGTCCTGAGTACGCTGATACCCTATATGTGGGGGTAAACTACTGTTTGGGCGCATGGCAGAGCTCAGAAGGGAAGCAGCACCGTTTGACTTTTTCAACTCAGAATTGGCTGGAATTGAGATCAGATGCCATGTCATGTTTGGAGAGCCTCTGATGTGCCTAAACAGTGGAAACCCCCCAATTCTAACTCCAACCCTAACCCCAACACACCCCTAACCCTAATCCCAACCCTAACCATAACCCTAACCACAAACCTAACACACCCCTAACCCTAATCCCAAGCCTAACCCTAATCCTAACTTTAGCCCCCAACCCTAACCCTAACTTTAGCCCCAACCCCAACCCTAACCCTAATGGGAAAATGGAAATAAATACATTTTTTAAATTTTATTATTTTTCCCTAACTAAGGGGGTGATAAAGGGGGTTTGATTTACTATTTATAGCGGGTTTTTATGTTTGGCAGCTGTCCCACGCTAAAAGACGCTTTTATTGCAAAAAATAGTTTTTGCATCATCACATTTTGAGAGCTATAATTTTTTCTTATTTTGGCCCACAGAGTCATGTGAGGTCTTATCTTTTGCGGGTCGAGTTGACGTTTTTATTGGTACCATTTTCGGGCACATGACATTTTTTGATCGGTTTTTATTACGATTTTTGGGAGGCAGAAAGAACAAAAACCAGCAATTAATGAATTTCTTTTGGGGGGGGGCGTTTATACCGTTCCGTATGTGGTAAAATTGATAAAGCAGTTTTATTCTTTGGGTTAGTGCAATTACAGCGATACCTCATGTTTTGGTGCTTTTATACAATAAAAACAATTATATAAAAAAATAATTATTTTTGCATCGCTTTATTCTGCGAGCTATAACTTTTTATTTTTTTTGCTGATGATGCTGTATGGCAGCTCATTTTTTGCAGGACAAGATGACGTTTTCAGCGGTACCATGATTATTTATATCCGTCTTTTTGATCGCGTGTTATTCCACTTTTTGTTCGGCAGTATGATGATAAGTCATTGTTTTTTTACCTTGTTTTTTTTTTTAAGGGGTTCACTAAACGGGTTAACTAGTGGGACAGTTTTATAGGGCGGGTCATTACGGACGTGGCGATGATAAATTTATGTACTTTTATTGTTTTTTTTTTATTATTTACATAAAGAAATGAATTTATTGAGAAATATTTTTTTTCTTTATTTAGTTTTTTTTTTTACACATGTTATTTTTATTTTTTTTACTTTTTTACTTTGTCCCAGAGTGGGACATCACTGTATAGTGTCAGATCGGCGATCTGACAGGCAGTGCAGGAGACTTTCTCAGCGCCTGCTCTCAGCAGGCACTGAGGAAGCCGCCTCCCTGCAGGACCTGGAAGGAACCCGCGGCAATCTTGGATCCGGGGTCCTGCAGGGAGGAGGCCTTCGGAACAGGGCGATCACATCGTGCTGCTCTGAGGGTCTCAGGGAAGCATGCAGGGAGCCCCCTCCCTGCGCGATGCTTCCCTATAACGCCGGAACACTGCGATCATGTTTGATCACAGTGTGTCAGGGGTTAATGTGCCGGGATCGGTCCGTGACCGCTCCTGGCACAGAGTGCCGGGTGTCAGCTGTGATAATCAGCTGACACCCGGCTGCGATCAGCTGCGCTCCCCAAGAGAGCGGAGCTGATCGCATATAACGTACTATTCCGTCCTTGGGAATTAAGTCCCAGGGCACATGGACTGAATAGTACGTCTGATGGCAGAAAGGGGTTAACCCCATCAGCTCTGATCCGTTATCCTCCCAGTACTCTGACCTCAGAACTTTACCTGATTACGCTTTTGTCACTTCCTTCTGTTTATAACATACCTTCCTGGCTTCTGACCTTGGACCCCTTGACCACTCTGACTCATGGCTTGGCCGTGAGGAGTGACTATCATCACATTACGTCTGGCCACTACATTTTTCTTTTTCGCCAGTATGGATCCTGTTCATACGCTTTGTGACCAGGTGGCGAGTTTGATGCAGATGTCTTCAGATCTGGCAAAGGATTTCCAGAGTCTGGATTCATCGCAATATCAGTTACAGGGTGTCACGTCGCCATTGGATTCAGTGGCTGGTGTTCCTGCCTCGGCTGCTGGGAGGCGCCGGACTCCTTCGGCTGTTGGTGCCGGTGATAGGAGTGCGGTATCCTCATATGGTTCCGCTCCTTTGACGACGGCCTCTGTCGCTGCGCATCGCCATGTTTCGCCTGTGGGTAATGTTGGCGACAGAGAAGGGGTCTCTGTGCAGGCGTCTGGTGGGCGTAGGCTTCGCTCTTCTATCAGAGGTGAAGTGGTTGGTGTCAGTCATGCATCACCATATGGCCTGGTTCTGGGGGCGGTCCAGATGAGGTCATCAGACTGTGAGCCTGTGAGAGGTAGCCATGCACTTCAAATGCCTTGGAGCCTGGCTTGTAGGCCGCTAGATATAGTCTTGGTTTCCCCAGTGTGCTAGTTTGTTTTGCTATTGTATTTCTGACCTTTGCCTGGATTTCTGACTGTTCTTCTGCCTGCCGATTTTGTACCTCTGCTGTCCGCCTGGTTTTGACTTGAACTTTAGCCTGAATTTCTGACCCTTCTACTGCCTGCCGATTTTGTACTTTTGCTCCCCTCCTGGTTTTGACCCTTGGACTTCTGACTACGCATTTGGTCTCACTTTTTATTTCCGTCCTAGCATCCTTCCTACTCCGGTCCACTGCTCTCATAGGCAGCTACCCCCTGGACTTCGCTGTAATTCCAGATCCCTGTATAGGGGTAAAGGGTCTTGGGGTTTCTCGGGGTGCTGTCTTACCTACAGTTCAGACCTGCAGTGGGCGGACGCCACATTATATCTGGCCTTAAAAAAAGTTTTTATATATATTCTGGATATATATAAAAGCATTTCCTAACCCTTTCTCTGAATTTTTTTTCCTTCCTCTCCTTTTCTGAGCTGATTTTGTTGCTTGAGCACCTGTGTCCTGCTTCATTGCTCAGTCCTGTGGAGGATCACTCCCATCATCTCCTACTAACATGCTGCACAAGCCACAGTCTGGAGACCTCTGGGAGAACACTGGACGTCAGAAGCCTTCACTGCCTGGACGTCAGCACCTGGGTAGTTCTGACCATGCCTGCCCAGGTGCCCAGGTATTGCCCGCTGATGCAGCCAAAGTCCTTTTACCTACTTCTTTGTCTTACCTGAAGAAATCTGTGTGTGTGGAGGCTTATGCGGATAGTGGCTCAGAAGGCAATTTCATAGATTTCCTGGTAGCGAGAAACTTGGTGTACCACTGCTAAGGCTTAATGCGCCCATTAAAACCACTGCTATTAATGGCACTCCTATCGTCCAGAATGGAGTGGAGTTTGTCACTGAGGAAATATCAATGTCAGTGGATCGTTACATGCTGAACATGTGTCATTTTTTGTTATCCATAATATATCATCCGCTGTTATTCTGGGTATGCCATGGTTACGCAAACATAATCCAGTCATTGACTGTCATGTGTGCATGCCACGAAGATCGTCGCGGTTGCAACATTCTGACTTCTCACAGCTGAGTTGCTGTTTCTTTGTGTTTGGCAGTTAGGGAGTTAATTCTGTCTGTGCTCAGTTCTGGGACTGGGTTGCAGTTTCTCCCGGCTGCAATTAATTATTTGTTGATTGGTTTCCTTTAAATCTCTGGTTGTCTGTGTTGGGAGTTGCCAGTGAAATTCTTCATGCAGCCACAGATAGGATTGTATCTGTATAGACTTAAGTTAAAGAGTCCTTAGTTGTTTTTTAAGCTCACTTGCTTAGAGTTTAATATCCCAGATCATTTATGTTCCTTCTGTGTTTGAGTGTGTATGCAAGTCTGTGTTTTTCCAGTCTGTCTAATATGTCTAATCTGTGTATTTAGCAGAGATCAGCCCGTATTCCTTTGGTGGTAATCGTATCCTTCTTAGGACTGATTACAGGGTTCAGGGACGATAGGAGACAGGGTTAGCTGGAGACTTGGACCTCTGAACCATTATCAGTACTCCAAGGTGAGGGATTAGTTAGGACCCCAGTTTAGGGTCAGGTTAGACCCCCGGTCCTCCTTTTCTGTGACAGTGTATCAAGTCCTCAAGATTAACCCTGAGTTCAACGGATATCGTGTCAGGTAAATCTATTCTATATCTACATGTGATGTTGCTATCTATATGTTGTATAGAGTGTTTTCTTTTAAGAATAGTTTTACTGACATCGTACACATATCATAAGACCGCGTGACATTTTCACTGGCCCGTAAAATTATTCCCAGTTGCCATGGATCCAGTAGCCCAGCTGGCTCTGCAGTTGCAGGGATTATCCATGGAGCTGACGGACATTAAGTCCAAAGTTTTGTCTCCCTCGGAGCAAACCAGATTTGAACCTAAAGTAGCTCTCCCGGACAGGTTCATGGTGGGCGAGACAAATTTTTTTACCTTCAGGGAAGCATGTAAATTGTATTTTCGGCTTCGGCCTTGATCATCAGGGAGTGAAGAGCAGAGAGTGGGAATTGTTATCTCGCTCCTACAAGGGGACCCTCACATCCTGGGCCTTCTCCCTTCCTCGGGATCCCCGGCTCTACAGTCAGTAGATCGATTTTTTACTGCCCTGGGTTTGGTATATGATGACCCAGATCGGGTCTCTCTTGCTGAGACAAAATTACGTAAGATACAGCAGGAGATCGTCCGGCGGAGGAATTTGCTTCTGAGTTCCGTAGATGGGCCACAGATACTCAGTGGAATGACCCAGCTCTTAGAAGCCAGTTTTGTCATGGGCTTTCTGACAAATTAAAGGACGTTTTGGCTCAGTATGATTCTCCTCCACACTGGAGGCTGCTATGGCCCTAGCTATCCGTACTGATAGACGGTCGGGAGAGGTGCGAGGTAACTCCGCCCCTGTTGTTACTCCACCTACTACTAAAGTCCCTTATGTTGAGGTTCCCCTTGTCTGTTCGGAGGAGCTATGCAGTTGGGAGGGACATCATTTCGTAGGAGGGGATTGGCGGTACGCCGCAGGACTAGAAGGTGTTTCTTCTGCGGGAAAGAGGGACATTTTGTTGGGGGATGTCCATCCGTGCCTTGTTGAGCAAAAAAGTCGCCGGAAAACTGTTAATCCCAGGTTGTGTGGTGGACGACAACCTGGGAGTATGTATTTCGTCGCTAGTTCTTCTCAGTTCCTTGTACCAGTGGAGGTGGTGGTTGGTACGAGAGTGGAGAGATTTTCTGTTCTTCTTGATAGTGGGTCCGGGGCTAATCTGGTTGACGCTCAGTTTGCTCAGCTCAAGGTATGCATCTGAGTGTATTGGTCAACCGATCCCTATATTCTCCATTGACGCCAGCCTCTCGGCCAAGGTAGCTTTGTTCATGAGGTTCATAACATTGACCTTCGGGTAGGGGCAATACATAGGGAACTATTATCTTGTTATGTGTTGGAGGGTTCTACTACTCCTATTGTGTTGGGACTTCCTTGGTTGGTTAAACATAACCCTGTGATTAATTGGCAGTCCAGAGATATAAGCCAATGGGGGAGTTTTGCAAAAGTAACTGCATGAACACAGTCATCAGTGCGGTCGTGCCTAGTACTTTGCTCATTTTTTGGAGGACTTTGGGGATTTTGTTCTCTGAGGAGGGGTGTCAGGAGTTGCCTCCTCATCGCGTGTAGACTGCTCTATTAATTTACTTCCTGATGCTAAGTTACCTAAAGCTAGGTTATATAACCTTTTGGTCCTGAGAGGCAGGGCTATGAAAGATTATATTTCGGAGAGTCTGGCCAAAGGGCATATTAGACCTTCATCTTCCCAGTGGCCGCGGGGTTCTTCTTTGTGAAGAAAAAAGATGGAGGCCTACGCCCTTGCTGGTTTCGCGAACTTAATGGATTACTGTTCGAGA
The DNA here is from genome assembly GCA_033576555.1 of Oophaga sylvatica. Lineage (NCBI taxonomy): Eukaryota > Metazoa > Chordata > Amphibia > Anura > Dendrobatidae > Oophaga > Oophaga sylvatica. The sequence goes on along the minus strand of JARQOD010000001.1, from coordinate 624,986,372 downwards.
TCCGAATCCACTCCTCTGATTCTGATTCTTCAATCAAATTGTTGGCGCCAAATGGTTCTCTAAATTGGATTCAGGGGGGCGTAAAAATTGATTAGGATAAAAGAGGGGATGAGTGGAAAACGGCGTTTTTAAAACGCGGGGACATTATGAGAACCTTGTCATGCCTTTGGTCTGACTAAGCACCAGCAGTGTTCCAACATTTTGTTAATGGGCATTTTTCGTCATTGGTGGGGCTGTTTGTGGTCGTATATTTGGATGAATTTTAATTTACTCACCAGATTTGTGTCTCACCAGGAGAGTGAGACAGGTGTTGCAGATCTTGCGAGACAATAAACTATACGCCAAACTGGAAAAGGTGTATTGCGACAGGAACTTCAGTTTTTGGGTTTCTTGGTGTCAGCCTCCGGTTTCCGTAAGGCCCTGAAAAGGTGAGAGCATGTTTTGAATGGGATCAGAGGGATTTAAGGCCTTTGCAGCGTTTTTTGGGGTTTGCTAATACTACCGGAAATTTATTTGTAATTTTCTATTGTTGTCAAACTCTCATGACTGACAAGGAAAGGGCGGATTTTTCTAAATGGTGGGGACAAAGCTTGCCAAGCTTTTTCCTTTTGAAAAATGTTTTGCTTCGGCACCCGTTTCATCCAACCAGATGCATCACAGCCGTTGTTGTGGAGGGGCGCGTCTGACGTGGGGGGGTGCATTTGTCCCAGGGCGTCCCCTGGTAAATGGCTCCGTGCGCTTTCTTTTCTAAAAAATTGTCGTCCGGAAAGGAATTATAAATCGGCCCAAAGGGGAAAACTTTTGGCCTTTATTGGCTTTTGAAGAATGGCGTATTTTTGGAGGGGGCAGTCCCCCGGTCACCGCATTTGATCAAAAATGTGTATTTGGAATCTGCTAACGCTGATTCCAGACAAGCTCGATGGTCGTTGTTTTTTACCAGGTTTAATTTTGTTGTCACTTACGCCCTGGATCTAAGAATGTTAAGGCGGATCCCCTTGTCTCCAGTTTCCCAGGGGCCGGGAAATGGATACCCGATTCCTTCCTTAGGAGGGGGGGTAGGTCGGCTGTTGTTTCTGGCTTGAGGAGGGTGTTTGGGCTCAGGGGGGACCCCCAGGCCCTCCGGGATTTTGTCCCAAATCTTGAGAAAAAGGGGTTATTGAGGCACTCATAATTCTGCTTTAGCGGACATCCAGGGGTAAGGCTCTTTAGACTCCTTTTTGGGTTTTTGGTGGCCTAACGTTAATAAAGATGTTTTAATTTTTCGGTCTGTGGGGTTTGTGCTCGCTCTAAGCCCCTATACCCTCCGTCTGGGCCCTCTTACCCTTGAAACTTCCGGAGGTCCATGGATCATTTGTCTATGGATTCATACGGACCTTCCTCAGTCGTCAGGGAAGACTTCTATGGTGGTTGTTGACAGGTTCAGTAAGAGGACATTTCATTGCTTTTGCCCTCCCTAATGCTAAAACTTGGCGCAGGGTTCATTGGGGAGATTGGAGAACTTCATGGGTGGCTTCTGTGTGGTGTCAGATAGGGGGCCAGTTTGTTGTCAAGTTTTGGGGGATTTTGTTACGTGGGGGATGCAATTGTCATTTTCCTCGGTTTTATCCGCAGACAATGGTCAACGAGCGCGAATCAAAGCCTAGGACTTATCTTCGGGTGTTTTTCAGAGAACCGGAGGAACTGGTCTTCTTTCTTGCCTTGGCAGATTCGCTCTTTAACAAAGGCGGACGAGTCCCCCGGGGAAATCCCCCTTTTTTTGGGGATATGTTTTTTTTCCCCGTTTTGTAATTCAATGGGGGGGGGCCCTTCTGGGGGGTTTTGGGGGGAGGGGTTTTGTCGTCACGTTTGGTGGGAGGGTATTTTAAAAATCTGAGTGCTATGGGGGGAAATTATAAACGTATGGCTGATAGGGGAGATTTTTTTGGCCAGATCTTTTAAGGAACGATCTGGTATGGTTGTTACCAGGATTAAAACTTAAAGTTCCCTCCTGGGGAATGGGCCCAGATTATGGCCTAAGGATCATTTCCTAATTAATCCGTGGATTTGTTGGACCCCTTACGTTTTAAAAAACCCAAAAGTGTTCCACAAGTCATTATTTAAAGGACTTTGGACCAGTCATACCTCCCTTTCCCCTCCTCCGTGGTGGGCATGGTAACTTGGGGGTTTAAGTGTCAAAGTCATTGACTCATTGAATCGCCGGGCCCCCATACTTGGGATTTTGGGAAGGGGTATGGGGCCAGAGGAGAGGACTGGGGCCGCGTCTGACTTTAAGCAGTCGTTTTGGGGGACCTTCCACAAACTCACCCGGAAACTGGCCTGGGGCCGGAGCCCCCGTAAAGGGGGGGGAGTCAGTGTGCATTCCCCCGAAGATCGTCGGGGTTTTAATTCTGACTTTCCGCTGGGGTTCTGTTTTTTGTGTTTGGGGGAGTTAGGGATTAATTTTTGTCTGTGCTCAGTTTTGGGACGGTGCGTTTTCCGGGTGAATTAAAATTTTTTGTTGATTGGGGTTTTTTTAAATCCTGGTTGTCGGGTTGGGAGTTGCCATGAATTCCATGCAACCCAGATGGATTTATCTGTATGATTAAAATTAAAGCCCCCCTTTTGTTTTTTTAATCACTGCTTAGAGTTTAAAAATCCCGATCATTTATGTTCCTTTGTGTTTTAGTGTGTAGCAAGTCTGTGTTTTTTTCCCCTTGTCAATATGTAATCTGTGTATTTTTCAGAGATCAGCCGGATTTTTTTGGGGGTAATCATATCCTTCTTAGGACGATTACGGGTTCGGGGTGATAGGAGACAGGGGGTTGGCTGGGACTTGGACCCTGAAACCCCACAGTACTCCAAGGTGAGGGGGTTTGTTTTGGGCCCAGTTTAGGGCAGGTTTTACCCCCCTCCTCCTTTTCCTGTGACAGTGTTTCAATCCCCCAAAATTTTAAATGAGGGCAACGGATACGTGTCAGGGGAAAATTATCTATATCTACATCTGGTTGCTAATCTATATGTTTTTTATGAGTTTTGTTCTTTTAAAAATAGTTTTTGAATCGTACAATACATAAGACCCCGTGACATTGACTGGCACTTGGGGGTATAGTCCCGGGGCCCGATGTCAGAAAATTGTTATTGTATCAGTGAACCAATTAAAATCACACCTCCCCCTTTGTCCCATGCTTCAGGATTATGGGGATGTTTTTTCGGAACAGAAAAATTCCCCTCATAGAAAGTACATTCCCCATAGACTACTCCGGGGTTTCTCGCCCCCTAATGTGGAAAATTTTTTAACCTCTCGGCCAAAAACGTCGGCCCCATGAAAGACTACATAACAAAATTTTTGCAAAAGGGTTTTTAATGACCCCCCACCTCACCAGGGGGGGGGTTCTTTTTGGGAAAAAAAAGTGGGGGTCTAACCCCTTGTTTGATTATGTGATTTAAAACGCAATCCTGTAAAAAAACACTATTCGTTCCATCATTCTGTTTTTTTAAAACAGCTTTTGGGGGGCCCCGGGGTTTTTCTAATTTTACCTGAGAGCTATAATTTGGGGCCCATAAAAAAGGGGGTGGTTGGAAACCCCCTTTAACCCCCTGGGTATTTTTGGATTTGTAATCCCCTTCGGGTTGTACGCATCAGCAGTGTTTAGAATTTTGTGAACGGATTTTAGAGATTTAGGGGGTTTTTTTTGTGGTCTTTTATTTGGCACACCCGATTTATCTTTGCATTTTGGACCCGCCCAACCCGTTGCTCGTCTCAGAGATAAGAGCTTTTTTTTCCCCAAATAGAGAAATTGTTTTTTTCATGAACAGGGATACAGTTTGGGGGGTTTTTTTGTGGCTAAAGGGTTTCGCTGGACCTTCTAAATTCGTTTTTTGGAAAGGGGGTACAACCCCATTCAAAGGGAAAAGCAGCGTTTTTGGGTTTCGAACTCATCGAAATTTATTGTTTTTTGGGTTAACTGGAAGCCTGAAGCACTTCATGTTTTTTCCCCCTTAAAAAAAATTTTTTTTTCCTTTAAACCCCCGATTTTGTTTACCTGATCTGGACTGCCCCTTTATTGTAGGGTAGATGCCTTGAATTGGAGTCGGAGCGTGCTTCCAAGACTGCATTCCTTTTAAATTTTGTCGTGTTCCTTTTTTTCCCCGAAAATTTTTTCCCGGGGGAAAAATTTATTAAAAATAGGTAATCGGAATTGTTGGCAATCAAATGGTCTTTGGGAAAGGGGCGCCACTTCCGAAGGTGCAAACAAAGATAACTGTAATTATGGCCACAAGAACCTGCCTACTTGGGTCAGCAAAAAGACTGAATCCTGAAGGGAAAGGTGGGCCTTGTTTTTTCTGGGTTTGTTTTGGGGATTACTTTTGGGGGGGGTACTAAAAAGTAGGGGGGGTGCCCTTTTCAAAAATTTTTTTGCCCTCACGGGTGGGGGACTCAACGACTCCAAATACAAGGGAATTGTTTTTTACCGTATTTTCCTTGGATTTCTGGAAGAAAACGTAGATCCCAAACAGGGCCCCAAAATACTCCTCCCCAAAAACTATTGTTCCGGGGCCCATTCCCCCCTTTAGTTCTGAAGGAATCACATGATTCCCCTTGCAGGGATCCCCGGGTCAAAAACACCATCAGACTTGTAATAGGAATTTTTTTGGGGCCAAAAGTAGTAAAGGGGTGTAAGGACTATGTATGGGGCCGTGAAACCCCTGCCGCGCCAAACCCCCCATAATTCCCTGCGGGTGGCTCCAGTCCCGCCGCCCCCCCAAGGGGCCCTTTGGGCCCATATTTTCCCCCGGACTTTTTTTTGATCTGCCTCTCAGAAGGAAAGACATGTTCGGGTGGTGGTGGATAGATTTGCAACAGTGTCCTTTTGTTCCCCTTCCCCGGGAAACCAATTCGAGCCCTAAGCAAAAATTTTCATTAATGTTGTGCCATTGCCCTGGTATTCCGGAAACGTGTCGATAGGGGCACCCGTTTGTTTCGAAATTTTTTGGGGGGATTTGTAAACGAAAGGAATGGAATTGTCTTTTTCCCCCCTACACCCGAAACCAAAAGGCAAACCAAACAACCAACCAAGCGCTTGAGCAGAATCTCGTTTTTGTTTGAGCACAGTCGATTGGGGTGGAAACCACCCTAGCGAGTTTGCCCCGAAAAATCATACCAGGAGTCCTCAAAAACCCCCCTTTTACGGGGAAACATGGGGGGCACCCACGTTTTGGTTCGTTCTCTTTGGATTTCAGAGTCCCCCGGGGGAGAAAGAACCTAGCCAGTTTTTAAAAAAATATTGGTCAGAAGTCAACTAAAATTTTAAAGGGGGGCAGAAGCGGTTGTCTGCAAAAAGACGGGGGTCCAAGGGCCCGGACCGGGGGTTGGGGACAAAAATTTTGGGTTTTTTTCCAGGAATTAACTCAAAAAAGGGGGGGCTGCCCCAAAAAGGTCCCGGGGTTTTTTTCCGTATGAAATTTTGAGGTGTTTTTCCCCTAGCCTTTCTCTAAGCCCCCTCAATCATTAAAGCCAAGTATTCCCCAAGTCCTTTAAAAGTCCCCTCTCCGTTCATCCGTCCAGTCCCCCCCTCCTCCGGTTTTGGTAGGGGGGTTTTTGAATAAAAAGTCCAAGGTCCCCGATTCCCCTTTTTTGGGGGGATCCGTGCTATTGTCATTTTGGGGGGCTATGGTCGGAGGAAAGGCCTGGGGGCCTGCCGTAAGTCCATGCCAAAAAGGTTTGACAGGGGAATTTATCCCTTATCCCCAAAAAACCCCGGGTTTTTAGGTTTTAGAGGCCCCTCTTAGAGGGAGGGGTCGTCATCGCGTTGGATTCAGTGGCTGGTGTTCCGCCTCGGCCCTGTGGGCCCGGACTCCTTGGCGGTGGTGCCGGTGTGGGGGGTTTTTATATGGTTCCGCTCCTTTGACGCGGGCCCCTGCATGGCACGCCCCGTTTTTTCCGTGGGTAATTTGGCGAAGAGAAGGGGTCTCTGTGCAGGGGTTGGTGGGGGGTTATTCTTTGTCAGAGGTAAGGGGGTGTCCGTCATGCACACCCCATGGCCGGTTCTGGGGGGGTTAGAGAGACACAGAGGAGCCCCTGGAGGTAGCCATGCACTTCAAATGGGGGGGGCCTGGGTTTTTGGCCCCCTGAATAGTCTTGGTTTCCCCCCTGTGCAGTTTGTTTTTTTATTGTATTTTGACCCCTTTCCTGGTTTCTGTGTTCTTTCCCCCCGATTTTGTACCTCTGCTGCCCCGGTTTTGACTTTAACTTTGCCTGAATTTTTTACCCTTTTTCTGCCGCCGATTTTGAATTTTGCCCC
>JARQOD010000001.1:624942222-624979991 GCA_033576555.1 Oophaga sylvatica | reverse complement strand
CCCATATCCAGCGTATTTAATTCACCCCCTATGAGCTTATTATAATGCCCCCCTAGGCCCCCTTGTACAAAAATGTACCCCCTTTACAAAAATAAAAATTCTGTACTCCCTTTTTTGCCCAGGCCCCTCATGTTCCCCCTCTCAGCGTCGACTGGGGCCGGGCTTTTTGGTCATCGCCCGCTGTCAGACGTAGAGGGGGATTATGGAGAGAAGGAGCGCTCGCTCCTTTCTTCAATGCGGTCGCTGATTGGCGGATGCCGATACGCTGACCCTGCGATGAGGGGGGGGGGGGCCCACTGGGGGCACCGGGCCCCCCACCGCCTGCCAGGGGCCCATAGCGGCGGGCGGCAGGAGGGAGATTGTTCTCCCCCCCACCCCGCAGAAAGAATGTGTCGGCGTGTGTCACCCGTAATTTACGTAGCGTAGCTCAGGGGGCCCCCTCCCCCGGGGGTAGCTACGCTATGGTATCTCAAAAGGGGCCTGGAGCTGCAGCTCCATCAGCCCCTAGTTAATCGGCCCCTGAAAAAAGGCACTAGACCTGGACATCTTTTGCTATAAAAACTTCCCCTGATAAGATCTAGAGGGCCCCAGAAGTAAAAAGCAAAAAGTTTAAATTTCGTGCAACAAATGTTAAAACCAAAGCTTTAGAAGGCCATTAAAATATGTAAAAAAAAGTAAAGCAGCGATGACAGACAGCAAGCAGAATTTTGGGTTGTCCATTGGATATTTGCAGCAGAAAAGAAGCCCGCAGAGGTGGGGGTTTACCATTCAAGCGCTTGCTAACAATGAAGAATACATGCAGGGTGGTCAATTCAGAATTTTAATGTTTTTATTACATTGGATATATTGCGCAGAAAAGACAGTATCAGAGGTAGGGAAACCCCACAAGTGACCCTTTTGGAAACTTGCCCCTAAGGAACTTTCTAGATCTGTGGGAGCACTTTAACCCCCCCAAAGTTTCAAAAGTTTAACGCTGGGTGTGAAAAAAAAATTCCTATAAATATTTTTTAGCCCCCTATTTTTTTTTTCCCAAGGGAAAATTGGCTCCAAAAGTTTTGTCCAATTTGCCCTGAGTCGTGATACCCATAGGTGGGGGGGGGGTTTGGGCACATGGCGGGGGTGGAAAGGAAGTATGATTTTTTGGGAAAAGCGACTTTAAAAAAATTTCCCCAAAAAAATGATTTTTTAGTCCCCAATTTTTGTTTTTTTCCCCAAGGAAATGGGTCCAAAAATTTTTTGCCCAATTTTTTCCCAGTAGCTGAACCCCTTGGGGGGGGGGGATTTGGGACCGGCAGGACTCAGAAAGGAAGTAATATGTTTTGGAATGCGATTTATGGGTGTCATGTTCGTTTGAGAGCCCTTATGTGCCTAAACGGGGGAAACCCCCAAAAAGTGACCCCTTTTTTGGAAACTCCCCCTAAGGAATTATTAGATCTGGGTGAGCTTTTTTTGAACCCAAATTACTTCACACAAGTTTATAACCCCTGGGCTGAAAAAAAAAAAAACCCTTTTTTTTTCCCCACAAAAATTTTTTATTTTTAAGTCAATGTTTTTTTCCCAAGGGTAAAGGAAAAAAATTCCCCACAAAAGTTGTTGCCCAAAATTTGTCCGGTACGCTGAAACCTTTTGGGGGGGGAAACCCCACTTTTTGTGCCCGGAGGGCTCGGAAGGGAAAAAATGGGTTTTGGAATGAGACTTTGATGCGTTATTTCTTTTTGCAGAGCCTGATGTGTCTAAACAGGGGAAACCCCCCACACGTAAAAATTTTGGAAAAAACTACCCCACTAAGGAAAAACTTATCTAGACCTGTGGTGAGCATTTGAACCCCAAAAAGTTCCACAAATTTTAATGCCAGGGGATGAAAAAAAAAAATTCTATTTTTTCCACAAAAAGTTTTTAGTTCCAATTTTTATTTTCCCAAGGGAAAAGGGAAAAATTGGACCCAAAAGTTGCTGCCCAAAATTTTTCCTGAGTACGCGGTTCCCAATATGGGGGGAGTAAACCACTTTTGGGCACACGGGGGGGGTCGGAAAGGAAATAGTGACGTTTTCTTGAGACTTTGATGGAATATTGGGGGGCGTATGTGCGTTTGGAGGCCCCCCTTGCCTAAAATGGAACCCCCCACAAGTGCCCCCTTTTTTGGAAACTAGACCGCCAAAAAAATTATCAGATGGTGGTGGAACTTTGAACCCCAAAGGGTTCACAAAGTTTATAAAGTAGAGCCATAAAAATAAAAAATATTTTTTTTTTCCCAAAAAAATATTTTCCCCCCAATTTTTTTTTTCCCGGGAAAAAAAAAAATTGGCCCCAAATTATTGTGCAATTTGTCCTGAGCCCCCATACCCTTTTTGGGGGGAAAATTTTCTTTTTTGGGGCCAGGCAGAGTCAGAAGGAACAGCACGTTTGACTTTTTAATCAGAATTGGCTAATTTAGTCAGATGCCAGTAAAGTTTGGAGGCCTTGATTCCCAAAAAAGTGGAAACCCCCAATTCTAACTCCAACCCTAACCCCAACCACCCAACCCTAACCCCCAACCCAACCCCAAACCCCCAACCAAAAACCCAACACACCCCAACCCCCAACCCCCAAGCCTAACCCAAACCCCAATTTTTCCCCCAAACCCTAACCCTAACTTAGCCCAACCCCAACCCAAAACCCCAATGGGAAAATGGAAATAAAAAAAAATTTTTTAAATTTTAATTTTTTTCCCTAACTAAGGGGGGAAAAGGGGGTTTGTTTACTAAATTTTTAGCGGGTTTTTATGTTTGGCAGCTGTCCACCTAAAACCTTTTATTGCAAAAAAAGTTTTTGATCATCACATTTTGGAGCTATAAATTTTTTTTTTTTTGGCCCCCGAGTCAGTGAGGTCTTTTTTTTTGGGGTCGGTTGACGTTTTTAAAATTGGTTCCTTTTCGGGCACTGACATTTTTTATCGGTTTTTTTTTACGATTTTTGGCGGAGAAAGAACAAAACCCATTAATGAATTTCTTTTTGGGGGGGGGTTAACCGTTGTTGTGGTAAATTGATAAAGCAGTTTTTTTCTTTGGGTTAGTGAATTCAGCGATACCTCATGTTTTTTGGGGGGTTTTTTAAAAAAAAAACAATTATATAAAAAATAAAATTTTTTTTCATCGCTTTATTCTGCGAGCTATACTTTTTATTTTTTTTGGTGTGCTGTATGCAGTCATTTTTTGCAGGACAAGATGACGTTTTCAGCGGGACCAGATTATTTTTCCCCCTTTTTGACGCGGTTATTCACTTTTTGTTGGGTTGATGAAAGTATTGTTTTTTTACCTTTTTTTTTTTTTTAAGGGGTTCACTAAAGGTTAAATAGTGGGACAGTTTTATAGGGGGGTCATTACGGACGTGGCATGATAAATTTATGTCTTTTATTGTTTTTTTTTTTTTTTTAAAAAAGAAATAATTTATTGAGAAATATTTTTTTTTTTTTTATTTTTTTTTTTTAACATGTTATTTTTATTTTTTTTATTTTTTACTTTGTCCCAGGGGGGGGACATCACTGTAAGTGTCGATCGGGATTGAAGGCGTGCGGGGGGATTTTCTCACCCCCTGCTTCAGCAGGCACGGAAAGCCGCCCCCTGCGGCCGGAAAGGGGAACCGCGGCAATCTGGTCCGGGGGCCCCTGCAGGGGGGGGGCCTTGGGAAAAAGGGCGATCACATCGTGTGCTTGGGGTCTCGGGAAATGCAGGAAGCCCCTCCCGCCGATCTTCCCATAACGCCCGGAAAATGCGTCAGTTTGATGCAGTGTGTCGGGTTAATGTGCCCGGGTCGGTCGTGACCGCTCCGGGCCCAAAAGTCCCCGGGGTCGCGGATAAACTGACCCCCGGTGCGATCACTGCGCTCCCCCAAGAGGCGGAGTGATCGCTATAACGTACTATTCCCCCCTTTTGGGAATTAAGTCCCGGGCACATGGATGATAACGTTGGGGGGGAGAAGGGGTTAACCCCTCGCTCTAAAACGTTATCCTCCAGTACTCTGACCCCAGAACTTTACCTGATTACGCTTTTTCATTTTCCTTTTTTTTTAAATCTTCCCGGCTTCTGCCCTTTGGGGCCCCCGCCACTCGACTCATGGTTGGGTGAGGATACATCACCCCTTAGTCGGGCCCCCCAAATTTTTTTTTTCCCCCGTATGGTCCTGTTCATACGCTTTGTGCCCTGGGAGTTTGTGCAGAGTCTTCAGACTGGCAAAGGATTTCCAATTTGGGGTTCATCGCAATTCATTACAGGGTGTCCGTCGCCATTGGATTCAGTGGGGTTTTCCCTGCCTGGTGCTGGGGGGCCCGGCTCCTTGGTGTTGGTGCCGGTGGTAGGAGTGCGGTCCCCCTTGGTTCCGCTCCTTTGACGACGGTCTGTCGTCCCCCATCCCATTTTCGCCTGTGGGAATGTTGGCGACGGAAAAGGGGGGTCTCTGTGCAGGTTTTGGTGGGCGAGGCTTCGCTTTTATGGGTGAAGTGGTTGGTGTCTCATGCTCACCATATGGTGGTTCGGGGGGGCCAGATGAGGTCATCGACTGTGCCCCTGTGGGGGGTAGCCATCATTAAAATCCCCTTTGGGGCCGGTTGTGGCCGCTAGATATGTCTTTTTCCCCCGTGTGCAGTTTGTTTTGCTATTGTTTTCTGACCTTTGCCTGATTTCTGCTTTCTTCTGCCGCCGTTTTGACCTCTGCTGTCCTGGTTTTGACTTGAACTTTAGCCTGAATTTTGACCCCTTTATGCCTGCCCCTTTTGTATTTTGTCCCCCCTGGTTTTGCCTTGGGGTTTGTAGCATTTGGCTCCTTTTTTTTCCTCCAGATCCTTCCACCCCGGCCACTGCTTCTTGGCAGCTACCCCCGGGCTTCGCTGAATTCCGATCCCTGTAAGGGTAAAGGGTCTTTGGGGGGTTTTTTGGGGTGCTGTCTTACCACCGTTCAACCTGCAGGGGGCGGACGCCCATTATATCGGCCCCTTAAAAAAAATTTTTTTTATATTTTGGTATATTAAAAGCTTCCAACCCTTTTCGAATTTTTTTTTTTTCCCCCTCCTTTTCTGAGCTGTTTTTTTTTTTGGCCCCGTGTCCTGCTTCATTGCTCAGTCCTTGGGGATACTCTCATCATCTCCTACTAACTGTGCACAAACCCCCGTCTGGAGACCTCTGGAAACACTGGACGTCAGAAGCCTTCACTGCCTGGACTCGACCCGGGTAATTTGACCTGCCTGCCCCCGGGGCCAGGTATTTTCCCCCTTTTTGCGCCAAAGTCCCCTTTTCCTATTTTGTCTTACCTGAAAAATCTGTTGTGTGGAGGTTACGGTAGTGGTCAGAAGCAATTTCATAGATTTTGGTAGCGAGAAACTTGGTGTACCTGCTAAAAGGGTTAATGGCCCCCCTTAAAACCACTGCTATTAATGGACCCATGCCAGAATGGATGGGTTTGTCACTGAGGAAAATCAATGTCAGTGGGGGCGTTCATGCTGAACTGTGCTTTTTTTTTATCCATAATATATCACCGCTGTTTTCTGGGTATGCCATGGTTACCAAACATAATCTAGTCATTGAGGCATTGGGTGTAGTCGCGGAGCCCCCGGTTCAGCATAATTTATATTTTTATCGTGAACCCAAAGTTTAAAATACCCTCCTCCTTTTTCCCTATGCATTCAGAGATTAGAGGTGTTTTTTTCTGTATTGGAAAGGAAATTACCCCTATAGAAAGTACGATTGCCCCTAGACTTTTTACCCCGGTTCTGCCTCCCTAATTTGGAAAATTTTTTCCTCTCTGGTCCAGAACGTCAGGGGCCGAAAGACTACATAAAAACAGTTGAAAAAAGGGTTTTAATGACCTCCACCCACCAGGGGGCCCCCGGTTTTTTTTTTGTGAAAAAAAAAAATGGTGGTCTCAGACCTTGCATTGATTACTGTGAGTTAAAGCAAAACACTGTGAAAAACCCTATCGCTTCCCCATTTGATCTTTTTTAACAGCTGTTGGAGCCCGTTGGTTTACTAAATTGACCCGAGGGCATAAAAATTGTCCGTAAAGAAAGGAGATGGTGGGGAAACCCCCTTTAACACACCCCTCGGCCTTTGATATTCGTAAAACCGTTTTGGGTTGATGCATCAGCAGTGTTTCGAATTTTGTAACGGATTTTCAGAGATATTAGTGGTGTTTATGTGGTCGTTTTTTTTGGACGACATCCTGATTTCTCTTCTGACTTGGCCCCCCCCCCAACAGTCTGCTCCCCCTCCAGAGATCAAGAGCATTTTTTATTCCCAAAAACAGAAAATGGTTTAGGAACGGAGATACAGTTTCTGGGGTATATTTTTCGGCTAAAGGGTTTCGCATGGCCCTCAAAATTGGGGCCCTTTAAAGGGAAAATGGGAAAAAACCCCAGTCTCTAAGGCCTGCGGTTTTTGGGTTTCGAACTTATCGTAAATTTTTGTGGTTTATGGGTTTTAACTGGAAGCCGAAGCACTTCAGTTTTTGCCAAAGAAATTTTTTCCCTCTAACCCGATATGTTTCAGCCTGATCTGGACTGCCCCTTTATTTTAGAGGTAATGCCTTTAAGTGGAGTCGGACAGTGTTTTTCAAGGCACTGCATTCCTCATTAAAAATTGCCCCTGTTCCTTTTTTTCCCCCAAAATTCTTTTCCCCCCGGGGGGGGAATTTGATATGGAAATCGGGTTGGGGGGCAATCAAATGGGCTTTGGGAATGGCGCCACTTCCCAAAGGGGGCCCAAAAAAAGAAACTTAATTACTGGCCCCAAAACCTGACCTACTTGAGTACCCAAAAAACTGAATCCTAGAAGGCAAGGGGCCTTTTTCTTTTTAGTTTGATTTGTGATTATTTTGGGGGGCCGGGTAAAAAAAAGTAGGTGGTCCCTTTCCAAGTTTTTGCCCCTCACAGGTCGGGGGGCTCTGAACCGATAAATTTTAGCCAGGGAATTTTTATTTCACCTGTCCCCTTGGTCTTTGGAAGAACCGTAGACCCCCGAAAAGGACCTAAACCTCCCCCCAAAAAAAATTTGTTCCCCACATTCCGCCTTAATTCGAAGGAATCACATGATTCCTCCTTGCAGGGCCCCCGGCATCAAAAACCCCATCAGACTTGTAACTGGAAATTTTTTTGGGGCCACTGTGAAAAAGGATGTAAGGATATGACTGGCCGTGAAACCGTGCTCGCCCCAAAGCCCCCCCTTAAAACTCCCTGCCGGGGGGGCCCGTCCCTGCCGCCACTGAGAGTCCTTGGACCCTTCTCCATGGACTTTATTCTGATCTCCACCTCAGAAGGAAAGACAGTATTGGGGGGGTGGATAGATTTGCAAAAGTTCATTTTTTTTCCCTGTCCCGGTTACCAATTTTCCAGACCCAAGCAAAAATTTTCTTTTTTCTTTTTTGCCATTGCAGGTATTCTGGGAATATCGGTCAAAAGGGGGGCCCCCTTTTTTTTAAATTTTTTGGAGGGCATTCTGTAAAAGAATTGGAAAGGGGTTGTTTTTCCTTTTCCTCTTCCCCCACCCCCAAAACCAAGGTCAAACCCAAAAAAACCCCAAACCAAGCGCTTGGCAGAAAACGTTGTTAGTCCTGGCATCAGTCCCCTTGGGGGAACACCACCCTAGCAGAGTTTGCCCCGAATAATCAGTACCAGGAGCCCCCAAGCCACCCCTTTCTCGTAATCTGGGTGAAAACCCCTTTTGGGTTTGTTCCTTTGGAGTTTTTTTTATGTTTTTTTTTTTTTTTAATAAAGAAAGGGATTTATTAGAAATATTTTTTTTCTTTATTTGTTTTTTTTTTTTAACATGTTTTTTTTATTTTTTTTCTTTTTATTTTTTTCCCAGAGTGGGACTCACTGTATAGTGTGATCGGCGATCTGCGGCATGCGGAGACTTTTCAGGGCCTGCTCTCGCAGGCATGAGGAAGCCGCCCCCCTGCGGGGGCCGGAAGGAAACCCGCCAATCTTGGTCCGGGGCCCCGCAGGGAGGGGCCTTCGGAAAGGGCGTCACTCGTGCTGTTGGGGTCCGGAAGCATGCGGGAACCCCCCCCTGCGCGATGTTCCCCTTTTAAAACCCGGGGAAAACTGCGACGTTTGATCGCAGTTGTCGGGGTTAATGTCCGGGATCGGCCCCTGACCGCTCCGGCACAGAGTGCGGGTGTCAGCGTGTAATCAGCGACCCCCGGCTGCGTCAGCTGCGCTCCCCAAGAGAGCGGACGGGATCGCAAAAACGTATTTCCCCCCTTGGGAATTAAGTCCCAGGGCACATGGGATGAATAGTTTTGAGGCAGAAAGGGGTTAACCCCTCAGCTCTGACCCCTTATCCTCCCCGTACTCTACCTCAGAATTTTTCCGTTTTTGCTTTTGTCATTTTTTTCTGTTTAAAACATACCTTCCTGGCTTTTGGCCTTGGGCCCCCCTTGACCATTGACTCTGGTTGGCCCCGGGGAGTGACTATCATCAATTCGTTTTTGGGCCCCTAAATTTTTTTTTTTGCCAGTATGGATCCCGTTCTACGCTTTGTGACCAGGGGGCGAGTTTTTTGCGTGTCTTTTAGATCTGGCAAAGGATTTCCGGTCTGGATTATCGCAATTCGTTACGGGGGGCCGTCGCCATTGGGGGCAGTGGTGGTGTTCCTGCCCCCCTGTGGGGGCGCCGGACTCCTTCGGCTGTTGGGCCGGTGATAGGAGTGCGGTATCCTCATTGGTTCCGCTCCCCTTTACGCGGTCTGTCGCTGGCATCGCCCCGTTTCGCCTGTGGGTAATGTTTTGGGACGAGAAGGGGTCTCGTGCAGGCGTCTGGTGGGCGTGGCTTCGCTCTTCTATCGAGGTAAGTGGTTGGGTCAGTCATGCATCACCCATCCCCCGGTTCTGGGGGCGGTCCAGAGAGGTCATCGACTGTGAGCCCTTGAGGGTACCATGCATTCAAAGCCGGAGCCTGGTTGTAGGGGATTAGTTTGGGGTTTCCCAGTGTGTAGTTTTTTTTGCTTTGTATTTCTGACCTTTGCCGGGGTTTTTGACTGTTTTCTGCCCCCCCTTTTTGGGGCCCCTGCTGTCCCCCCTGGTTTTTTGACTTAAAATTTAGTGAATTTCTGACCCTTTACTGCCTCCCCATTTTGACTTTTGCCCCCCCCGGTTTTCCCTTGGATTCTGACTACGCTTTTGGGGGCTCCTTTTTATTTCCCCCCGACCCTTTCCCCACCCCGTCCATGCCCCATAGGCGCCCCCCCGGGGTTCGTTTAAAATTCCGATCCTGTATGGGGGTAAAGGGTTTGGGGTTTCTCGGGGGCTGTTTTCCCCACGTTCGACCTGAGTGGCGGACCACTTATATGGGGCCCAAAAAAAATTTTTATATATATTCTGGAAATAAAAAAAGCATTTCAACCCCCTTTCTCTGTTTTTTTTTCCTTCCCTCTTTTTTGAGTGTTTTGTTTTTGAGCACCGGGCCCCTGCTTCATTGCCAGCCTGTGGGGATACTCTCATCATCCTACAAAAGCGCACAAGCCACACTGGAGACCCCTGGGAAAAAACCCGGAGGCAAAAAACCTTCACGCGGAGCAGCATGGGTAGTTCTCCCTGCCCCCCAGGTGCCCCGGTATTGCCGTGTGCCCCAAAAACCCTTTTACCTACTTTTTGTCTTCCTGAAGAAATTGTGTGGTGGGGCTTATGCGGATAGTGGCTCGAAGGCAATTTATAGTTTTTCCGGTAGGAGAAAATTTTGTACCCCTTAAGGTTTAAAAGCGCCATTAAACCCTGCTTTTAAAAGGACCCCACGTCCAGAATGGGGGGGGGGGTTTTTCTGGGAATATAAATGTCAGGGGGTCGTTCATGTAAAATTTTGGCATTTTTTTTTTTTCCTAATATACATCCGCTGTTATTTGGGTTTCCATGGTTAGCAAACTAATTAGCATTGACTGGACTTGGGTGATATAGCGCGGGGGGCCCCCAGTGTCACATAATTTATATTTTTCAGTGAACAAGTTAAATCCCCCCCCTCCCTTTGTACCCCCTGATTCCGGATTATGAGGTTATTTTCTGTTTTGGAATCGAGAAATTACCCCCCCATAGAAGTACGATTGCCCCATGACTTACTACCGGATTCTCGCCCCCTAATGTGAAATTTTACCTCTTGGGGGCCAGAACGTCGGCCATGAAGACACTAACAGACTTTGCAAAAAAGGGGTTTAATGACCACCCCCCTCACCGGGGGGCGGGTTTTTTTTTTTGGGAAAAGAAAGATGGGGTTCAGCCCCTTTCATTGATTAGTGGTTAAACGAAAAAACTGTGAAAAACATATTCCTTCCACTCTTCCCTGTTTTTATAATCAGCTTTTTGGGGGCCCCCTTGGTTTACTAAACTTGACCCGGGAGCATATAATCTTGTCCCCATAAAAAGGGAGATGAGTGGAAGACCGGTTTAACAACCCTCGGTACTTTTTGTATCTCGTAATGGTTCGGGTTTGTACTGCTTCAGCAGTGTTTCGAATTTGGTTCGGTTTTAGAGTATTGTGGGTTTATGTGGCGTTTTTTGGCGAACGATTACTTTTGCATTGTGACGCAGTCAACACTCTGCTCTGTCTCCCGAAACAGAGGATTCTTTATTGCCAAAAGAGAAAATTTCTTCATGACCAAAGGGGTACGTTTTGGGGGGATTTTTTGGTAAAGGGCGGGTCCTTCTAAAAAAATTAGCCCTTAAAGGAATGGGTACAACCCCAGTCTCTAAAGGACTGCACGATTTTTGGGTTTCCCCAAACTATCGTAAATTTATTGTGGTTTTGTGGTTAATGGAAGCCGGGCCCTTATGATTTTCGCTTAAAAATGTTTTTTTTCCCTAACCCTTTTTTTTTTAAACCGATCTGGAGGGGCCCCCTTTTTGGAGGTGATGCCCCCGAAGTGGGTCGGAGAGTGCTACACAAGGCACTGATTCTATTCAAATGTCCGTGTTCCTTTTTTCCCCAAAATTTCTTCCCCGGGGGAATTTTGTTAGGTAAGGGAATTGTTTGGAAAAATGGGTCTTTAGGAAAAGGCGCCCTTCCTCGAAAAGGGCCATAAATAAGTAACTGTAATTATGGCCAAAGAACCCGATACTTGGAGTCAGCAAAAAGATAATCCCAGACAGGAAGGTGGGCCTTGTTTTTTCAGGTTTGATTTTGTGATTACTTTGGGCCGGGTACTAAAAATGGGGGGTGGGGCCCTTTCTAAAAATTTTTTCCCCCCCAGGCGAGGACTCTGAACCCCCCAAATAGCCAAGGGAAGTTTTTTCCCTGTATCTTGGATCTTCTGGAAAAATCCGTTAGCCCCCCGAACAGGACCTAACACTACTCCCCCCCAAAAAAACTATTTTTCCCCGGCCCCATTCCCCTTAAGTTTGAAGGAATCAAATGTTCCCCTTGCAGGGATCCAGGATCAAAAACCCCCTCAGACTTGTAACTGGATTTTTTTTGGCCAATGTAGTAAGGACTGTAAGGATATTAGGCCTGTGAAACCTGTGCTGCGCCAAGCCCCCCATAATCTCCCGGGGGGGGTCCGTCCCCCCCTCCCCTGGGCCCCTTGGACCTATCTCCTGGACTTTATTAGATCTCCAAAACCCGAAGGAAAAAATGTAGGGGGTGGGGGTGGATGTTTCAGAAAGCAGTGTCATTTTGTTCCCTCCCCGGCCCCTAATTCCGAGCCCCAAGCAAATTATTTTACTCTGTTGTGCCATTGCAGGTTTTCCTTGATATGGTAGAAGGGGCCCCAGTTTTTTAAAAAATTTTGGGGGGAATTCTAAAAACAATTGGAATGGAATTGTCCTTTCCTTCCTATCACCAAAAACCAATGGTCAAACCAAAACCCCAAACCCCAAGGTTTGGCAAATTTTTCGTTGTTTGTTCTAGATCAGTCCGTTGGGTGGAACACCCCCCTCGAGTTTGCCATGAATAATGCCCAGGAGTCCTAAGCCCCCCCCTTTTACTGTAATCATGGGTGCACCCATTTTTGGTTCGTTCTCTTTGGTGTATTTTTTGTTTTTTTTTTTTTTTCAAAAAAAAAGAATTTTTTTTTGAGAAATATTTTTTTTTTTATTTAGTTTTTTTTTTTACACTGTTATTTTTTTTTTTTTACTTTTTTACTTTGCCCCCGAGTGGGAATCACTGTTATTCAGATCGGCGATCTGACGGGCAGTGCAGGGACTTTCTCGGGCCCTGCTTCAGAGGATGAGGAAGCGCCTCCGCAGGACCGGGAAAAGGAACCCCCGGAAAAAACTTGGAACCGGGGTTGCGGAGGAGCCTTCGGAACAGGGCGATCACATCGTGCGCTTGGGGGGCTTGGGGGAACATGCGGGGAACCCCCTCCCTGCGCGATGCCCCCCTTTAACCCGGAAAAAAACTGCGATTGTTTGATGGGCAGGGGTCGGGGGTTAATGGCCGGGTCGGCCGTGACCGTCCTGGAAGAGTCCCGGGTGCAGCTGTGATAATCAGCGACACGGTGGATCAGTGCGTCCCCAAGAACGGGTGATCGATATAAGTATTTTCCCCTCTTGGGAATTAAGTCCCAGGGACATGGATGAATAGTACGTTGAGGGCAGAAAGGGGGTTAACCCCTCAGCTTGTTCGTTATCCCCCCTACTCTGACCTCGATTTACCTGATTACGCTTTTGTCATTCCTTCTGTTTATAAAAAACCCCTTTGGCTTCTGCCTTGGCCCCCCTTTCCCCCTTTACTCATGGTTGGCCGTGAGGGTGATACTCAATTACGTCTGGCCACTACATTTTTTTTTTTCGCCAGTAGGGGCCGTTCATAGCTTTTTACCAGGGGGGGGAGTTTGATGCGGCTTCGATCGGGGAAGGATTTCCAGAGTTGGATTCATCCAAAATCAGTTACAGGGTGTCCGTCGCCATTGGATTCAGTGGCTGGTGTTCCGCCTCGGCTGCTGGGAGGCCCCGGACTCCTTGGCTGTTGGGGCCCCGGGATAGGAGGCGGGGTTTTCCCATATGGTTTTTCCCCCTTTGACGACGGCCCCCCGCGCTGCGATCGCCATGTTTCGCCCCTTGGGTAATGTTTTTGGGGCAGAGAAGGGGTTTTGTGGGGCGTTGGGGGGTGGCTTGCTCTTCTATCAGAGGTGAAGGGTTTTTGGGTCGTCAGCTCACCATATGGCCCCCGGTTCGGGGGGGGGCCAGATGAGGTCATCAGATGGAGCTGTGAGAGGTAGCCCCGCACTTCAAAGCCTTGGAAAATGGCTTTAGGCCCCCAGATATAGTCTTTTGGTTTCCCCGTGTGCTTTTTTGTTTTGCTATTGTATTTTGACCCTTTCCTGGGTTTCTGTGTTCTTCTGCCGCCGATTTTGTACCCCCCTGTCCCTGGGTTTTACTTGAACTTTAGCCTGAAAATTTTGACCCCCTTTACTGCCTGCCCCTTTTTTTTTTTTTGCTCCCTCCCCGGTTTGACCCGGGCTTTGACTACGATTTGGGGGTTACTTTTTATTTCCCCTAGCTCCCTTTCCCACTCCGGCCTGTCTATAACTACCCCGGGTTGCTGTAATTCCGATCCCTGATAGGGGAAAAAAGGGCTTGGGGTTTTCGGGGGGGGTGTCTTACCTACAGTTTGACTGCAGTGGGGGACCCACATTATATTTTGGCCTTAAAAAAAGTTTTTTATTATTCTGGATTATAAAAAGCATTTCCCAACCCCTTTTCTAAATTTTTTTTTTCCTCCCCTTTTCTGGTTTTTTGTTGCTGAGCATGTGCCCCGTTATTGCCAGTCCTGTGGGGTCACTCTATCTTCCCAAAAAACTGCTGCAAACCCCCGTCTGGAGACCCTTGGGAGCACGGAGTCAGAAACCTTCACTCCCCGACGCCCCTGGGTATTTTTTGCTTGCCCCAGGGGCCCAGGTATCCCCCCTTGATGCAGCAAAGTCCTTTTACCTATTCTTTGTCTTACCTGAAGAAAACTGTGGGTGTGGAGGTTTGGATAGTGGTCGAAGGCAATTTATTGATTTTCCTGGTAGCGGAAATTTGGTGTACCATGCTAAGGTTTTAAGCGCCCATTAAAAATGCTTTTAATGGCATCCTATGCCAGATGGGTGGGGTTTTTTATGAGGAAATATCAATGTAGTGGGATGTTCATGGAACATGTGTCATTTTTGTTACCAAATTTCATCCCCCGTTATTCGGGATGCCATGGTTCGAAAAAATAACTAGTCATTGACTGGCCCCTTTGGGTGATTTTGAAAACTGGACCCCCCCAAGTAAAAAAAAATGTTTATTGCTATCAGTAACCCAAAATTAAAAAAAAAACCCCCCCTTTTTCCCCCATGCTTTTTGAGATTTTGAGGATGTATTTTCTGTATTGGAATCAGAGAAATTACCCCCTCATAGAAAGTACGATTGCCCCATAGACTTACTACCGGATTCTCGCCTCCCTAATGTGAGAATATTTAACCTCTCTGGTCCAGAACGTCAGGCCATGAAAGACTACATAACAGACAGTTTGCAAAAAGGGTTTAATAGACCATCCACCTCACCAGTGGGGGCCGGGTTCTTTTTTGTGGAAAAGAAAGATGGTGGTCTCAGACCTTGCATTGATTACTGTGAGTTAAACGCAATCACTGTAAAAAAACCACTATTCGCTTCCACTCATTCCTGATCTTTATAATCAGCTGTTGGGAGCCCGTTGGTTTACTAAACTTGACCTCCGAGGAGCATATAATCTTGTCGTATAAGAAAGGGAGATGAGTGGAAGACCGCGTTTAACACACCCCTCGGCTACTTTGAGTATCTCGTAATGCCGTTCGGGCTTAGTACTGCATCAGCAGTGTTTCAGAATTTTGTGAACGAGATTTTCAGAGATATTAGTGGTGTTTATGTGGTCGTTTATTTGGACGACATCCTGATTTACTCTTCTGACATTGTGACGCACGTCCAACACGTCTGCTCTGTCCTCCAGAGATCAGAGAGCATTCTTTATTCGCCAAACTAGAGAAATGTGTCTTCATGACACAGGAGATACAGTTTCTGGGGTATATTTTGTCGGCTAAAGGGTTTCGCATGGATCCTTCTAAAATTCAGCCCATTAAGGAATGGGTACAACCCCAGTCTCTAAAGGCACTGCAGCGATTTTTGGGTTTCGCTAACTACTATCGTAAATTTATTGTGGTTTATGTGGTTAACTGGAAGCCTGAAGCACTTCATGCATTTTCTGCCTTAAAGAAATGTTTTTCCTCTAACCCGATATTGTTTCAGCCTGATCTGGACTGCCCCTTTATTGTAGAGGTAGATGCCTCTGAAGTTGGAGTCGGAGCAGTGCTATCACAAGGCACTGCATTCCTCATTCAACTTCGTCCGTGTTCCTTCTTTTCCCGAAAATTCTCTTCCACCGAGGGGAATTATGATATAGGTAATCGGGAATTGTTGGCAATCAAATGGGTCTTTGAGGAATGGCGCCACTTCCTCGAAGGTGCCAAACATAAGATAACTGTAATTACTGGCCACAAGAACCTGACCTACTTGGAGTCAGCAAAAAGACTGAATCCTAGACAGGCAAGGTGGGCCTTGTTCTTTTCTAGGTTTGATTTTGTGATTACTTTTCGGCCGGGTACTAAAAATGTAGGGCTGGTGCCCTTTCTCAAAGTTTTTGCCCCTCACAGGTCGAGGACTCTGAACGACTCCAATACTAGCCAAGGGAATTGTTATTTCACCTGTATCCTTGGATCTTCTGGAAGAAATCCGTAGATCCCCAGAACAGGCACCTAACACTACTCCTCCCCAAAAACTATTTGTTCCGGCCACATTCCGCCTTCAAGTTCTGAAGGAATCACATGATTCCGTCCTTGCAGGGCATCCAGGCATCAAAAACACCATCAGACTTGTAACTAGGAATTTTTGGTGGCCAACTGTAGTAAAGGACTGTAAGGACTATGTACTGGCCTGTGAAACCTGTGCTCGCGCCAAGCCTCCCCATAATCTCCCTGCCGGGTGGCTCCAGTCCCTGCCTGCCACTGAGAGTCCTTGGACCCATATCTCCATGGACTTTATTACTGATCTGCCACTCTCAGAAGGAAAGACATGTATCTGGGTGGTGGTGGATAGATTCAGCAAGCAGTGTCATTTTGTTCCTCTGTCCGGATTACCTAATTCCGAGACCCTAAGCAAATTATTCATTACTCATGTTGTGCCATTGCATGGTATTCCTGTGAATATCGTGTCAGATAGGGGCACCCAGTTTGTTTCAAAATTTTGGAGGGCATTCTGTAAACGAATTGGAATGGAATTGTCCTTTTCCTCTTCCTATCACCCTGAAACCAATGGTCAAACCAAACACACCAACCAAGCGCTTGAGCAGAATCTACGTTGTTATGTCTCTGAGCATCAGTCCGATTTGGGTGGAACACCTACCGCTAGCAGAGTTTGCCATGAATAATCAGTACCAGGAGTCCATCAAGACCACCCCTTTCTACTGTAATCATGGGCTGCACCCACGTTTTGGTTCGTTCTCTTCTAGGATGTCAGATGTCCCTGGGGTAGAAAGAACCATAGACCAGTTAAAAACTATCTGGTCAGAAGTCAACATAAACTTGAAAGGGGCTCAGACTAGACAGGCTTCGTCTGCTAATAGACGGCGCTCCAAGGGCCCGGACCTGGGAGTTGGGGATAAAGTTTGGCTTTCTACCAGGAATATTAAGCTCAAAGTGCCATCTGCCAAACTAGGTCCCAGGTTTATTGGTCCGTATGAAATTATTGAGGTGATTAATCCAGTAGCCTTCCGTCTGAAGCTCCCTCAATCATTTAAACTGCCCAATGTATTCCATAAGTCCCTCTCAAATTGTACCGCTCTCCGATTCATCCTGTCCAGTCCCCTCCTCCCGGTTTTGGTAGGGGGTGCTTTGGAATACGAAGTCCAAAGGATCCTTGATTCCCGTTTAGTGAGAGGATCCGTGCAGTATCTAGTGCATTGGAAGGGCTATGGTCCGGAGGAAAGGTCCTGGGTACCTGCCAGTAACGTCCATGCCAAGGGTTTGATCAGGAAGTTTCATCTCCTTCATCCCAACAAACCGGGTTTTGAGGGTTCAGAGGCCCCTCTTAGAGGGAGGGGTACTGTCACGTCGCCGTTGGATTCAGTGGCTGGTGTTCCTGCCTCGGCCGCTGTGAGGCGCCGGACTCCTTCGGCTGGTGGTGCCGGTGATAGGAGTGCGGTTTCTTCATATGGTTCCGCTCCTTTGACGCCGGCCTCTGTCACTGCGCATTGCCATGTTTCGCCTGTGGGTAATGTTGGCGACAGAGAAGGGGTCTCTGTGCAGGTGTCTGGTGGGCGTAGGCTTCGTTCTTCTGTCAGAGGTGAAGTGGTTGGTGTCAGTCATGCATCACCATATGGCCTGGTTCTGGGGGCGGTTCAGATGAGATCATCAGACTGTGAGCCTGTGAGAGGTAGCCATGCACTTCAAATGCCTTGGAGCCTGGCTTGTAGGCCGCCTGATATAGTCTTGGTTTCCCCAGTGTGCTAGTTTGTTTTGCTATTGTATTTCTGACCTTTGCCTGGATTTCTGACTGTTCTTCTGCCTGCCGATTTTGTACCTCTGCTGTCCGCCTGGTTTTGACTTGAACTTTAGCCTGAATTTCTGACCCTTCTACTGCCTGCCGATTTTGTACTTTTGCTCCCCTCCTGGTTTTGACCCTTGGACTTTTGACTACGCATTTGGTCTCACTTTTTATTTCCGTCCTAGCGTCCTTCCTACTCCGGTCCACTGCTCTCATAGGCAGCTACCCCCTGGGCTTCGCTGTAATTCCAGATCCCTGTATAGGGGTAAAGGGTCTCGGGGTTTCTCGGGGTGCTGTCTTACCTACAGTTCAGACCTGCAGTGGGCGGACGCCACATTGGGTCAGATAAATAACTTGATGAAGACCTTCCATAGCCCCCCACTGCCAGCAGTGGCTGTGATGTCAGTACCCTCTGATGTACAGTTGGTCTCTCCTGAACCTGTCATATCCCACCATGATAAATTTTCAGGAGAGAAAGACCAGTTTAGGGTATTCAATGAGAGCTATAAGTTATTTTTTACCCTGCAACCCTGATCGTCAGGGGAGGAGTTCCAGCGAGTTAAAATAATCATGCCCTCACTGCGAGGGGGTCCTCAGACCTGGGCATTTTCTTTGTCCCCACAAGCCCCAGAACGGTTTTCCGTTGATGCCTTTTTTGACAGTTTAGGTTTGATATATGATGAACCCGACAGAATCTAGGTTGGAGAGGCTAAGATCATGAACCTGGCACAGGGGGGTTGCACAGCTGAGGACTACTGTACTGAGTTCCGGCAGTGGTCCACCGAAGTTCTATGGAACGATGCTGCTCTCAGGTGCCAGTTGCAAAGAGGCCTTTCCGAGACAGTCAAGGATGCTCTGGTCCTCCATGACGCCTTTTGCTCTCTGATGAAGGCCATGACTCAGGCCATACGAATGGACCGCAGAATCCGTGATAGACATGGTGAACAGCAGGCAGCATGTTATACTTCCCCGGAGCAGGTCCATTTACCCGAGGTTAGAGTTGCAAGTCTTTGTGTTGCGGCAAGAAGACAGAGACAAGATCTCGGACTCTGTCTATACAGTAGTCTCTCTAGACATTGTCTTAAGAATTACCCAACTCGTCCTAAAGCCACCAAACCATCGGGAGAACATGTGAGTCTGGGTGACGACCGAGGAGGTCACCCAGTCTCCCAGGTACCTTTTTCTTCCTCTGATAAAGTACTGATAAATATGATGATTTCCTTCGAGAACCAGGTGTTATCAACATTGGCATTCATTGACTGTGGGTCTGCTGCTAGCTTTATTGATTCAGGACTGGTTCTGAAGTTAGGGTTAGGGACAGTTAGCTTAGAAAGACCCATTCAAATCATCGCCCTTGACAAGACACCGTTAGCTCACAATTTGGTCAAGAGAGCAACGGTGGATTTCACTCTCCAAGTGGGGGCACTCCACTCTGAATCCATCTCCTGTTTTGTATTGGATAATTTACCTGCTGGATTGGTACTGGGGTTGCCGTGGTTGCAGACTCACAATCCAGTTATTGATTGGTGTCTGAAGGAGATTGTGAAACGGAGCCCCAACTGTTCCAAGAAATGTCTAAAAAATGTACAAATATGCTCGCTAGTCTGGAAAGTCTTTCGGGGTACCTGAAGGATTTTGGAGATGTGTTCTCGGAAAAAGAGGCGGAGATACTACCTTACCATTGTCCCTATGATTGTGCTATTTACCTTATTCCTAGCGCTAAATTGCCAAAAGCTTGCATTTACAATTTTCGGGGGCCTGAACGGACCGCCATGAAAGAATATGTTAACAAAAGTTTACGGAAGGGTCATATCCGTCCTTCCCCCTCCCCTGCAGCTGCTGGATTTTTCTTTGTTAAAAAGAAAGATGGTGGTCTACGTCCTTGTCTTGATTTCCGAGAACTAAACAAGATCACGGCAAAAAATACCTACCCACTTTCATTCATCCCCGACCTATATAATCAGCTTCTGGGGGCCAGGGTGTTTTCTAAACTTGATCTTAGAGAGGCTTACAATTTGATACGCATCCTTAAGGGTGAGTGGAAAATGGCATTTTTAACGCCTCAGGGTCTGTTTGAAAACCTTGTCATGCCTTTCGGATTATCTAATGCACCTGCTATGTTTCAAAATTTTGTGAATGATATTTTTTCTAATTGCATTGGAAGATTTGTTGTAATATACCTCGATGACATTCTAATTTTCTCGCCAGACTTGGACACTCACCAGGAACATATCCGTGTGGTGTTACAGAGACTGAGGGAGAACTCTCTGTTTGCTAAATTAGAGAAATGTGTTTTTTCTGTTCAACAAATCTCTTTCTTGGAGTTTGTCTTGTCAGCAGAAGGGTTTAAGATGGACCCTGGAAATGTGCAAGCCATAATTGATTGGGTTCAACCTCGTGATCTTAAGGCTTTCACATGTGTCACATGACCGTGGGTCACCGATGGGTTGGCATGACAACCCAGGGTCAGCAGGAAACCCCTGTGGTTGTCATAGCCGGATAGCTATGAGTGACACCCAGCAGTCGGCGCTCACAGCAAGTGAGCATATCTTCTGCATAGAGCAGGGCTGCAGCGCTGCTCTCTGTAGTACAAGCGATCGGATGATCGCAACTTCTAGCCTCCCATGGGGACTATTGGGGCAAGTAAAAAAAAATATTTTTAAGAGTATTAAAAAAATAAGTTCAAATCACCCCCCTTTTGCCCCATTCAAAATAAAACAAAAAAAATCAAATATACACATATTTGGTATCGACGCATTCAGAATTGCCCAATCTATAAAAAAATTAATCCAATCAGTAAACGACACAGTGAGAAAAAAAATCGAAATGCTAGAATTATGTTTTTTTTGGTCGCTCCAACATTGCAATAAAATGCAATAACGGGTGATCAAAAGATGGTATCAATAAAAATGTCAGATTGGTGTGCAAAAAATAAGCTCTCACCCATCCCCAGATCCTGAAAAATGAAGACGCTACGGGTCTCTGAAATGGCAACATTTTTTTTTACAAACTTTGGAATTTGTTTTCACCACTTAAATAAAAAAGAACCAAGACATGTTTGGTGTCTGTGAACTCATAATGACCTGGAGAATCATAATGGCAGGTCAGTTTTAGCATTTAGTGAACATTATAAAAAATCCAAAAAACAATTGTGGAATTGCACTTTTTTTTGCAGTTTCACCGCATTTGGATTTTTTTCCTGTTTTCCAGTACATGATATGGTAAAGTCAATGGTGCCATTCAAAAGTACAACTCATCCTGCAAAAAACAAGCCCTCACATGGCCATTTTGGCTCTGGGAAGAAGGGGAGGAAAAAACGAAAACGAAAAAACTAAAATACCTCCGGTCATTAAGGAGTTAAACACCACAGGACGAAATTCATCAACCAAGGTATCATTTTAATCAGTATTACGGAGCCAACCTGACACTGTCTGTAGGTTGCTCAGCACAATCCTGCTGACAGGTTCCCTTTAATAGAAGAAAGAGTATCGCGGCTATGTGCCTATGTTGATTTTTAAATAGTGAGCCATATACTACCATGATTCGAGTATACTGGTGGTCCAACTGGAAGGCTAGACGTCACTGTGATGCGGCTGCTCCTCCAACCAACAGGAGCTTACCGCGTCAGTGCGACATAACAGATTTTCAACCAGCATGGAACATACCATCGCATTGATGGTCCAATCGGTGAGTGAGACGTTACTGTGAAACAGCTGCTCCTTTAACCAATGGATCATGCCGCGTCAGTGTAACGTGTGACTTATCTGATTACGTATCTGATTACTGACTACCAGATTGGAGCCCTGAGATAGTGACATGGTCGCCATTTCAACCAATCCTAATGCGCCTCGCTAGGAGGATGTTTATTGGAGCATTGAGTGGGAGGTACCTTCATACAGGTTGCTCATTTCTATGGTAACAACAAAGTAAAATGCATTTAGTTGCAGCAAATTGCCGTGATCCTTTCATTTGATGATGAAGTAATGCAATTGGTTTGTTTTATTAGCGTTTATTAATTAAACATGATTGAGGTCATTTCCTGCCAGTTGTGAAACGTGCACTCATTGGATGTAGATCATATACAATATATAGATGGTTTGTTTGGCCAGCAGCCATTCATGCCAGTGTCCCATCCCGTGATGGCGCCACACCTGCAGTGAAACATTTTGGGAAGACTGGTGCTATAATACTGTTTGTCCTATTTTGTCCTATAAGTGTTGGCAACCCGGGGTGTCATTCAGTGAATACTCACAATTAAAATTGTTAGGAATAATATAATTTGAGGCAGATTAGTTATATACCCTTAGTTGTTGTGAATATGCTGGAGGCGGCTTCTGAGCTGGGGCTCCCTCCTGTGGTTGCTGAGGGTAATGAACTGATTAATGAATGGCCTTCAGCTGGCGCTGAATGGTAGGATATAAGTTGCCTGATTTCCCAGCAGCCTTGCCGGTTATCAATTGTTCTTCTGGTCTTGCTTGAAGCACTGCTAGTTTCCTGCTCTCCTTCAGATAAGTGTTTGCTATTTTTTTTCTCTGCTTGATTTTCTCTGCTGGTTTGCTGCCTGCAGTGGACTGCAGCCTGTCCCCTTTTGGGGGTCTGGCGCTGCAATTGTGCTCCGTTTGTGTCTGCACTTTTGCTTTGCTCTTTCGTTACTTTTAATTTGCTGAATAGCGTTTTGTTACACCAGAGATCTGATTTAGGTGGAAGAGGTCGTGTGATCTCAGGTTTTTTGGCAATCAGAAGTGTTGGTATTTTTGTTAGGGTTTTTGTTGGATTGCAGTCAGAATTCTTTCCTGTACTTTTCTGTCTAGACAGATTGGACCCCAGCGTTTGCTCATTCTATTTTCTGTCTGTGTCCGTGCTTTCTTCTTGTCTAACCGCCATTACATGTTTGGGGGCTTCCTATTATCTTTGGGGATCTGCTCCGGGCAGAAAGCTTTCATCTTTCTGCCTTTAGGTGTAGTTATCTCTCAGGCTGTGACGAGGCGTCTAGGATCAACGTAGGAACACTCCACGGCTACCTCTAGTTGTGTGGTTAGTTCAGGTTACTGCAATCCAATAGGTTCCAGCCTCTCTGGTGTATTACCGCTTTTGCTATTTTTTGCCATTTCTCCTCAGTTACCGAAACATAACAGTATAACCGGCCGAACTGAAAATTATATGGTACTCAACAGAAGGGAAAAATAGTAAAAAAGGAAAAAGAAAAAAGGGAGTTGTCAGAATTTTTTTTTTTCTGTTTGCTGCCTTTTTTTTCTCTCTTTTTCTCTGGGTGCTGAGGAGGAATTTTTTTATTTTTTTTCTTTCTCTCTCAATGGAGTTTGCACAGTTGTCTGGCCGTGTGGATCAGCTTGCCACTGAGGTTCGGAGTATTGCTACCTATCTTGCTGGGTTGCCAGTTGTGGAACCTAGGATCCCGATGCCAGATTTGTTTCTGGGGGATCGATCTAAATTTCTGAATTTCAAAAATAACTGTAAGTTGTTTTTTGCCTTAAGGCCTAAGTCCTCAGGGAACGCGGCACAGCAGGTTCAAATTGTCATCTCCCTGCGGCGCGGCGACCCTCAGGATTGGGCTTTTTCCCTGACACCTGGGGATCCTGTTTTGAATGATATTAATGTATTTTTTCAGGCTCTAGGGTTATTGTATGATGAACCTAATGTCACTGATCAAGCTGAAAAGACCTTGTTGGCATTAAATCAGGGTCTTGAAGACGCTGAGTTGTACTGTCAGAAATTCCGAAAGTGGGCAGTCCTGACCAAATGGAATGATCATGCTTTGGCAGCCCTTTTTCGAAAGGGTCTGTCAGAAAAAGTAAAGGACGTTATGGTGGGATTCCCTGTTCCCTCTGGTCTCAATGATTCTATGTCTTTGGCTATTCAAATTGACAGACGTTTGCGTGAGCGCAGAGGTATGCGTGAGATAGTGTTGCTTTGTGAGTCAGCTCCTGAGCCCATGCAGTGTATTGGAGTGACTTCTGGGACTCAGCGTCATGAGTTTTGTAAGCGCAATGGGTTATGTTTCTACTGTGGTGACGCTTCCCATGCTATCTCTGTCTGCCTTAAGCGGGGAAGACGTTTTGCACGCTCAGTTGTCTTGGGTAGTGTTCAGACTAAATTTCTGCTGACTGTTACCCTGATTTGCTCCCTGTCCACATTTTCTGCTCAGGCTTTTGTTGATTCAGGAGCAGCTATTAACCTGATAGATTTTGACTTTGCAAAACGTTGTGGGTTTCCCATGATACCCCTGCGGAAGTCTATTCCCCTACTGGGCATTGATTCCACCCCTTTGGCGGAGAATAAACCCCAGTTTTCTACTCAGGTGATAATGAGGGTTGAACCAGATCATCTGGAGAGTTGCAAATTTCTGGTGCTGCATAATCTGCATGATATTATTGTACTAGGTTTCCCTTGGTTACAGTCTCATAATCCTGTTTTGGAATGGAAATCTGTGTCTGTGACCAGTTGGGGCTGCCAATGTGTTAATACTGACACTCCTGTTTTTTCTGCCTCTCCCCAGTCTCAGGATGTCCCTGACTTTTTGACTTATTTTTCTGATGTGTTTAGTGAAAGTAAATCTGCATCCTTGCCCCCTCACAGGAGCTACGATTGCGCTATTGAATTAGTGCCTGGTGGTAAATTTCCTAAAGGTCGCCTTTTTAATTTATCTGTACCTGAACACGATGCTATGCGATCTTATATCAAGGAGTCATTGGAGAGGGGTCATATCAGACCATCCTCTTCACCCTTGGGCGCTGGTTTTTTCTTTGTGGCCAAAAAGGATGGTTCATTGAGGCCGTGTATTGATTATCGCCTCTTGAATAAGATCACTGTTAAATATCAATATCCGTTACCTTTGATTTCTGACCTCTTTTCCAGAGTGAAAAGTGCTAGTTGGTTTACCAAGCTTGAGCTCAGGGGGGCGTATAACCTTATTTGCATTAAGCACAGGGATGAATGGAAGACGGTGTTTAATACCCCAGAGGGGCATTTTGAGTACCTAGTGATGCCTTTTGGGCTTACTAATGCCCCTTCCGTCTTCCAATCCTTCATGAATGATATTTTCAGGGATTTTGTGGATAAATTTCTGATTGTTTATTTGGATGATATCTTGATTTTTTCCAATGACTGGGACTCTCATGTGAAACATGTTCGGACTGTGTTCCAGATTTTGAGAGAGAATGCACTGTATGTGAAGGGATCAAAGTGTCTTTTTGGCGTACAGAAGATCTCATTTCTGGATTTCATTTTGTCTCCGTCTGTTATTGAAATGGACCCGGTCAAGGTTCAGGCCATCTGTGATTGGGTTCAACCTACTTCATTGAAGGCTCTTCAGAGATTTTTGGTTTTGCCAATTTTTATCGTAAATTTATTGGTAATTTATCTCGTATTGTTAAACCATTGACTGATTTGACCAAAAAGGGTTCTGATGTGGTGAATTGGCCTCCTGAGGCAGTTTCTGCATTTCAGGAACTTAAGCAGAGATTCATTTCTGCTCCTGTTCTACGGCAGCCTGATGTTTCTCTGCCATTTCAGGTGGAGGTTGATGCCTCTGAAATTGGGGCAGGTGCCGTTTTGTCCCAAAGGGATCCAGAGACCTCTAAGAGTAACCCTTGTGCCTTTTTCTCTCGAAAATTTTCTCCAACTGAACGTAATTATGATGTGGGTAATCGGGAGTTATTGGCCATGAAGTGGGCCTTTGAAGAGTGGAGACATTGGCTGGAAGGAGCCAAACATCAGGTGGTGGTCCTCACGGACCATAAGAACCTGGTTTATCTCGAATCAGCCAAGCGACTCAATCCTAGACAGGCCAGATGGGCCTTGTTTTTCACACGTTTTAATTTTGTGGTTTATTTTCTTCCTGGCACTAAGAATGTCAAGGCGGATGCCCTCTCGAGGAGTTTCTTTGCAGATTCTCCTGAGTTATCTGATCCTGCTGTTATTTTGAAAGAGGGTGTGGTTCTTTCCGCCATTTCGCCCAATTTGAGACTGGCTCTGGAAGGGTGTCAGGAGGATAAACCTGAGCGCTGCCCTGTTGGGAAGTTGTTTGTTCCAGACCAGTGGGAAAAGAGTGTGATGTCTGAGATTCATTGTTCCGCGTTGGCTGGTCATCCCGGGATTTTTGGTACCAGAGACTTGGCGAGTCGCTCTTTTTGGTGGCCTACTTTGACTCGTGATGTCAGGGACTTTGTGCAGTCCTGTGGGACTTGCTCTCGTTCTAAGCCTTGCTCTCGTTCTAGTGGTTTGTTAATGCCATTACCTGTACCCAAGAGGCCATGGACCCATATTTCTATGGATTTTATTTCTGACCTTCCTGTCTCTCAGAGAATGACCGTTATCTGGGTAATCTGTGATAGGTTTTCCAAGATGATACATCTTGTGCCATTACCTAAGTTGCCTTCCTCCTCCGAGTTGGTGCCTTTGTTCTTTCAGCATGTGGTTCGGTTGCATGGCATTCCGGAGAAAATTGTGTCTGACAGAGGAGTCCAGTTTGTTTCCAGATTTTGGAGGACATTTTGTTCTAAACTTGGTGTTCAGTTGTATTTCTCCTCTGCATTTCACCCACAGACCAATGGACAAACCGAGAGAACAAACCAGACCTTGGAGACTTATTTGAGATGTTTTGTGTCTGCTGATCAAGATGACTGGGTCTCTGTTGTGAGTGGGCTTGGGATGAGTTCTGAGCAGAGACTCCCTCTGGTGGTTACAAGCGGTGCTGGTCTGTCCAGTGAAGATTGTGAAGATTGTGAGGATTGGGAATCAGGTGTTACTGACTGGTCTTATATAAGGGAGTCACCTTCCCATCAGGGTTGCCGGTGATCAATTGTTCTGGTCTCTATCCTTGAATCCTGTTTCCCTTGTAGCCTGCTGTGTCGTGTCTGCATCTCCTGCTAACAGATAAGACATTTTCTTCTTTTTGTTTTTGTGCTTGATTTTTGCATTTTGTCCTGCACAGCTGTGGGGGCCTTCAGGGTCCCCTCCGGGGGCTTTTGCCCTCTCAGTTTAGTTCAGCCACTGATGTTTGTACTTTTGCTTTTTCCAGTTTTTTCAGTGGCTGCTGTTTTGATTTTGTTACACCAGAGAACTAATTTAGGTGGTAGAGGTCGTGTGATCTCAGGTGTTTTTGAAATTAGTAGAGTTGGTGCTTTTCAGGGTTTTCTGGGATTGCAGTAAGTACCCTTCCTATCCTTTTCTATTTAGTTAGTTTGGGCCCCAACGTTTGCTCATACTCTTTTCTGTCTGTGTCAGTATTTCTTCTTGTCTAACCGCCATTACATGTTTGGGGGTTTCTATTATCTTTGGGGTTCTGCTCCGGGGCAGATAGCTTTCCTATATCTATCTTTAGGTGTAGTTAGTTTCTCAGGCTGTGACGAGGCGTCTAGGACCAACGTAGGAACGCTCCACGGCTGCCTCTAGTTGTTGTGGTTAGTCAGGGTACTGCAATCTCATAGATTCCAACTGCTCTGGTGTATTGCCTTTTTTTGCCTGCACTCCTCAGCTACCGAAACATAACAGTATCACCGGCCTTAATGAACCATTAACTGATTTGACCAAAAAGGGTTCTGATGTGGTGAATTGGCCTCCTGAGGCAGTCTCTGCATTTCAGGATCTTAAGCAGAGATTCACTTCTGCTCCTGTTCTACGGCAGCCTGATGTTTCTCTGCCATTTCAGGTGGAGGTTGATGCCTCTGAAATTGGGGCAGGTGCCGTTTTGTCCCAAAAAGATCCAGAGACCTCTAAAAGTAACCCTTGTGCCTTTTTCTCTCGAAAATTTTCTCCTACTGAACGTAATTATGACGTGGGTAATCGGGAGTTATTGGCCATGAAGTGGGCTTTTGAAGAGTGGAGACATTGGCTGGAGGGAGCCAAACATCAGGTGGTGGTCCTTACTGACCATAAGAATCTGGTTTATCTGGAATCTGCCAAGCGACTCAATCCTAGACAGGCCAGGTGGGCCTTGTTTTTCACACGTTTTAATTTTGTGGTTTCCTTTCTTCCTGGCACTAAGAATGTTAAGGCGGATGCCCTCTCGAGGAGCTTCCTTGCGGACTCTCCTGAGTTATCTGATCCTTCTGTTATTTTGAAAGAGGGTGTAGTTCTTTCCGCCATCTCACCTAATTTGAGACTTGCTCTGTAGGGGTGTCAGGAGGATAGGCCCGAGCGCTGCCCTGTTGGAAAATTGTTTGTCCCGGACCAGTGGAAAAAGAGTGTGATGTCTGAGATTCATTGTTCCGTGTTGGCTGGGCATCCCGGAATTTTTGGTACCAGAGACTTGGTTAGTCGGTCCTTTTGGTGGCCTACCTTGTCTCGTGATGTCAGGGAATTTGTGCAGTCCTTCGGGACTTGCTCTCGCTCCAAGCCTTGCTCTCGCTCTAGTGGTTTGTTGATGCCATTGCCTGTGCCCAAGAGACCATGGACCCATATCTCTATGGATTTCATTTCCGACCTTCCTGTTTCTCAGAGAATGACCGCCATCTGGGTGATTTGTGATAGGTTTTCCAAGATGATACATCTTGTGCCATTACCTAAATTGCCTTCCTCCTCTGAATTGGTGCCGTTGTTCTTTCAGCACGTGGTTCGTTTACACGGCATTCCTGAGAACATAGTGTCTGACAGAGGAGTCCAGTTTGTTTCCAGATTTTGGAGGACTTTTTGTTCTAAACTGGGTGTTCAATTGTCTTTCTCCTCGGCATTTCATCCTCAGACCAATGGTCAAACTGAGAGAACAAACCAGACATTGGAGACTTATCTAAGATGCTTTGTGTCTGCTGATCAGGATGACTGGGTCTTTTTTTTTCTGAGTTTGCTCTTAATAATAGGGCTAGCTCTGCCACTTTGATGTCTCCATTTTTCTGTAATTCTGGGTTTCACCCTCGATTTTCTTCAGGACAGACGGAGGCTTCTGTCTGTCCAGGTGTTGACTCTGTTGTGGAGCGTATGCAACAGATTTGGGACCAGGTAGTGGAGAGGTTGTCCCTCTCTCAGGAGAGGGCCCAGCGGTTTGCTAACCGGCATAGGACTGATGGTCCTCGGTTTAAAGTAGGGGACTTGGTCTGGTTGTCCTCAAAAAATATTCCTATGAGAGTAGCATCTTCTAAATTTAAGCCTAGGTTCATTGGACCTTATAAGATCATGGAGATTCTTAATCCTGTTTCTTTTCGTTTGCTTCTTCCAGGGACATTTAAGATCCATAACGTGTTCCACAAGTCCTTGTTGAAGAGGTTTGTTGAGCCAGTGGTTCCTGCTGCTGTGCCTCCTGACCCTGTTTTGGTTGAGGGCAATCTGGAGTATGTGGTTGAGAAAATATTAGATTCTCGTTTTTCTAGACGGAAACTCCAGTATTTGGTTAAGTGGAGAGGTTATGGTCAGGAAGACAATTCTTGGGTGTTTGCTTCGGACATCCATGCTAGGAGACTCATCCGTGCGTACCATAGAGCTCATCCTGACCGACCTGGTTGCTCAAATGAGGGTTCGGTGACCCCTCCTCAAGGGGGGGGTACTGTTGTGAGTGGGCTTGGGATGAGTTCTGAGCAGAGGCTCCCTCTGGTGGTTACAAGAGGTGCTGGTCTGTCCAGTGAAGATTGTGAAGATTGTGAGGATTGGGAATCAGGTGTTACTGACTGGTCTTATATAAGGGAGTCACCTTCCCATCAGGGTTGCCGGTGATCAATTGTTCTGGTCTCTATCCTTGAATCCTGTTTCCCTTGTAGCCTGCTGTGTCGTGTCTGCATCTCCTGCTAACAGATAAGACATTTTCTTCTTTTTGTTTTTGTGCTTGATTTTTGCATTTTGTCCTGCACAGCTGTGGGGGCCTTCAGGGTCCCCTCCGGGGCTTTTGCCCTCTCAGTTTAGTTCAGCCACTGATGTTTGTACTTTTGCTTTTTCCAGTTTTTTCAGTGGCTGCTATTTTGATTTTGTTACACCAGAGAACTAATTTAGGTGGTAGAGGTCGTGTGATCTCAGGTGTTTTTGAAATTAGTAGAGTTGGTGCTTTTCAGGGTTTTCTGGGATTGCAGTAAGTACCCTTCCTATCCTTTTCTATTTAGTTAGTTTGGGCCCCAACGTTTGCTCATACTCTTTTCTGTCTGTGTCAGTATTTCTTCTTGTCTAACCGCCATTACATGTTTGGGGGGTTTCTATTATCTTTGGGGTTCTGCTCCGGGGCAGATAGCTTTCCTATATCTATCTTTAGGTGTAGTTAGTTTCTCAGGTTGTGACGAGGCGTCTAGGACCAACGTAGGAACGCTCCACGGCTGCCTCTAGTTGTTGTGGTTAGTCAGGGTACTGCAATCTCATAGATTCCAACTGCTCTGGTGTATTGCCTTTTTTTGCCTGCACTCCTCAGCTACCGAAACATAACAGGTCTCTTTTTTGCCTTTGGCTGAGTTTGCTCTTAATAATAGAGCTAGCTCTGCCACCTTGATGTCTCCATTCTTCTGCAATTCCGGGTTTCACCCTCGATTTTCTTCAGGACAGGCAAAGGCTTCTGTCTGTACGGGGGTTGACTCTATTGTGCAGCGTATGCAGCAGATTTGGGACCAGGTGGTGGAGAGGTTGTCTCTCTCTCAGGAGAAGGCCCAGCGGTTTGCCAACCGGCATAGGACTGATGGTCCTCGTTTTAAAGTGGGGGACTTGGTTTGGTTGTCCTCAAGGAATATCCCTATGAAGGTTGCGTCTCCTAAATTTAAGCCAAGGTTCATTGGACCTTATAAGATCATGGAAATTATTAATCCGGTTTCCTTCCGTTTGCTTCTTCCAGGGACATTTAAGATCCATAACGTGTTCCACAAATCCTTATTGAAGAGGTTTGTCGAACCAGTGGTTCCTATGGCTGCACCTCCCGACCCTGTTTTGGTTGAGGGCAATTTGGAGTATGTGGTGGAGAAGATATTGGATTCTCGTTTTGCTAGACGGAAACTCCAGTATTTGGTTAAGTGGAGAGGTTATGGTCAGGAGGACAATTCTTGGGTGTTTGCTTCGGACATTCATGCTGGGAGACTTATCCGTGCCTATCATCGAGTCCATCCTGATCGGCCTGGTTGCGCAGGTGAGGGTTCAGTGGCCCCTCCTTAAGGGGGGGGTACTGTTGTGAATATGCTGGTGGCAGCTTGGGGCTCCCTCCGGTGGTTGCTGAGGGTAATGAACTGATTAATGAATGGCCTTCAGCTGGCGCTGAATGGTAGGATATAAGTTGCCTGATTTCCCAGCAGCCTTGCCGGTTATCAATTGTTCTTCTGGTCTTGCTTGAAGCACTGCTAGTTTCCTGCTCTCCTTCAGATAAGTGTTTGCTGTTTTTTATTCTCTGTTTGATTTTCTCTGCTGGTTTGCTGCCTGCAGTGGACTGCAGCCTGTCCCCTTTTGGGGGTCTGGCGCTGCAATTGTGCTCCGTTTGTGTCTGCACTTTTGCTTTGCTCTTTCGTTACTTTTAATTTTCTGAATAGCGTTTTGTTACACCAGAGATCTGATTTAGGTGGAAGAGGTCGTGTGATCTCAGGTTTTTTGGCAATCAGAAGTGTTGGTATTTTTGTTAGGGTTTTTGTTGGATTGCAGTCAGAATTCTTTCCTGTACTTTTCTGTCTAGACAGATTGGGCCTTAGCGTTTGCTCATTCTATTTTCTGTCTGTGTCCGTGTTTTCTTCTTGTATAACCACCATTCATGTTTGGGGGCTTCCTATTTTCTTTGGGGATCTGCTCCGGGGCAGATAGCTTTCATCTTTCTGCCTTTAGGTGTAGTTATCTCTCAGGCTGTGACGAGGCGTCTAGGATCAACGTAGGAACACTCCACGGCTACCTCTAGTTGTGTGGTTAGTTCAGGTTACTGCAATCCAATAGGTTCCAGCCTCTCTGGTGTATTACCGCTTTTGCTATTTTTTGCCATTTCTCCTCAGTTACCGAAACATAACACTTAGTATTTTAAATGTACAGTCATTAATTTACATTTTATGGTTTGATAGAGAGTGTTTTTGGGGGGTTCTCCCCAATTTGTTAATAACATATGTATCCGTCCAAAGCCATTGTTTGTCCTCTTCTTTTGGTTTGAAACATTGATCAGTATGGCACACTCTGCAGTAACCGCATCACAGCTTTAAGACGTCAACATGAAGGCTGAACAAGATGGAGAAGAAACAAAAAAAAGTCTTTAATCAAGTAAGACATCAGTGGTAAGTTACTAGATGGAAATATTTATTCTCTATGTACAGTTGTGCTCAAAAGTTTACATACCCTGGCAGAATTTTTGCTTTCTTGGCCTTTTTTCAGAGAATATGAATGATAACACCAAACCTTTTTCTCTACTCATGGTTAGTGGTTGGGTGAAGCCATTTATTGTCAAACTACTGTGCTTTCTCTTTTTAAATCATAATGACAAACCAAAACATCAACATGACCCTGATCAAAAGTTCACATACCCCATTTCTTAATACAGTGTATTGCCTCCTCTAACATCAATGACAGCTTGAAGTCTTTTGTGGTAGTTGTGAATGAGGTTCTTTATTTTATCAGATGGTAAAGCTTCCCACTCTTCTTGGCAAAAAGTCTCCAGCTCCTATAAATTCCTGGGCTGTCTAGCATGACCTGCACGCTTGAGATCTCCCCAGAGTGGCTCAATGATATTGAGGTCAGAAGATTGAGATGATCACTCCAGAACCTTCACTTTGTCCTGCTGTAGCCAATGACAGGTCGACTTGGCCTTGTGTTTTGGATCGTTGTCATGTTGGAAAGTCCAAGTACATGCCATGCGCAGCTTTCTGGCTGATGATTGCTAATTTGCCTCCAGTATTTGATGATAACATGCTACATTCATCTTTCCTTCAACTTTGACCAAGTTTCCTGTGCCTTTGTAGCTCACACATCCCCAAAACATCAACTATCCACATCCGTGCTTTACAGTAGGAATGGTGTTCCTTTCATCATAGGCCTTGTTGACATCTCTCCAAATGTAACGTTTATGGTTGTATTCAAAAAAGTTCAATTTTGGTCTCATCACTCCAAATAACCTTGTTCTAGAAGTTTTAAGGCTTGTCTCTGTGCTGTTTTGCGTATTGTAGGTGAGATACTTTGTGGCATTTGCGTAGTAATGGCTTTCTTCTGGTGACTCGACCATGCAGCCCATTTTTCTTCAAGTGCCTCCTTATTGTGCATCTTGAATCAGCCACACCGCTAGTTTTCAGAGAGTCCAGTATTTCAGCTGATGTTATTTTTGGGTTTTTCTTTGCATCCTGAACAATTTTCCTGGCAGTTGTGGACAACATTTTTGTTGGTCTACCTGACCGGTTTTGTTTTTACAGAGCCCCTAATATTCCATTTTTTAATCACAGTTTGAACGCTCCTGACTGGCATTATCAATTCTTTCGATATCTTTTCATATCCCTTTCCTGTTTTATACAGTTCAACTACCTTTTCACGTAGATCCATTGATAGTTCTTTTGCTTTCCCCATGACTCACAATCCAGAAACGTCAGTGGCTGGATAAAAGAGATGCAAGAGTCTGTCTGGATCCCAGAAACTCACTCAGCTTTTATGCACACATACTGATTACAAGCAAACAGGTCACAGGTGAGGATGTTACCTTTAGTAGCCATTAAAACCCATTTGTGTCAACTTCTGTGCATGTTATCAGTCCAAAATCACCAGAGTATGTGAACTTTTGATCAGGGTCATTTGGATGTTTTGGGTTGTCATTATGATTTAAAAAGTGAAAACAGTAGTTCACCCAACTACTAACCATGAGTGGAGACAAAGGTTTGGTGTTATCATTCATATTCTCTGAAATAAGGCCAAGAAAGCAAAAATTCTTCAGGGGTATGTAAACTTTTGAGCACAACTGTACATTGCATAAGGATCTAATTAGACAGACCAACTGACAGCATTAAATGACCACCAATTGTTAAACTTTTATTAATCGGCGGTTGTTTAATAGCCTGTTTACACAAGTAGACTGCAGTAAAAGATGTGCACTGAGCGATCTGTGATAGATAATTCAAGGCGCATAGGTTGCAATAGTCTTCAGCAGTGTGAGTCCTGTTTACACAGGATGAGGAGGTGCCAAGAGCAATGATTTTTTGCGCTCCACAAAACAGTCGGGTGATCGGCAGTTTATTTACACTGAAAGATTATCATGAAATGATCGTTCTTAAGAATGCTCTTATCTGCCCTGGCTAACCTTAATCCACCTCTGCATCAAACCCATGCTAAAAGCTCTCTTCACAAGGCTATTGTAAAGTCTGTCTAAGGTCACAGGCTCAAAGGGATTTGGTTTTACAATAGGACCAAGTGGAATGCTACCATGGAAGGGCTGCCTCCAGAGGTAGGAATGGTAAATAAGCAGGGTCGGAGCTGAGTGGTCACGTCAAGGACAAAATCAGGATCCATAAGAATAGTCAGAAACAAGCTGGGGTCAAAACATGAATAGACTAAACAAATACAGGTAGAGAAGACGAACATCTAGCCATGAAACACTAAGCTATATCTGGCAGATTCCAGCAGAAAGCTGGAAGCTTTAACCCCTTAGTGACAGAGCCATTTTGCAGCTTAATGACAGGTAGAGTTGAGCATTCCGATACCGCAAGTATCGGGTATCGGCCGATATTCACTGTATCGGACTTTAGATACTTGGTTCCGATATTTTCCATATATCGTATACCGGAATCGGAAGTTCCCATAATTCTTTGAGAGGCAATGTGATTTTAGTCAGCCAATGAGGAATCCTAAGAAGTGTGGGCACATCCTGTACTGCTGCGGTCATGTTAACTAATGGCATGGCTGTGATTGGATGCTGAAATGATGTCAGAATGCACTATAAAAGGCGCCGCCGCCATTTTAGCGTCACTGTGCTGTGAATTCAGATAGGGACAGAACACTGCTCTGCTGACTCTGAGGGACAGTTAGAGATTGCGATTTTGTGTACTGTGCTTTAGGCAGGCTAGTTTACCAACCGCTGTGTAAAGCTTCCTTTTGCCTTGCAGTGTTGTTTTCACAGCTCTGCAAGGTGTGTGTGTGCGTGCAGGTGACGCTGCAGTTTGCTCTGCATCCAACGCTGTTTGTAGGCATCTGCACGTGTCACTCACAGACTTATTTTTTTCTTTAGTGTAATTCTTGCTGCTCCATTCAATTGAAATTATAGTGTGACGTGCTTCCATCCGTATCCAATACATTGGTTGCAAACACTATAGAAGTACAGAAAGGAGCCTTTCACAGATAGTGAACAGTTGTGTTTCAGTGTTCACTGCAGTCTGTGAGGTATTTTTTTTTTTTTAAATGCAGATCACGCTCCAGTTACTTCTTCAACTAATGCTGCGTGTACTCTGCTGAGCGTGTGTCACTGCCTCATCCTTGTCATTTTTCTAAAATTGTTGCTGCTCCATTCTATTGAAAAAAACTAAAATCTATGAGTGTGACATGCTTCCATCCTGATACAATACATTGCTTGCAAACACTATAGAAGTACACAAAGGAGCCTTTCACAGATAGTGAACAGTTGTGTTTCAGTGTTCACTGCAGTCTGTGATTTTATTTTTTTTTTGAGTGCAGATCACGCTCCAGTTACTTCTTCAACTAATGCTGCGTGTACTCTGCTGAGCGTCTGTCACTGGCTCATCCTTGTCATTTTTCTAAAATTGGTGCTGCTTTATTCTATTTTAAATTTACTAAAATCTATTAGTGTGACGCTCTTCCATCAAAATACAATACATTGCTTGCAAACATAATAGAAGTCCACAAAAAGGCCTTTCACAGCAAGTGAACAGTTGTGTTCACTGTTCACTCTAGTCTGAGGTTTAAATTTTTGGTAGGAGTGTAGATCCCGCTCCACTTACTTCAACCACCGCTGCGTGTACTCTGCTGAGTGTCTGTCACTGGCTTATCCTTGTCATTTTTCTAAAATTGGTGCTGCTTTATTCTATTTTAAATTTACTAAAATCTATTAGTGTGTCGCTCTTCCATCAAAATACAATACATTGCTTGCAAACATAATAGAAGTCCACAAAAAGGCCTTTCACAGCAAGTGAACAGTTGTGTTCACTGTTCACTCTAGTCTGAGGTTTAAATTTTTGGTAGGAGTGTAGATCCCGCTCCACTTACTTCAACCACCGCTGCGTGTACTCTGCTGAGTGTCTGTCACTGGCTCATCCTTGTCATTTTTCTAAAATTGGTGCTGCTTTATTCTATTTTAAATTACTAAAATCTATTAGTGTGACGCTCTTCCATCAAAATACAATACATTGCTTGCAAACATAATAGAAGTCCACAAAAAGGCCTTTCACAGCAAGTGAACAGTTGTGTTCACTGTTCACTCTAGTCTGAGGTTTAAATTTTGGTAGGAGATGTAGATCCCGCTCCACTTACTTCAACCACCGCTGCGTGTACTCTGCTGAGTGTCTGTCACTGGCTCATCCTTGTCATTTTTCTAAAATTGGTACTGCTTTATTCTATTTTAAATTTACTAAAATCTATTAGTGTGACGCTCTTCCATCAAAATACAATACATTGCTTGCAAACATAATAGAAGTCCACAAAAAGGCCTTTCACAGCAAGTGAACAGTTGTGTTCACTGTTCACTCTAGTCTGAGGTTTAAATTTTTGGTAGGAGTGTAGATCCCGCTCCACTTACTTCAACCACCGCTGCGTGTACTCTGCTGAGTGTCTGTCACTGGCT
This sequence comes from Oophaga sylvatica, assembly GCA_033576555.1. Lineage (NCBI taxonomy): Eukaryota > Metazoa > Chordata > Amphibia > Anura > Dendrobatidae > Oophaga > Oophaga sylvatica. The sequence continues at coordinate 624,943,855 of JARQOD010000001.1, read as the reverse complement.
CATCCTTGTCATTTTTCTAAAATTGGTGCTGCTACATTCAATTTCAAATAATTCAAATCTATTAGTGTGACATGCTTCCATCCGTATCCAATACATTGGTTGCAAAGAATATAGAATTACACAAAGAGGGCTTTCACAGCTATTGAACAGTTGTGTGAAGTGTTCACTGTAGTCTGAGGTTTTCAGGTATTATTATATTTACTTGTATGCTTTTATTTAAAAGCCAAGAACAATGAAGGCAAACATTCGCACTGCAGCTGTTGTCAAATTTCAACCCACATTATGCACTTCCAACATTGCAGCTTTTGAGGCATGATGTGAGTTTGATTTGCCTAAGTTATGGAGTGACAAAATGGCTCAGGGAACAAAACATAGAGATTTTGGGTCCATGGGCTGGAAACTCCCCAGATCTTAATCCCATTGAGAACTTGTGGTCAATCATCAAGAGATGGGTGGACAAACAAAAAATTAAAAATTCTGACAAAATGAAAGCATTGATTGTGCAAGAATGGACTGCTATCAGCCAGGATTTGGTCCAGAAGTTGATTGAGAGCATGCCAGGGAGAATTGCAGAGGTCCTGAAGAAGAAGGGTCAACACTGCAAAATTAGTCTTGCTGCATTAACTCATTCTAACTGTCAATATAAGCTTTTGTTACTCATATGTTTGCAATTATATTTCTGTCTGTGATAAAAAAAATCTGTCAAACACACATAAAAACCAGAGGGCAGCAGATCATGTGAAAATATCATATTTGTGTCATTATCAAAACTTTTGGCCATGACTGTACAGTTCAGGTGGTAGAAAGATGAACATAACAGGATACATGTATAACGTTGCCAACCAGTTATTTAATCGGAAACAGGACAGGCAAATTCATGCGTGATCCATGCCTTGTTCATTTTCAGCAAAGTAAGCCGGTCTACATTATCGGAGGATAGTCGCATGCGACGGTCTGTTAGTACACCACCTGAAGCACAAAAGACGCGCTCCGATAATACACTGCCAGCAGGGCAAGCCAGCACCTCCAATGCATACTGGCTAAGCTCTGGCCATGTATCCAGCTTAGAGACTCAAAATTTGAATGGGGAAGAGCCATCTGGGAGTACACTGAGAGGGCAAGACATGTCGTCTGTCACCATCTTACGGAAACGTTGCCTCCTGCTGACTGGAGCCGTCTCGGATGGTGTAGACATTGGTGGCGCTGCCACAAAACTTCGCCACATTTGGAACATACTGGTCTTGCCCTGTGCAGAGGCGCTGCTTGTGCTCCCTCTTGTTGCAGAGCTGTCTCCACTGCCTCGACGCACAGAGCTGCTTTGTAAAGCAGTAGCAGCAGCAGTGCTCTCGGCTGGAATGGAGAACATTATGGATTCCGACAAGCTTACAACCTGCAATGATCCTCAGTGTACTCAACCATCGTACGACCAGCTCTACCCTTTCCTATTGCATTCTCACCCATCCCTGCAGACTGTGAGCCCTCGCGGGCAGGGTCCTCTCTCCTTCTGTACTTGTGTGTCCCTTGTCCAGCACATCTTTATTGTACCTGTCTATATTTTTCCCTTGTCATATGTAAAGCGCCATGGAATAAATGGCGCTATATAAATGTATAATAATAATAATAATTGCAGCAG
>JARQOD010000001.1:624892649-624942122 GCA_033576555.1 Oophaga sylvatica | reverse complement strand
TCCCAAGAGTAACAGGAGAAATTGACCCCAAAAGTTGTTGTGCAATTTTTCCTGAGTACGCTGATACCCCATATGTGGGGTGAAACCACTGTTTGGCGCATGGGAGTTGCTTGGAAGGAAGGAGCACCATTTTGTAATGCAGACTTTGATGGAATGTTCTGCGGCGTCATGTTGTGTTTGCAGAGCCCTTGATGTGCCTAAAACAGTAGAAACCCCCTGCAAGTGACACCATTTTGGAAACTAGACCCCCCCAAGGAGCTTATCTAGATGTGTGGTGAGCACTTTGAACCCCCAAGTGCTTCACAGAAATTTATAAACGCAGAGCCGTGAAAATAAAAAATATTTTTTTTCCTCAAAAATGATTGTTTTAGCCAGCTATTTTTTATTTCCCAAGGGTAACAGGAGAAATTAGAACCCTAAAATTGGTGTGAAATTTGTCCTGAGTACGCTGATACCCCATATGTTGGGGTAAACCACTGTTTCGGCGCACGGCAGGGCTCGGAAGGGAGGGAGCGCCATTTGACTTTTTGAACGCCACGTCGTGTTTGGAGACCCCTGATGTGTCTAAACAGTGGAAACCCCCCACAAGTGACCCCATTTTGGAAACTAGACCCCTTAAGGAAACTTATCTAGATTGTGGTGAGCACTTTGAACCCCCAAGTGTTTCACAGAAATTTATAAACGCAGAGCTGTGAAAATAAAAAGCATTTTTTTTCTCAAAATGATTTTTTAGCCAGCTATTTTTTATTTTCCCAAGGGTAACAGGAGAAATTAGAACCCCAAAATTGGTGTGCAATTTGTCCTGAGTACCTGATACCCCATATGTTGGGGTAAACCACTGTTTGGGCGCACGGCAGGGCTCGGAAGGGAGGGGCGCCATTTGACTTTTTGAATGCCACGTCGTGTTTGGAGACCCCCTGATGTGCCTAAATAGTGGAAACCCCTCAATTCTAGCTCCAACCCTAACCCCAACACACCCCTAACCCTAATCCCAACCCTAATCCTAACCTAAATCCCAACCCTAATTCCAACCCTAATTGTAACCCTAACCTTAATTGTAACCCTAACTCTAATTGTAACCCTAACCCTAATTTTAACCCTAACCCTAATTGTAACCCTAACCCTAATTATAACCCTAATTATAACCCTAACCCTAAGGCTAGGTTCATTTTGTGTTTTACCAGCCCGTTCAACACATAGCGTTGACGGGCTGGTAACGGTATAGCATAACACGATCGCGTTATGCTATACCCGCTAGCGCAGATGACTCAGCAGATGATTCATCTGCGCTAGCGGTGACGGAGCCCAGACGCTGCAGCCCGCGTCCGAGGCTCCGTCACTGAATGATGGCACGTCGCGAACGCATGCTGCTTTGCGGCATGCGTCGCGATGCGCCCTCAAATGGGGGGTGAATGGCAGCGTTAACGGACTGCGTTACACCGCGTTATACCGCGGTGTAATGCAGTCCGTCTAACGGACTGCCATAACGCAGTATGAACCCAGCCTAACCCTAACCCTAATTATAACCCTAACCCTAATGCTAACCCTAACCCTAATGCTAACCCTAATTATAACCCAATTATAACCCTAACCCTAACGGAAAAATGAAAATAAATATAATTTCTATTTTTTATTATATGTCCCTAACTAAGGGGATGATAAATGGGGGGGTTATGTACTGTTTTTTTTATTTTGATCACTGTGATATTTTTATCACAGTGATCAAAATGCACTTTTATGAGAATGAATGAAAAAATTTTGAATCTGCCGCCAAGCAGATCGCGGGCGCACTGCGCATGCACCCGCCATTTTTTTTTTCCAAGAAGAAGACCCCGGGATCCTGGGGCCTGCGGGAGGACCGAGGACACCGGCAGGTATAGGGTGGGCGATCGGGGGACCTGGGGACCCTCATTTTCTCCCCTCTGATGTGCGATCACATCAGAGGGGAGAGAAATCTTTTTTTTTTTTTTTTTTGCGGTCGCTGTTATACTTAGTATAACAGCGATCGCGACACCGGAGTCGGTAACTACCGACCCGGATCATGTTCTCTGGGGTCTCGGCTACCCCCGGTAGCCGAGACCCAAGAGGAAATTGCCCATCCCCCCCCAGCACAGCACATTTTCTCAATGGCGGCGGCACTGGGGGAGCAGAAGGGCACGGGGGCCACATGGAGGAGATCGGGGGCCACATGGGGTCCCGGGGACCCTTTTTCTCTGTCCTCTGATGTCCGATGACATCAGAGGACAGAGAAATTAAATGGAACAACATTTTTTTTTTGTTGCGGTCGCTGTTATAGGGTTAATAACGGTGATCGCAACATCGGTGTCGGTAAAAACCGACCCGATTCATGTTCTCTGGGTCTCGGCTACCCCTGGTAGCCGAGACCCCGGAGAAAATGCGCCTCTGGGGGCGCTATTCACTTTTTCCACAGCGCCATTAATTAACGGCGCTGTGGTTTAAGTACCCTTAATGACCGCCGTTAAAAGGCGTATCGGTGGGGGTTAATAAGGTGTGGTGCTCTCCAATTGGCTGGAGCAGGGAGCTGATAACTTCAGCTGGGAGCACACACACCAATACTGCCAGACTGGATGGCAATACAGGTCCAAACCACTCTAACCTTAGTGGCTGTACAGCACCTGCCGTCCAGAGCTTCTGGTTCTGACTTTTCTGTCACCAGCACCGCCAGCAGAGTGAATACAGTGGCGCCTGACAACAGAAACAGAGTTGCAGTAGCAGGTTTTGGTGGAGATGTGACAGCTATGTTTTTCAGAGCAAATGTGCCAATAATCCAAATGTGTCAAACCAGCCTATAAGCTACTCTACCATGAACAAAAGAAAATACTTCCCTTTCCAGAATTTTAGAAATTGTTTGTGGGGGCCCCAAGCTTAGCTATATATTTTACTTTTGGGTCGTGGAGCTTCAAGTTCTCTTCCCATTCATTCGTGATATTTTCCTCTTTTCCACAAGCCATTCCTTTTTTTTATTATTTTATGCCAATACAGCTATGTGAGGGCTATTTTTTTGTGGAGTGAATTGTAGTTTTCATTTTATCAAATACTGTAAAGAGGAAAGAAAATTCAAGTGGGGTAAGATGTTGAAAACAATGCAATTCAGAATTTTTTTTTGCTATTGCATTTCACATTTTTTTTAAATAAAAATAACCTAAAACATGATCTTTCATTGGCTGCCATTATAAATTGCTGTATAGACATTTATTCATATTATTTCAGTATGTTTTCATTTAATTCCAGTCTTTGCTGTATGTGACACATTCTTATTAACCAACATAAAGTGCTTGCTAACTACTTTGATCTTCAAAGGAAATGTTTAGATCCTTTGGCTTTTAAACTAAATAAGCCAAGTGTTTTGGTTTCTACAAGATTATTGTCTCAGCAACCCATCTACATGGGGAAGTGACTTTCTGGGAAACCCTTATGAACTAAACATGACATAATTCACTGAAGTTTTGATCCATTCTTAAGGTACTGTCACACTAAACGAGATCGCTAACGAGATCGCTAATGCATCACCGATTTTATGACGCAGTAGCGATCTCGTTAGTGACGCAGCTGTGTGACATGTAGCAGCGATGTGGCCCCTGCTGAGATGTCGCTGATCGCTTATGAACGTTCTGAGCCGTTTTTTGGTCGCTGGTGTCCCGCTGGTGAGCCTGCATCGCTGAGTGTGACACTCTTTATGAACGACTTCACCAGCGTCGCAGGTGGGGCTAGGTTTTCCCAACGACCGCATAGGTCGTTATACAGATTGCTGATGAGATGTGTTTGGAATCTAACTAGCGATCATATAGCGATCGCACTAGCGATCTCGCCAGGTCGTGTTGTTGTCGTGATCGCTGGTGCGATTGCTAAGTGTGACAGTGCCTTTAGACTGCAGGTGCACTATAGGTCAATCTAAAGTAACGCTACACTGATATATTGACAATTGCATATAGAGTAATTGCTTAGAACTCTTCTTTTCATGATTACTCAAGCTATAAGAAGAATCAGTCTAAGGCCGGAGACACACTAGCGATGAATACGGACGAGTGCTATGAGATAAAACATCACATAGCACTCGGACCAGTATTAATCTATGGGGCAGCTCCCATCACAGTTTTTCTTCTTGGCCGTATTCTACGTGCGAGTGAAATCGCAGCATGCTGATATTGGCACCGACACTCGGCCTAGTTTCGGCTCACTCGCACCCATATAAGCCTATGGGTGCGAGTGACACAGCGCACATCACTCGGATATGTCAGTTGTTATATTCTGCTTTTTGAAGATTTCTCCCAATCTCCCTTTCAAAGAAGACAAATAGGAACAGATTATGCTGCATGATGCCGAAAAATTTTAGGCCAAGCCCTTAACCATATCTTCAAGTCACACCCATTTACCATTTTATTCTCCCCTGGTCACATAAAAAAATTGTTAGAAAGTGATTGACAACCCATTTAAAGGGAATCTGTCAGTAGGATCAACCCTCCTAAGCCGTCTATATGGGCATGTAGATCACAGGAAGCGGGATAAAATTATACCTTGATATCTGCAAGCTGATGTCTTATTCCAGAGAAAGTTTTTCTTATGTAAATGACCTCTTCTAGGATATGTGGAGGTTGTTGCCTGAAGGATAACTCTGCTTCCAGAGCCTATTTTTAACAAAAGAAGGAGTTCCCAGTGTGAGTCAAGTAGCTAACAAAGAACAGCAGAAATGAAATTTGTCTTCTTGTAAACACATTTATTGCAGCTCTCTGAGCTCTGCTGTATTGCAACAATATTGTAACCCTGTTTGTGAGATAAAAGCTGAAGCTGAGAGGAACCTGCAGATGTGTCAGTTATAATCTCCTCAGCATTCACCTCTACCCTCAGGCAATTTTCTCAGCATTTCTCTCTGCCCTTTGGCCAATTCCTCAACACTCCTCTCTACCCTCATGCTGTCCCCTCTGTGCTTCTCTCTGCTCTCAGGCCATCTCCTCAATGTTTCTCTCTGCCCTTAGGCCATCTCCTCGTGTACCCCTCTGGCCTCAGGCTGTCTCCTTAGTGTTCTCCTTTGCCCTCAGGCCATTTCCTCAGAGAGCCTCTCTGTCCTTAGGATATCTCCTCAGCACTCCTCTCTGCCCAAAGGCCATCTTCTCAGCTCTCCTCTCTGCCCTTAGGCCATCTACTTAGCATTCTCCTTTGCCCTCAGGCCATTTCCTCAGAGCGCCTCTCTGCCCTCAGGTTATCTCCTCAGCTCTTCTCTCTGCCCTCAGGCCATCTCCTCAGCTCTCCTCTCTGCCTCAGGCCATCTCCTCAGCGCTCCTCTCTGCGCTCAGCCAATCTCCTCAGCTCTCCTCTCTGCCCTCAGGCCATCTCCTCAGTTCTCCTCTCTGCCCTCAGGCCATCTCCTCAGCTCTCCTCTCTGCCCTCAGATCATCTCCTCAATGATCCTTTCTGCCCTTAGCCTATCCCCTCAGCGCTCCACTCTGCCCTTAGACCATCTACTCAGCTTTACTCTCTGTCTGCAAGGGTTTGTCTACTACTAGAACAACTTCTTCTCAATCTGAATGTTTCATGTTGATAAAATAAAAACACATACTCTCCTCCCATGCCGGCTGCTTGTTCCAGCAGTGTTGGTACTCGTGTTCCCATGACTCTCGTGCGGTTGTTAGGGCATGTGAGCCGTGCGCCCAATCTGCCTCAAACAGATCAGAAAGGGGTTGTCCTAGTAGTGGACAACCCCTTTCAGGCCATTTCCTCGGTGCTCCTCTCTGCCCTCAGGCCATCTCCTCAGCACCCGTCTGCGCTCAGGCTGTCTTCTCAGCTCTCCTGTCAAAAGATAAAATAATAATGCTATGGCTCGTTGAATGTGACAGTGAAAAAATAAACACTTTGTCCTTGAGGCCTTAAACAGGTAAGGAGTTAACTAACTTTATAACTAAATAAGGGTTAATTAATCTTACAACTGTTTGAAGTAATATACCACTTGAGTTTCTTCCTTTGTTACTTTCTCTCCCTCCATATAAAATTTACGTGAAACGCAAACTACTGAGGCACCAAGTATAATGCCATGGTTTTGGAAATTTAATTAAAGCTTGTTGAGGTAGTTACACCTGGTCCTCCAATGTTGCCAAACATTAAAAATTACAAAATGGTTTTGCTATTTATTTTATGAAACAAAAGCCTTGTTTTTTTTTTTTGTTTCAGAGATTTGGTATTTAGATGTAGGCATGTCTTCATTTTTCTGCCAAGATAAAATAATCTGGCTGACATCAGGCAATTATCTGTCTGTTGACATTGTCTGTGCAGGAAATACTTTGCTTTAGAGATAAGGATCTGTCTTCTCTTTCATTAAAGAAAATGCAACACATTTCTATTGTAAAATGAAGAGCTGCATTGAAATTCAAAGTACACGGATGGAAAGTTGCGGGATTGACACTGAAGCCATTTACAATTTCTTTTAACAAATTTAATATAGTAGCATAAAACAAATGTATTATTTTCTGTGTTTTAGTTTATTAATGTTTTTACTTTAGGTATGCTTCATTTGTTCCAATTTTTGTTGGAACAATAAAAATTGTATCCAATTTACATATTTTACGCTTCTGCTGAAAGTGAAGATTAATCTGATACTAACGAATGATTAAACTGTAAAAAAGAAACAAAACACAAAGTTGAATCCATATTCAACTTATAATTGGCCTGGTATATCCTCCTAATCAGATTAGTAATGCTTAAAGGAACCTGACATCTGATACATGGTGCCTGATCCAAATATATGTAGCTGCTTCAACACAGTAAAATGTTAGTCACCATGGTCATGTTGTAACCCCAAGTTGCCCCAACTAGCGATTCACAAAAATGTAATATGATTTTTATTTTTTGCGACTTTCTTTATGCAGTCTAAGCAATTTGCAGGTCACAGCATGACCCCTTTCAGTGACATTAAACTGTAAGGTATCAGTGACATAGTGCAATCTGGCTGCGCATCGCGTGTAAAGACCAAAGTCGCGGTGCACTTAACCCATGAATATGCGGTATGCGAGTCAGCTGGTAGTAAAACACAAGCCTACATGGAAATGAATTACAAAGGATTTGCTCTCTCTTTTCAAAAAAAATCAGGCATGAATCAATGCCAACATTCATCACCACCCATATATAAAAGCCAAGGCTTCTTTCATTTGCACCACCTGTGTATAAACACCAACGAGGCAGGCATCTGCCTCCAAAAAAGGATAATTTTTGGACTATTTCAACAATGTAAGTAGCACAGCAAGTCGATTATTGTCTGTTATTATTAAGTTTGGTTTTGTAGAGAGTGCAAAATGGGTTCAAGAAGATACATAATGTGTAGAAAGTGGCTTAATCTCACTTTCTACACATTACGCTGCCTATTTATTTTCAATATTTCAATATTTTTCTATGAGAGTCTTGTTCTGGCACCCATAGACTTCCATTGTGCTCTTGTGACGTAACTTCTGACTTCCGGACAGCCAGACGTTACTGGCACGAGATGGCGCCGCATGACCGTAGCAGCGTCGGTGAAAGGTTAAGCTTCTGGAAAGTGAGTATAAGAATTGGGGCAGGGGGCTTACATTTAAAGGGCCACTCCAGTTCTTAAAAGAAAAAAATCTCTGGGTTGGTGCTTTAACCTATTTACACTTATTTTTCCCTAGTCCTATTGTTTTCATTTTATGTACCAAACTTTTATGTAGTCCAAAGTGTGTAAGAAAAATAATTGAAGGCAGCAAAGATTGAGATGAGAAAGACTCGAGTCATTACCAAAAAAATCTTCTATGAGAAGGTAAATTCTAGACTACACAATGGTAATAAGTGGATAGAAAAAAACAGCAGCTCTTCTCTAATATAATATGTTTGGAGTAATTGTGGGTATGAGGTAAAATATTGCTGCTCACCTGACCAGGTTGTGCTAATGGTAGATATAACCTTACAAGACAGGCAAATCACACCTGCGGCAGCTCCATCTCAATAAATACGGTGATGCTAATACACTCTGTTGTCAATGAATTTAACGAAAGGGAAAAACTTCAAGTATGAGTGCAATGAGGGAGGAAATGGAGTTTAAGTAGATGTTATCCGCATAGTATAAAACTAGTTTTTATGGCAATGCATTTCAAAGGTGAACTTGCTTCTTCCACAGACCAATATTCCCGAATGTTGGCTGTCTTGTAGGGTTGTGTCTATGTAAGGATATGGACAAATGGAAGATTTCCACATTTCCACAGTTAATGTATAACAGGGTGTCTGAAAGTAAGCGCCGCCATCTACTGGCCAAATGGCTGGCTGGCTGGCTAACAATCTAAACTCCCTATCAGTATGTCTTTGGAATGTGAGATGAAACCCACACAAACACAGGGAGAACATACAAACTGGAATTAGGTGCATCTTAATAGTGTCATGTGCCACCACCTAAACTGTTATTCTATTCAGGGACTGGAGTCTATTTCTTGCATAATTTAATCTATTGAAGTGTTTGGAGAATTTGCTTGATGCGCTTTACCATACTCCATACCACCTCAGCTCCTCTATTTTGGTAAAACTGAGTGGGACTGGTGTAAAAACAACAAAAGTTTTAATTTTTATGCACAACTTTGAGTTGCGTAAAAAGTTTGTGACATTTGAAGATGTTTTACGACAGAATTAACTCTAAATCACCTTAATGAATCAAGCCCTTTGTTTTTTATTCTATGCTCTTGTTTTACTTCTGTAAACACTTTATTTTTGTTATTTATTGCTCCCCTTACAGCTCTATTTATCAGTAGTGTTTTCTTCTATTTCTAGCTTATTTATTCCCATAGGGTATATATTGTGTACAGATTCTATACAAGATGCTTACAAAACTGTCCCACTTGCTTTGTGTTTATTTATTTTTGAGGACACTGTTCCAATTTATTGTACTAAGGTCATCTCTTAGTCAATGGAAATTAGTCTTTCTAAACTTTGCTGTCCATGTAGCCCCTCTACTATACATCTTATTAAATCATATGTAAAACATATTATTTTGTGAGCATTATTACCTAAGGGACATCCACAACATGTACATTCTGTTTGGTACTTTTGTTAAAAAAAGGGTTTTGGAGCGCTCGCCCTCATGTTGGATTCTGCACCAGCTGTGAAAAATAATTTTTCATGCTGCAACTCTGCAATTAAATGCAAACTCCACTAGATGGCAGCAGAGTGGAGTGAGGACTGCAATACTGCACAGAACAGACCAGCAGCACTGCAGCGAGGCTACCACCAGGTGGCAGCAGAATACCAGTCTGGTCAATACCAGAGAGTAACAGAGTACCAAGGGGAGCACCAAACACAGAGTCAGAGCCACGCGTGAAGGTCAATGCCTGTCAGAAGCATAAGTACCAGAAGCAAGAGACAGAATCAGGTCAGAGCAAATACCGAGTCGAATACCGGAAAATCCAAACACTAAGGGAAACACAAAGTAGGGACGGGAGGAGAGGAACGAACAGACACGGGTAAAGTAAAGTCAGCTAAACAATGCAGGACAAATCAGGGAATCACTAGAGTCAGCTACTCATGCCTTAGGCAGAAAATATAACTGACACTGCCTGCAGGAAGCAGTGGAGATAAATAGCAGTCCTGACACAAGAACGAGGCAGAGAAAATTTAACCCCTGACATGACCAGACCAGGACAGAGAAAGACAGGACTCAATACCAAGCCTGGATCATGACAGTACCCTCCTCTCAAGGGGGGCCACTGGACCCCCAGGTTTTCCAGGATAACGTGCATGAAAAGCCCGAACTAACCAATCAACATGGACTGATCGCGCCGGGACCCAATATCGATCCTCAGGACCGTAATCCCTCCAATATACCAAGCACTGAAGTGAACTGCGAACCATTCGAGAATCAACAATCCGTTCCACTTCATACTCAGTTTGACCATCCACAGAGACAGGTGGCAGAAGAGATGGAGACCCAGCAGAAGAAGGTACTTATTGAACACATTGGGGATCCGAAGCGACGGAGGAAGGTGTAAGCAAAAGTCAACTGGATTGACAACCTCCAATAACATTTTATGGAATGAGGAAAAAGGGACCTGAGAGTCTGGGTGACCTCCACGGCAATCACCCAAACTCGACAGCTTGTTAGTCGGTGGGCAAGAGGAGCAGTCCTTTTTCCAATGTCCAGGATTTCCACAATAAAAACATAATTTCCCTTCTCGTCGTCACCTCCTCTCCTTCTTATTGAGGTTGGTGGACCCAACCTCCATAGGTTCTGTGTATGGTACCACAACAGACTTAGCCGGATGTAAAGGAACCTCCCGCTACATTACACGTCTCTCCCGCAACCTCCGATCCATACGAATGGCCTGAGTCATAGCCTACTCCAAGGAGCTGTGTATAAGAAGACTGGGCACACTCGTAGTGGTGTATGAAGTGAAGATTTTAATAAATGCCGTGGTCACTTAACTAAAGCAAACGTTTCGGTCAGAAGACCTTCATCAGTGTGCTATGAAAAAACAAAATTATATATACATAGGTGAACGGACCACATATGAACAATCATAAATAAAGTATATACACTTCAGAATAAGGCAACAATCAGTACAGAATATAGAAGGATGATAATGTCCAATCAGCAAAATATTTTGTCCAAGGGACCCAAGATAAATGAGGATGATGAGGCAGACTTAGACAGATGACATACCTAGTTACAGTGTTGCTAATAGATACGGCAGGATTTGCATGCATAACTGTATGAAGTCTGTAAAGTGAAAATATGATTATACAGATATTTCACATGGTGTAAGTGAACAAGAGGTGGGAATCTAGTGATACACATACCGCAAGTAATCATAGAATTCCGTTTTGTGATTCCAGTGATCGCTAGAAATAAACGTTATATGCAATAAATTGGTGAATGTCCCTTTAAGACAAGTGCTGCAGGGTTAAATGACTACACATACAGGTCTCACAGAGTCTCCAGATCTGAAAATAGACTGCTGGCTGCTGGTACTCTAGTGCAGTGAAGTAAATTGCAGTCAGTGCTAGTGAGCAAGATAACGATATCTATGTGGAGCTGGTAGCAGTGTGCACTTACCCAACAACGTGGTGAGTAGAATGGCCAGGACCTAGGACGCGGAATCCACCGCTAGTCACAAGGTAAGGAGGCGTGTAATGTGCAGCTACTTAATAGACAGCGTTCTGGCTGTCTCGTGGTGGTGCTCGGAGAGCCGGAAGTTGTCATACCGGAAGTGACATCAGCATAAGGAAATAATAGCATAGCACTGTGTGGAGCTTGCGTTCCAAGCTCCTGATATTTGCGTTTCACCTATTACTGTGAGTGCAGGGATCGTGAGACTTGCCGGAATAAAGATCAAGGTGATCAGTGAGGGACATATCGAGTGCATCAGAGAATGAGTGCAGGATTTAGCGATTCTGTGGAAAGAGAAAATAATAGAGTCAGTGACATTAACAATAGTAATGCGGTATATAACAATATCTATTTAGATAACATCCCTTGAGATCATACATTAGAAAAAGGCATGTAGATCGTAATCTCTATTAAGACCTTTGGGGTATAAAGTATTAAGCTCATGGATCCAGTACGCTTCCCTGCGTTTGAGTAGGGATATGCGGTCGCCACCCCGATGTGGTGGTGGAACATGTTCAACAACCTGAAAACGTAATTGCGATATATTATGTCCTTTTTCAATGAAGTGAAATGGAATAGGGAGAAGTGTCTCCCTGCATCGGATAGTGGACTTGTGCTTCGATATTCTATCCTTGATGCATTGTGTGGTCTCTCCAATATAGAGAAGACCACACGGACATTTAATCAGGTAAACAACGAAATTTGAGTTACATGTAAAATAGTGTTTGATGTTATATTTTTTACCCGTATAAGGGTGATGTATAGTATTACCCTTCAGAATATTGTTACATTGGTTACACGAGAGGCATGGAAAAGTGCCCATTTTGGGATTCTGTAGAAATCTCTGAGTGACACTGGGTTTAGTAGAACCGATGTCTGCATGGACAAGTGTATCACGTAAATTACGGGCCCTTCTAAAGCAAGGCAGAAATGGTTGCTGAAAGGCTGTCACGGTGGGATGGGCAGTTTGGAGAATATGCCAGTGTGTGCGTATAGCCGTATGGATTTTGTAGGCGGCTGGGTGGAAATCGTGTACGAAATGTATGCGTCTACTGGTATCCCTATCAGCATTCCTTAGTGTAGTTCTGGGTAATACCGTGTGTGGGGGGTAACCCCTTGCAATAAATTAGGATTGTAACTCTTGTATTCTTAGGTGATATTGTTCAGTATTTGATACAATCCGTGTGACGCGCTGGATCTGGGATTGTGGTATTGAATTCTTCATTTTAAGAGGGTGAAAACTCTCATAGTGGAGAAGACTATTCCTGTCTGTGGGTTTCTGGTAGAGATCTGTTGATAGGTTGCCATCAGAATCCTTGATAACTAGGGTGTCAAGAAAGTTAAGTCTATGAGAATCCTGGGTCATGGTAAAGTCAAGGCCTGGCCAGGAGGTCTTTAACATAGTAAAGAAGATGTTTAATAATGTTTCGTCTACTTTCCAGATGCAAAAAATATCATCTATGAATCTCTTCCACACTAGTACGTGTGTTTGGAAGAGATTGTGTGTATAGATGAGGGTATCCTCAAAATGAGCCATGTATGCATTAGCGTAAGGAGGCGCTACGTTAGATCCCATTGCTGTGCCTCGTATCTGTAAGTAGAAATCATCTTCAAACAGGAAGAAATTTTTGGTCAGAACAATCAGCAGGAGGTCACAGCATAGGTCAATTTGGTCAGGGTGCATGCCTGACTGTGTGAGTAGGCGTCTTGTAGAGGTAATCCCTTCTAAATGTGGAATAGATGTATATAAGTCTTTCACATCAAATGAGACTAGAATGGTGTCAGGTGGTACGGGGGTGATAGTCCTGATCGTGGCAAGAAATGAACCTGTATCCAAAAGAAATGACGCAGTGTTTTTAATGAGAGGTGTTATTATTTTCTCCAGGTATATGGATATTGGTGATAGAATAGAATCTGTTGAAGCTACAATGGGTCGTCCGGGGGGTTCCTGTAAGTTTTTGTGAATCTTGGGCAATACATAAAATACTGGAATAATTGGATATTTTTTTGTGAGAAACTCACAAGTCTTGTCATCCAAAATGCCCATATCCCTATATTTATCCAATATTTGGTTAATCTGCCGTTGAATGTTATTAGTAGGATTGCCCGGGAGTTTATTGTATGTGTTGGTGTCATTGAGTTGACGGTATATCTCCCTGACATAAAAGGCCTTATCCATAACCACTATTGCCCCGCCTTTGTCGGCAGGTTTGATGATTAATTCTTTATCACTCTGGAGGGATACAAGTGCTTGTCTATCAAGTGGAGAAAGATTAGATGGAAAATATATTTTGCCTCGATTGGTGTCTTGGCGTAACTGTTGGAAAGAATTATTTACAAATTGAATAAAGGTTTCCAACGCATGGGACCCCTGGGGTGGTCTGTAAGAGCTCTTAGTACGTAATTTCAAACTTTCTGCAGTCAGGCAGTTGGTGGGTAATACACTCGGGACGGGGGGACTAGTCTGTTCAGAGAAATGAAGTTTTAGACGTAGAGATCTATAGAATCTCTGTAAGTCCATGTCCAGATGGAAGGTATTGTTCTTGTAGCTGGGACAGAAAGATAGGCCCCTCTGTAGGAGTCTATGTTCAGCTATCCCCAATATTTTAGATGAAATGTTCACCACGAGTGAATTTGTACCTGTGAGCGTGTCACCCGACCTGAGTCCATGTTGCGTGGACCATCGCCTCCCCCGCCTGGTCCTCTTCTTCTTTGTGAACGTCTCTGGTGGCCTAAAAAACGGTCCTGGTATGTCGATCTTTCGATGTCCGAACCCGAAGTGGAGGCTTCTGGTGAGGAGCGATAATTTGATCTTGTGTAAAGTTGTCGTGAGGAAGGTCTGTCCCGCCATTGATAGACTCTGTCTTGTTCGTAGTCCTCCTGATCCCGTCTGAATTTGTTTCTTTTGCGTTGTTCAATATCTCGACGATGTTGAGCTATATTGGATTCAATCTTGGTTTTCAGAGAGTTAAATTCCTCAGTGGAGTTGGTAGCTATCAGCTGGCTTTCTATGTTCTTAATCTTCTCTTCACATGAGGATAGTTCCTTATGCAAGTGCTCTAGTGTTAGGACCATAAGATCAAAGGAACACTTATTAAGAATAAGTTCAAACTTAGTACAAAATTCAGTGGAATCGCTAAACAGAGTGGGGCGGAGAGACACCCGAAGACCCCGTGGTATCCTTTGTGCTTTCAAATACTCCGTTAGAGTTGCCCCATGGAGTTCAAGGTTAGTGAAGTGTCTCAATTCCCGTTCCCAGTCTCGGCCTCTCGTTTCGCTGGGGGGAATTTTGAGAAAATCGCTGGGTACCTTGGACAAAGCTATAATGCTGGAGGTTTGTTCTGAGTTTCCAACAGTTACGCCAAGACACCAATCGAGGCAAAATATATTTTCCATCTAATCTTTCTCCACTTGATAGACAAGCACTTGTATCCCTCCAGAGTGATAAAGAATTAATCATCAAACCTGCCGACAAAGGCGGGGCAATAGTGGTTATGGATAAGGCCTTTTATGTCAGGGAGATATACCGTCAACTCAATGACACCAACACATACAATAAACTCCCGGGCAATCCTACTAATAACATTCAACGGCAGATTAACCAAATATTGGATAAATATAGGGATATTGGCATTTTGGATGACAAGACTTGTGAGTTTCTCACAAAAAAATATCCAATTATTCCAGTATTTTATGTATTGCCCAAGATTCACAAAATCTTACAGGAACCCCCCGGACGACCCATTGTAGCTTCAACAGATTCTATTCTATCACCAATATCCATATACCTGGAGAAAATAATAACACCTCTCATTAAAAACACTGCGTCATTTCTTTTGGATACAGGTTCATTTCTTGCCACGATCAGGACTATCACCCCCGTACCACCTGACACCATTCTAGTCTCATTTGATGTGAAAGACTTATATACATCTATTCCACATTTAGAAGGGATTACCTCTACAAGACGCCTACTCACACAGTCAGGCATGCACCCTGACCAAATTGACCTATGCTGTGACCTCCTGCTGATTGCTCTGACCAAAACTTTCTTCCTGTTTGAAGATGATTTCTACTTACAGATACGAGGCACAGCAATGGGATCTAACGTAGCGCCTCCTTACGCTAATGCATACATGGCTCATTTTGAGGATACCCTCATCTATACACACAATCTCTTTCAAACACACGTACTAGTGTGGAAGAGATTCATAGATGATATTTTTTGCATCTGGAAAGGAGACGAAACATTATTAAACATCTTCTTTACTATGTTAAAGACCTCCTGGCCAGGCCTTGACTTTACCATGACCCAGGATTCTCATAGACTTAACTTTCTTGACACCCTAGTTATCAAGGATTCTGATGGCAACCTATCAACAGATCTCTACCAGAAACCCACAGACAGGAATAGTCTTCTCCACTATGAGAGTTTTCACCCTCTCAAAATGAAGAATTCAATACCACAATCCCAGATCCAGCGCGTCACACGGATTGTATCAAATACTGAACAATGTCACCTAAGAATACAAGAGTTACAATCCAAATTTATTGCAAGGGGTTACCCCCCACACACGGTATTACCCAGAACTACACTAAGGAATGCTGATAGGGATACCAGTAGACGCATACCTTTCGTACACGATTTCCACCCAGCCGCCTACAAAATCCATACGGCTATACGCAGACACTGGCATATTCTCCAAACTGCCCATCCCACCGTGACAGCCTTTCAGCAACCATTTCTGCCTTGCTTTAGAAGGGCCCGTAATTTACGTGATACACTTGTCCATGCAGACATCGGTTCTACTAAACCCAGTGTCACTCAGAGATTTCTACAGAATCCCAAAATGGGCACTTTTCCATGCCTCTCGTGTAACCAATGTAACAATATTCTGAAGGGTAATACTATACATCACCCTTATACGGGTAAAAAATATAACATCAAACACTATTTTACATGTAACTCAAATTTCGTTGTTTACCTGATTAAATGTCCGTGTGGTCTTCTCTATATTGGAGAGACCACACAATGCATCAAGGATAGAATATCGAAGCACAAGTCCACTATCCGATGCAGGGAGACACTTCTCCCTATTCCATTTCACTTCATTGAAAAAGGACATAATATATCGCAATTACGTTTTCAGGTTGTTGAACATGTTCCACCACCACGTCGGGGTGGCGACCGCATATCCCTACTCAAACGCAGGGAAGCTTACTGGATCCATGAGCTTAATACTTTATACCCAAAGGTCTTAATAGAGATTACGATCTACATGCCTTTTTCTAATGTATGATCTCAAGGGATGTTATCTAAATAGATATTGTTATATACCGCATTACTATTGTTAATGTCACGGACTCTATTATTTTCTCTTTCCACAGAATCGCTAAATCCTGCACTCATTCTCTGATGCACTCGATATGTCCCTCACTGATCACCTTGATCTTTATTCCGGCAAGTCTCACGATCCCTGCACTCACAGTAATAGGTGAAACGCAAATATCAGGAGCTTGGAACGCAAGCTCCACACAGTGCTATGCTATTATTTCCTTATGCTGATGTCACTTCCGGTATGACAACTTCCGGCTCTCCGAGCACCACCACGAGACAGCCAGAACGCTGTCTATTAAGTAGCTGCACATTACACGCCTCCTTACCTTGTGACTAGCGGTGGATTCCGCGTCCTAGGTCCTGGCCATTCTACTCACCACGTTGTTGGGTAAGTGCACACTGCTACCAGCTCCACATAGATATCGTTATCTTGCTCACTAGCACTGACTGCAATTTACTTCACTGCACTAGAGTACCAGCAGCCAGCAGTCTATTTTAGATCCGGAGACTCTGTGAGACCTGTATGTGTAGTCATTTAACCCTGCAGCACTTGTCTTAAAGGGACATTCACCAATTTATTGCATATAACGTTTATTTCTAGCGATCACTGGAATCACAAAACGGAATTCTATGATTACTTGCGGTATGTGTATCACTAGATTCCCACCTCTTGTTCACTTACACCATGTGAAATATCTGTATAATCATATTTTCACTTTACAGACTTCATACAGTTATGCATGCAAATCCTGCCGTATCTATTAGCAACACTGTAACTAGGTATGTCATCTGTCTAAGTCTGCCTCATCATCCTCATTTATCTTGGGTCCCTTGGACAAAATATTTTGCTGATTGGACATTATCATCCTTCTATATTCTGTACTGATTGTTGCCTTATTCTGAAGTGTATATACTTTATTTATGATTGTTCATATGTGGTCCGTTCACCTATGTATATATAATTTTGTTTTTTCATAGCACACTGATGAAGGTCTTCTGACCGAAACGTTTGCTTTAGTTAAGTGACCACGGCATTTATTAAAATCTTCACTTCATACACCACTACGAGTGTGCCCAGTCTTCTTATACACAGCATTCGGTTTGGGAACCTACTGTGGCACCTCCTCTTAAGCTGTGCTAGCATTTTCTTTTGCATACTCCAAGGAGCTGGCACCATTCCAGCGATGTTGGCATTCGGTCTCTCAATGTTTCAGGATTTCCAAAAATGCCATGGAGGTGACTTTCTGTGAAAAAATAAAGTGATATTGAAAAGAGTTGAGCAGCCAATAAGTTTGGGCCCTGCAGCCAATCAGCAGCCACTTAATGGCCATTTCACTCTCACTTACCTAGTATAAAACTGACATCCAGAGTAAATCAGAACTGTAGCTGCTCTTGCTTCTTAAGGATGTCAGTTTCATCTGGAAGAAGTGAGAATGAACTGTCTCAATAGCGGCCACTGATTGGTTGCAGGGCTCACGTGACATAACAAATTCAACATGGCTGGAATGTTGCCAAGATCGGAGATGAGTACAGGCTGTTTTCATTTAACATGGCGGAATATGGTAAATGAGAAGAGGTTGTCCGGGTAGTGGACAATCCTTCTAAAGTAAGTATATGACATCTTTCCTTGCATGTAAAATGTTTATTAGGAATATTGTGTCTATATAATAAAACAGAGGTGTAATTCAGTGTTTGTGCTTTCACTAATACTGTGCCAACTTCTTCTAGTGGAACTATCCAACTTACTTATGGGTGACAAATAAGAATTCTAGACTACAGCAATGTTATCCACCGAGCTGCCATACTACATTCATGACAGTATGAAGTCAAATATTTAGCTGGATTGTCTTCAGCTTACATGGTATAGTGCACACTGCTGCAAATAATAGGAATCAAGCAGGCTTCTGCCAATCCATTATATCTATAATCTGTCAATTTAAGAAAAAGTTGCATATTGTGCTAGGAATACATTAGCAAAGAGCAACTAACAACATTAAATAAGATATGAGACTGAGAAAACAAAGATATTAGGACAGAACATGTTGAGCAGTCTGGAAAGTATTGTGAGAATCCTCTAATCTTATGATGAGTCTTGAATTTAGTCTAATCCTCAATTTTTAAAGGGTTTAATTCGCTGGCTGAGTGCCAGGCTCCAACCAATACAGCGGTGTCATTAGAATAACTGAATATGTAAACTGAACACAGTGTATTATCTTTACTTTTCACTGGTGAAAGAAACCAATCAGAAATTGTACTGTAGAGATACAAATCCTTGTAGAATATACAAATATAGATTCAATTCTGAGTTTTGCAATGCAGAATTGATGTAAATTTATTAAATTCTACAATTAAACATGTAAAGTTGCACTAAGAGCCAGAGGACAATGGGTCCAACAGCATTCACCATGACAGATACCAACTTCTCCCTGAAATTGGGTGATCTGAGCTCACTGAGAACTCCAATGAACTTTACACGTTCCTGTGATTTTAGCAGACTTATTTATTAGTAGTAGTTAGCCATTAAAAGGTATCAACCACTGAGGACTCTCAACTCTAAATATTTTATTAGTAGTTATTCATTTATTTGTTGATATAGTGCACAGTTGCCAACAATACCAAATTGTTGTGACTTTTCAAAATTTGCAGAAACAATTATGGCAAATATGGGCAAGTTCAGGCCTGAAAAGGGGTGTGATTTATAAAAATCCAAACCTAAAAGCATTTGGCTGCTCCTGGGTTGGTCCGGAAGGCAGGACTTAAAAGTCTCTACTTTACCAGGATGTTGATAAGTATGTACAGTGCCACCATATATCACAGAGCTTGTTGTCATCCAGTACCTGTCGCCATTCGGGCTTATAAAACTGTGGATTTTCAAACATACAGAATTCTCTTTGATTTGTGGACATGCCGTAGATTTTTATTCCTTTCAATGGTGAAATTGGCAATGAATCTGAAGAAATATCCACAAAAATCTGTGATGGAATTTTTTTGCCATGTACACACATGGTCAAAATTGTTTGTACCCCTCATTCAACGGCAGGGCTTGCAAGGGAAGGAGCGCCGTTTCACTTTTTCAACACAGAATTGGCTGGAATTGAGATCAGACACCATGTTGCATTTGGAGAGCCCCTGATGTGCCTAAACAGTGAAAAAAAAACACAAGTGACACCATTTTGGAAAGTAGACCCCTTAAGGAACTTATCTAGATGTGTGGTGAGCACTTTGAACCCCCAAGTGCTTCACAGAAGTTTATAACGCAGAGCAGTGAAAATAAAAAATCGGTGTTTTTTTTCTCAAAAATGATTTTTTTTAGCCCACTATATGTTATTTTCCCAAGGGTAACAGGAAAAATTGGACCAGAAAAGTTGTTGAGCAATTTGTCCTGAGTACACAAATACCCCATATGTGAGGGGGAACCACTGTTTGGGTGCATGGGAGAGCTCGGAAGAGAAGGAGCGCCATTTTGGAATGCAGACTTTGATGGAATGTACTGCGGGTGTCATGTTGCATTTGCACAGCCCCTGATGCACATAAACAGCAGAAACCCCCCACAAGTGACCACATTTTGGAAACTAGACCCCCCAAGGAGCTTATCTAGATGTGTGGTGAGCACTTTGAACCCCAAAGTGCTTCACAGAAGTTTATAAACGCAGAGCCGTGAAAATAAAAAATCTTTTTTTTCCTCAACAATTATTTTTAGCCCGCTATTTTTTATTTTCACAAGGGTAACAGGAGAAATTGGACCACTAAAGTTTTTGTGCAATTTGTCCTGAGTATGCTGATACCCTATATGTGGGGCAGGGGCGGAACTATCGTGGAAGCAGGGGAAGCAGCTGCCACAGGGCCCGGGCTAGAAGGGGGCCCGTCCCTGCTGCAGCTGCTTCACCTACCACCACGGTAGTTCCGCAAGCTGCCATGGGCGTACCGTACCCACCGTGAAAGAACCGGCCCCGCCGACAATGAACTGACAGTTCATTGCCGGCGGGCGGCGGACCCTTTAATCGCGGCGGGCGGAATGTTGTGAGTGAGGAAGGCAGCAATATGCAGCAGAGGCAACGTGATTGTCATCACGCCGCCTGCGCACCCTGATGACGTCACGCCGCCTGTGCCAGAAGAAGACGGAGTCCAGCGCTTCTTCTTCAGAGCAGCGGGGGAGATAGGTGAGTACTGGCATTTTTTTTTTTACGCCGGGCCCGGCCTATGGGGGATTATGCTGCCTATGGTGGGATTATGCTGGCTTTTGGGGGATTATGCTGGCTATGGGGGGATTATGGTGCCTATGGGGGATTATGCTGGCTATGGGGTATTATGCGGGCTATGGGGATTATGCTGCCTATGGGGGATTATGCTGGCTATGGGGTATTATGCTGGCTATGGGGGGATTATGCTGGCTATGGGGATTATGCTGGCTATTGGGGGATTATGCTGGCTATGGGGGATTATGCTGCCTATTGGGGAATTATGCTGGCTATTGGGGGATTATGCTGGCTATTGGGGGATTATGCTGGCTATGGGGGGATTATACTGGCTATGGGGATTATGCAGGCTATTGGGGGATTATGCTGGCTATGGGGGATTATGCTGGCTATGGGGGATTATGCTGCCTATGGGGGATTATGCTGCCTATGGGGGATTATGCTGGCTATGGGGATTATGCTGGCTATGGGGATTATGCTGGCTATTGGGGGATTATGCTGGCTATTGGGGACTATGCTGCTTATGGGGATTATGCTGCCTACTGGGGACTACTATGCTGCCTATTGGAGACTATGCTGCCTATGGGGGATTATGCTGCCTATTGAGGACATATGCTGCGTATTGGGGACCTATGCTGCCTATTGGGACATTTACCTGCCTATTGGGGACCTATGCTGTCTATTGGGGACCTATGCTGCCTATTGGGACCTATGCTGTCTATTGGGGACCTATGCTGTCTATTGGGGACCTATGCTGCCTATTGAGGACATATGCTGCCTATTGGGGACATATGCTGCCTATTGAGGACATATGCTGCCTATTGGGGATCAATGCTGCCTATTGGGACATTTACCTGCCTATTGGGGACATTTACCTGCCTATTAGGGACTCTCGCACCACACCAGTCTGGAGTTGCGCCAATATGTGCACTGATGAGGATGAAATTATATGGATTGGCAAGGCTGCAGTGATGGGCAGTGCAGGCTGTATGTCTCTGTGTGGGCAGTTTTATTGCTGGTATATTGTTTTTGTAGCGCTGTATATATATTGGTATTTTACTAATAGCAATTTGGAATCCCTAGGAAATAATGATATCAAGAAAGAGAAAAATTGCTTCACTTGTGACAAATATGGAACCGAACATTGACCATCTCATTAGCCAAAAGCAGGCCCGTAGTTCCCATTGAAATACCAGTAAGTTTGTTGATTTTTAACTTTACTTGTTCTTTATTTTAAGTATTGTATTTGTCCCTGTTTTGTTTTTTTTTACTTCAAAATAAGAGTGTAGTATATGGTGTATACAGGTCATACACATCGTGTGCGGTATATAGAGTGTAGTATATGGTGTATACAGGTCATACACTCATGTGCGGTATATAGAGTGTAGTATATGGTGTATACAGGTCATACACATCGTGTGCGGTATATAGAGTGTAGTATATGGTGTATACAGGTCATACACATCGTGTGCCGTATATAGAGTGTATATACACTGCTGTATTATACTTTTCATATACAGGTTATAATGCCTCTTATTCTTTGTATAGAGGTTAGTGTGCCATGTATAATATATGGTATATACAGCGTAGTGTCGCATACACTGCTGTATTATACAATATACTACAGTTCTAATGCTCCATACCTAATATGCAGTATAATGTACAGTGTATATGATGTAACCTGTTGTCATGGGTGCATCGCCACGAGGATCGTCGCGATTGCACATTCTGACTTCTCACAGCTGAGCTGCTGTTTCTTTGTGTTTGGTAATGAGAGAGTTAATTTTACCTAGCTCTTTGCTAGGACTAGGTCCAGCCTCGCCCCGGCTGCTTTTGATTATGTTCTAATTAGTTTCCTTTATATTCCTGCCAGTCTGGGTGTTAGACGCCGGTGAAAGCATTCATGTAGTCTAGCAGACTGGAGCGGTTCTGAGAATACTTAAGCTAAGAGCTCCTTAGTTGTTTTTACTCTTATAGCTTATTGTTTGTCTCTGAGACCTTAGGTGTTCCTACTGTGTGTGAGTGTTGTATGTTAAGGTACTGCCACACTAAACAATCACGCTAGCGATCACGATAACGACGCATACTAATGCGATCGCTAGCGGGATTGTTTCTATATCGCTAAATGCGGCCACATTTAGCGATATAGTTAACGACGCTATCGCGGTTAGCGATCTTCTTAACGACTTTAGCGGTACAAAAGTACCGCTAAATCGCTAAGAAAAGTTGCCACACAGCGATTAGATACTTACCCAGCGGGAGCGCCGACGAGAAAATAGGGTCCGGAACGATTCCAGCGACGAGCGAGATCACAGCAGGAAGCTCGTCGCTGGAAGCTGTCGCACTGAACAACATCGCTAACAGGATCGCTAAATAGTGACTTTTTTAGCGATCCCGTTAGCGATATTGTTTAGTGTGGCATACCCTTAAGACTTTATTTACTTTGTTTCTTGTCTTTCTTGTATGTCTTTCTGTTCATTAACCGTTACCTGTTCATTCCCTTTGGTGGTAATCAGGGTCCTTCTTAGGACTAGATTACAGTTGGCAGGGATTGATAGGAGACAGGGTTTACGCTGGTGGCCTGGACCTCTGTACCTTTAACAGTACCTCCAGGTAGAGGGATTAGTCAGGACCCCAGTTTAGGGTCAGCATAGACCCCGGTCACCCTCTAGCCGGAGACAGCGTATAACGGATTCAGTATTGACCCACTGGACATTCTGTCAGATAATTCTATGTTATCATATATCTATGCGCATGTTATATAGTATGTTGCCCTTTTGATATAGATTACTGACATCACATATATATATCTGCTATACAGCGTGACATTTTCACCGGCCCTACTAAAGATTCTCCCCAGCTGTCATGGATCCAGTAGCCCAGCTGGCCCGGCAGTTGCAGGGGTTGTCCATGGAGTTTGCAGACATTAAGTCCAAGGTTTTGTCCCCCCGGAGCAAACCAGATCTGAACCTAAGGTTGCTCTCCCGGACAGGTTCACTGGTGGGCGGGACAAATTTTTTACCTTCCGGGAGGCATGTAAATTGTACTTTCGGCTGCGGCCTCGGTCATCTGGGAGTGAAGAGCAGAGGGTGGGAATTGTTATCTCGCTCTTACAAGGGGACCCTCAATCTTGGGCGTTCTCTATTCCTCCAGGCTCCCCAGATCTCCAGTCAGTGGATCGATTTTTTACTGCCCTGGGTCTGGTATATGATGATCCGGATCGAGTTTCCCTTGCTGAAACAAAGTTACGTAAAATACGGCAAGGAAATCGTCCAGCGGAGGAATATTCTTCTGAGTTCCGTAGATGGGCAACAGATACTCAGTGGAATGACCCAGCTCTTAGGAGCCAGTTTTGTCAAGGGTTGTCTGACAAATTAAAAGATGTGTTGGCTCAGTATGATTCTCCTCCATCACTGGAGGCTGCTATGGCCCTCGCTATTCGCATTGATAGACGACTTCGGGGAAGACGCGAGGTAACTCCGCCTCCCGTGATGACTCCACCTACTACTAAAGTCCCTTATACTGAGGTTCCCCTGGTCTGTTCTGAGGAGCCCATGCAGTTGGGAGGGACATCATTTTGTAGGAGGGAATCGGCGGTGCACCGCAAGACTAGAAGGTGTTTCTTTTGCGGGAGAGAGGGACATTTTGTTGGGGGGTGTCCATCCCGGGCCTCTTTGAGCAAAGGAGTTAACCTGGGAGTGTGTATTTCGTCCCCAAATCCCTCTCAGTTTCTCGTGCCTGCGGAGGTGGTGATTGGTACTAGAACTGAGAGGATTTCTGTTTTTCTTGATAGTGGGTCCGGGGCTAATCTGGTGGACGCTCGGTTTGCCCAGGTGCATGGTATGCAACTGAGTGTATTGGCCAAACCAGTCCCTATAGTCTCTATTGATTCTAGACCTCTCGGTCAAG
This sequence comes from Oophaga sylvatica, assembly GCA_033576555.1. NCBI lineage: Eukaryota > Metazoa > Chordata > Amphibia > Anura > Dendrobatidae > Oophaga > Oophaga sylvatica. The sequence continues at coordinate 624,917,569 of JARQOD010000001.1, read as the reverse complement.
GTAGCTTGGTACAAGCTGTTCATAACATAGATCTTCGAGTAGGGGCAATACATAAAGAGCAATTGTCTTGTTATGTGTTGGAGGGTCTACCTACTCCTATTGTGTTGGGACTTCCTTGGTTGGCTAAACATAACCCAGTGATTGATTGGCAATCCAGAAAGATAAGCCAGTGGGGTGAATTTTGCAGGAATAACTGCATGAGCACGGTCATCGGTGCGGTTGTGCCTAGGACTTTGCCTCCTTTTCTGGAGGACTTTGGGGAGATGTTCTCAGAGGAGGGGTGTAAAGAGTTACCTCCTCATCGCGCATATGACTGCTCAATAAAGTTGCTTCCTGATGCCTTATCTCGTACTTTCCCAGGGGCCGGGAAGACGGATGATCCGGTTCCTATTCCTCGGGAGGGAGTTGTGGTGTCGGCTGTATGCTCTGAGCTTGAGGGGGAGGTATTGGGGGCTCAGGGGGACGCCCCTGTGGGACTTCCAGGGAGACTGATAGTTCCAGATCGCTTAAGACTGAAGGTTACGGGGAACCGTTACAAACGGATGGCTGATAGGAGGAGAGTTTCTGGTCTAGATCTGAAGGTGAACGATCTGGTTTGGTTGTCTACCAGGAATATAAAACTTAAAGTTTCCTCCTGGAGGTTGGGTCCCAGATTCATCGGGCCGTACAGGATCAGTTCCATAATTAATCCTGTGGCATTTCGTCTGGACCTCCCTCCTACGTTTAAAATTCATAATGTGTTTCACAAGTCATTACTTAAAAAGTATGTGGCACCAGTCATACCGTCACCTCTACCTCCTCCTTCAGTGGTAGTCAATGATAACGTGGAATTTCATGGGTCGAAAATCATTGACTCACGTCTCAGTCGCCGATCCCCTCAGTACTTAGTTCATTGGAGGGGGTATGGTCCTGAGGAGAGGACGTGGGTCCCTGCGTCTGATGCTAACGCAGATCGATTGGTTCGGACCTTTCACACAACTTACCCGGACAGACCTGGTCATGAGGGTCCGGAGGCCCCTCGTAGAAGGGGGGGTGCTGTCATGGGTGCATCGCCACGAGGATCGTCGCGATTGCACATTCTGACTTCTCACAGCTGAGCTGCTGTTTCTTTGTGTTTGGTAATGAGAGAGTTAATTTTACCTAGCTCTTTGCTAGGACTAGGTCCAGCCTCGCCCGGCTGCTTTTGATTATGTTCTAATTAGTTTCCTTTATATTCCTGCCAGTCTGGGTGTTAGACGCCGGTGAAAGCATTCATGTAGTCTAGCAGACTGGAGCGGTTCTGAGAATACTTAAGCTAAGAGCTCCTTAGTTGTTTTTACTCTTATAGCTTATTGTTTGTCTCTGAGACCTTAGGTGTTCCTACTGTGTGTGAGTGTTGTATGTAAGACTTTATTTACTTTGTTTCTTGTCTTTCTTGTATGTCTTTCTGTTCATTAACCGTTACCTGTTCATTCCCTTTGGTGGTAATCAGGGTCCTTCTTAGGACTAGATTACAGTTGGCAGGGATTGATAGGAGACAGGGTTTACGCTGGTGGCCTGGACCTCTGTACCTTTAACAGTACCTCCAGGTAGAGGGATTAGTCAGGACCCCAGTTTAGGGTCAGCATAGACCCCGTCACCCTCTAGCCGGAGACAGCGTATAACGGATTCAGTATTGACCCACTGGACATTTTGTCAGGTAATTCTATGTTATCATATATCTATGCGCATGTTATATAGTATGTTGCCCTTTTGATATAGATTACTGACATCACATATATATATCTGCTATACAGCGTGACACCTGTATAAGATGCGACATTGGCTTTCCCCCCCCCTAGTTTTGATCCTGGGTACGCCCATGCAAGCTGCTGGTGGTGTGAGTCTGATATGGGGCCCGCCACCACCTCCGGCGCCGCTATGAGAGGAGGTGGGACGGGCCCCGAGCAGTCCGGCAGTTCCGCTTCATGTGACGTGGGGGCGTGCGCGCGCTCTCACGTCACATGCAAGGCTGGCGTGGTGGACGTCGGAGCGTGGAGGATGGAGCGGCGCGCCGAGCAGAAGAGCTGGAGGATGCAGTCACCTGAGGATTGGCAGATTGGTAAGTATGATTGCTGAGTCTGACTCTCTTTTACAGGGATGCGGCAGCCGCAGCTTCCCGTCCCGGCACTTGAGGAGAGGGGGAGAGCGGAGGGGGGAGGTGTGAGTGTATCAGGGGCCCCAGGACACAGCGGGCCACATTAGAGGCCCCAGGAAGCAGCAGGCCCCTAATGGGGCCCTAGAAAACAGCAGGCCCCATTAGGGGCCTAGTTCCAAAGGAAGCAGCAGGCCCCATTAGGGGCCTAGGTCCAAAGGAAGCAGCAGGCCCTATTAGGGGCCTAGGTCCAAAGAAAACTGCAGGCCACATTAGGGGCCTTGGGTCCCAGGAAACTGCAGGCCCCATTAGGGGCCTTGGGTCCCAGGAAACTGCAGGCCCCATCAGGGCCTAGGGCCCCAGGAAACTGCTGAATACGGTAATTATGTTGCATTATTCTTGTGAAGAAGAAATTTGTAATCTAGCCCATAAATTGCTTTCAAAATGGATGATTTATTCAGTAGAACAAAAGTACGGTATACAGAACAATCTTAGATTATTCTGTATACCGGACTGTTGTTCTACTGAATAAATCATCTGTTTTGAAAGCAATTTGCAGGCTGGATTACAAGTTTCTTCACACATTTACTCTGGAGAAAGCCTACCTTCGTCACTACCTCAGTTGCTTCCTGGGAGTTGGTTCTTTTCTGTTATTTCACTATCATTAGTCCAAAAACTTCTAATTTTGGATAATAAAGGTATCTTTCTTAACACAACTTGGGTAGACCGGGATTGGCACGCGCGCGTGGGGGGGGGCCCCCATTGTGACGTTTGCTGTGGGGCCCTGCCGTTCCTAGTTACGTCCCTGATGTGGGGGGAACCACTGTTTGGGCACATGGGAGAGCTCGGAAGGGAAGGAGCACCCTTTTGGAATGCAGACTTTGATGGAATGTTCTGCGGGCATCATGTTGCATCTGCAGAGCCCCTGATGTGCCTAAACAGTAGAAACCAGCTACTGCCCTGACGGCGGCGCGCTGCGGCAGTTTAACGCTATTGACGTGCGGGCGCTAATTAACAGCTGCCGCCCGCCAGCCAATCGGAGGCTGGCAGTGGCAGCTGACGTCAGCCTCAGGCTAGCATCTGACGTCATTGTCAGTCACCAGCGAGTGCGCGCTTGTGGAGGGAACTTCGGCGTAGGAGCTCAGTCGGCAAGGTATTTTATTGAGCGGCGGCCCGGGACAGCCTGTGACTGAGAGACTCGGGGCCGGGGGCAGACTCACTGCCTGGACACATGGGGGAAGATTCTGCCTGCCATGATGGGGAGTCGGGACATGATGATTGTTGAATGCTGGACATGGGGGATGTTGGACATGGGGGCAGAATGTGAGGCAGCATGGGGCAGAATGCTGGACATGGGGGCAGAGTACTGAGACATGGGGGCAGAATGCTGGACATGGGGGCAGACTGTGAGACATGGGGCAGACTGTGAGACATGGAGCAGAATGCTGGACATGGGGCAGACTGTGAGGCATGGGGCAGAATGCTGGACATGGGGCAGACTATGAGACATGGGGGCAGAATGCTGGACATGGGGCAGACTGTGAGACATGGGGCAGAATGCTGGACATGGGGCAGATTGTGAGACATGGGGCAGAATGCTGGACATGGGGGCAGGCTGTGAGACATGGGGCAGAATGCTGGGCATGGGGCAGACTGTGAGACATGGGGCAGAATGCTGGACATGGGGCAGACTGTGAGACATGGGGCAGAATGCTGGACATGGGGGCAGACTGTGAGACATGGGGCAGAATGCTGGACATGGGGCCGACTGTGAGACACAGGGGCAGAATGCTGGACATGGGGGCAGAATGCGAGACACGGGGCAAAATGGAGATACGGGGCATGATTGGAGACATGGGGGCAGGATTGGAGACAGATGGGACAGGGTTGGAGACAGATCATGCAGGATCATGGGCAGGATGGAGACAGATGGGTAGGATGGGGAGATCATATGGGGCAGAATGGATATTCATGAGGGCAGGATGGGAGAACATATGGCTGAAGCCAGGAATGAGACACACGGGGGCCAGGATGGGGAATATTATTACCATAGGGGCTAATTAAGGGATATTACTGCAGTGATGTATTTTTTTATTTTTTGAGTATACTGTTTTAACCCCTTCACCCCCAAGGGTGGTTTGCACGTTAATGACCGGGCCAATTTTTACAATTCTGACCACTGTCTCTTTATGAGGTTATAACTCTGGAACGCTTCAACGGATCTTCGCGATTCTGAGAATGTTTTCTCGTGACATATTGTACTTCATGTTAGTGGTAAAATTTCTTCGATATAACTTGCGTTTATTTTTGAAAAAAACGCAAATATGGCGAAAATTTTTTAAATTTTGCAATTTTCAAACTTTGAATTTTTATTCCCTTAAAACAGAGAAATATATCACACAAAATAGTTAAGAAATAACATTTCCCACATGTCTACTTTACATCAGCACAATTTTGGAATCAAAATTTTTTTTTGTTAGGAAATTATAAGGGTTAAAAGTTGACCAGCGATTTCTCATTTTACAGCAAAATTTACAAAGCCATTTTTTTTAGGGACCACCTCACATTTGAAGTCACTTTGAGGGGTCTATATGGCAGAAAATACCCAAAAGTGACACCATTCTAAAAACTGCACCCCTCAAGGTACTCAAAACCACATTCAAGAAGTTTATTAACCCTTCAGGTGCTTCACAGTAACTAAAGCAACGTGGAAGGAAAAAATGAATATTTTACTTTTTAGCCACAAAAATTATCTTTTACAAACTTTTTTTTTATTTTCACAAGGGTAAAATGAGAAAATGGGCAGATAAGGTTGTTATGCAATTTCTCCTGAGTACGCCAATACCCCATATGTGGGGGAAAACCACTGTTTGGGTACACGGCAGAGCTCGTAAGGGAAGGAGCGACGTTTGACTTTTTCAAACTAAATTGGCTGGAATTTAGATTGGATGCCATGTCGCGTTTGGAGAGCCCCTGATGCGCCTAAACAGTGGAAACCCCCCACAAGTGACAGCATTTTGGAAACTAGACCCCCTAAGGTACTTATCTAGATCTGTTGTGAGCACTTTGAACCCTCAAGTGTTTCACAAAAGTTTATAAAGCCTTCCACAAAAATGATTTTTTAGTCCCAAATTTTTGAATTTTCCCAAGGAAATTGGACCCCAAAAGTTGTTGTCCAATTTGTCCTGAGTACGCTGATACCCCATATGTGGGGGGGGAAACTGTTTGGGCGCACGGCAGGGCTTGGAAAGAAGTAATAACGTTTTGGAATGCAGACGTTAATGGGGGTCATGTTCCGTTTGCAGTGCCCCAGATGAGCCTAAACAGTGGAAACCCCCCACAAGTGACCCCATTTTGGAAACTAGACCCAAATCCTATTTTTTTCCCACAAAAATTATCTTTTAGTCACTAATTTTTTATTTTCCCAAGGGTAACAGGAGAAATTGGACCACATAAGTTGTTGTACAATTTGTCCTGAGTACGCTGATACCCCATATGTGGGGGGGAACCACTGTTTGGGCGCACGGCAGAGCTCGGAATGGAAGGAGCACCATTTGACTTTTTCCAACCAAAATTGGCTGGAATTGAGTTTGGATGCCATGTTGCATTTGGAGAGCCCCTGATGTGCCTAAACAGTGGAAACCCCCCACAAATGACCCCATTTGGGAAACTAGACCCCCTAAGGAACTTATCTAGATTTTTGATGAGCAATTTGAACCCCCAAGTGCTTCACACAAGTTTATAACGTAGAGCCGTAAAATTTAAAATCATATTTTTTCCACAAAAATGATCTTTTCACCCCAATTTTTATTTTTCCAAGGGTAACAAGACTCCAAAAGTTATTGTGTAATTTGTCCTGAGTGCGCTGATACCCCATATGTGGGGGTAAACCACTGTTTGGGTGCATGGCAGAGTTTGGAAAGGAAGGAGCGCCGTCTGACTTTTTCAACGCAGAATTGGCTGGACGCCATGTCGTGTTTGGAGAGCTCCTGATCTGCCTAAACAGTGGAAACCCCCATAAATGACACCATTTTGGAAACTAGACCCCTCAAGGAACTTATCTAGATGTGTGGTGAGAACTTTGAACCCCCAGGTGTTTCACTAAAGTTTATAACGTACAGCCGTAAAATAAAAAATCTTTTTTTTTTTTTACAAAAATGATTTTTTTCGCCCCCAATATTTTATTTTCACAAGGGTAACAGAAGAAATTGGAACCCCAAAGTTGTTGTCCAATTTGTCCTGAGTACACTGATACCCAATATGTGGGCGAAAACTACTGTATGGGCACACGTCGGGGCTCGGAAGGGAAGTAGTGACGTTTTGGATTGCAGACTTTGATGGAATGGTCTGGGGGCGTCATGTCACATTTGGAGAGCCCCTGATGCACCTAAACAGTGGAAACCCCCCACAAGTGACCCCATTTTGGCAAATAGACCCCACAAGGAACTTATCTAGATGTGTGGTGAGCACTTTGAACCCCAAAGTGCTTCACAGAAGTTTATAACGCACAGCCGTAAAAAAAAAAATCCTTTTTTTTTTACAAAAATGATTTTTTCGCCCCCAATATTTTATTTTCACAAGGGTAACAGGAGAAATTGGACCCCAAAAGTTGTTGTCCAATTTGTCCTGAGTACGCTGATACCCAATATGTGGGAGAAAACTACTGTATGGGCGCACGTCAGGGCTCGGAAGGGAAGTAGTGACGTTTTGGATTGCAGACTTTGATGGAATGGTCTGGGTGCGTCATGTCGCATTTGGAGAGCCCCTGATGCGCCTAAACAGTGGAAACCCCCACAAGTGACCCCATTTTGGAAAATAGACCCCACAAGGAACTTATCTAGATGTGTGGTGAGCACTTTGAACCCCGAAGTGCTTCACAGAAGTTTATAACGCACAGCCGTAAAAATAAAAAATCTTTTTTTTTTTTTGCAAACATGATTTTTTCGCCCCAATATTTTATTTTTACAAGGGTAACAGGAGAAATTGGACCCCAAAAGTTGTTGCCCAATTTGTCCTGAGTACGCTGATACCCAATATGTGGGAGAAAACTACTGTATGGGTACACGTTGGGGCTCGGAAGGGAAGTAGTGACGTTTTGGATTGCAGACTTTGATGGAATGGTCTGGGGGCGTCATGTCGCATTTGGAGAGCCCCTGATGCGCCTAAACAGTGGAAATCCCCAAGTGACCCCATTTTGGAAAATAGACCCCACAAGGAACTTATCTAGGTGTGTCGTGAGCGCTATGAAGCCCCAAGTGCTTCACAGAAGTTTATAATGTACAGCCGTAAAAACAAAAAAATAATTTTTTTTGTACAAAAATGATATTTTCGCCCCCAGTTTTTTATTTTCCCAAGGGTAACAGAAGAAATAGGACAAATTGCACAATAACTCTTGGGGTCCAGAGTACGCTGATACCCCATTTGTGGGGATAAACTACTGTTTGGACGCATGGCAGAGCTCAGAAGTGAAGGAGCACCGTTTGACTTTTTCAACGCAGAATTGGCTGGAATTGAGATCAGACGCCATGTCACATTTGGAGAGCCCCTGATGTGCCTAAACAGCGGAAACCCCCCAATTCTAACTCCAACCCTAACCCCAACACACCCCTAACCCTAGTCCCAACCCTAACCACAAACCTAACTCTAACACACCCCTAATCCCAACCCTAACCCTAATCCTAACTTTAGCGCCAACCCTAACCCTAACTTTAGCCGCAACCCTAACCCTAACCCTAATGGGAAAATGGAAATAAATACATTTTTTTAATTTTATTATTTTTCCCTAACTAAGGGGGTGATAAAGGGGGGTTTGATTTACTATTTATAGCGGGTTTTTATGATTGGCAGCTGTCACGCTAAAAGACGCTTTTTATTGCAAAAATAGTTTTTTGCATCGCCACATTTTGAGAGCTATAATTTTTGCATATTTTGGCCCACAGAGTCATGTGAGGTCTTATTTTTTGCGGTACGAGTTGACGTTTTTATTTGTACCATTTTTGAGCAGGTGAAATTTTTTGATCGCTTTTTATTTAGATTTTGGGAGGTTAGAATGAACAAAAATCAGCAATTCATGAATTTCTTTTGGGGGAGGCGTTTTTATTGTTCCGCGTGTGGTAAAATTGATAAAGCAGTTTTATTCTTCGGGTCAGTACGATTATGGCGATACCTCATTTATATAATTTTTTTATGTTTTGGCGCTTTTATAGAATAAAAACAATTTTATATAAAAAATAATTATTTTTGCATCGCTTTATTCTGCGAGCTATAACTTTTTTATTTTTTCGCTGATGATGCTGTATGGCAGCTCCTTTTTTGCGGGACAAGATGACGTTTTCAGCGGTACCATGTTTATTTATATCGGTCTTTTTGATCGCGCGTTATTCCACTTTTTGTTCGGCGGTATGATGATAAAGCATTGATTTTTTGCTTCGTTTTTTTTTTTTTTTAAGGGGTTCACTAAAGGGGTTAACTAGTGGGACAGTTTTATAGGGGGGGTCGTTACGGACGCGGCGATACCAAATATGTGTACTTTTATTGTTTTGTTTTTTTTATTTACAGGAAGAAATGAATTTATTGGGGAATATTTTTTTTTTTTTTAATTTATTTTGGATTTTTTTTTATAACATGTTTATTTTTATTTTTTTAACTTTTTTACTTTGTCCCAGGGTGGGACATCACTGTATTTGAGCAGATCGCTGGTGTGACAGTGTGCACAGCACTCTGTCACACCAGCGATCGCTCAGGCAGTGCAGCAGGCTTCTCAGTGCCTGCTCTCAGCAGGCACTGAGGAAGCCGCCTGCCTCCAGGACCCCGGCGCCATCTTGGATCCGGGTCCTGGGAGGGAGGAAGCCCTCAGAACAGCGCGATCACATCGCGCTGGTCTGAGGGTCTCAGGGGGGCGCGCAGGGAGCCTCCACCCTGCGCGATCCTCCCCTGTGCCCCCAGTACACCGCGATCATGTTTGATCGCGGTGTGCTAGGGGTTAATGTGCCGGGAGCGGTCCCTGACCGCTCCTGACAAACAGTCACGGGTGTCAGCTGTGATAATCAGCTGACACCCGGCGGCGATTAGCTGCGCTCCCCTCAGGAGCGCAGCTGATCGCCTATGACGTACTATCCCGTCCATGGTCAGAATGGCACGGGTTTTATGGACGGGATAGTACGTCTAATGTCAGAGAGGGGTTAAATGGGGGGTGGTCCTGTTACTGTGTAGAGTGATACTATGTCGCCTTTTTTTCTTCATGTGGTGTAATGTAGAAGTTGGGAAAAATTAAGTAATGTGTTCTGCAAGCGGTTCTCTAGATAACTGTTATTTCCTGCAGAGACGAGCCCTGGCTGGAAGAAGTGATGGCGGTCTGTGCTGGATGAAAGATGAAAAACAAAGATGAAGGACTTCACCTAGAGACGTCACTGGTGAGTCAGTGTGTTACCTATACACTGACACTATACACTGTATACTATATACAGAAGTCCTGTGTATAATCTCACCAGTGATCACTGTATTACCTGTTCACAGACACTGCATACTAAGTACAGATCTCCTGTGTATAATGGAACTTATGGTGATAGTATTGTGGGTTTTTTTTATTACTGATCAGTATTGTAGTATTCAGTCACTATGTGGTGGTAATATGTGGTTTGGACATGGTGTTGTGGTATTTGTTCCTTGTATGTGGTGTTATTGGTCATTTTAAAAATTGAAAAATAAATAAAAATATACCTAAATTGTATTGCATATTTTAACAAATATTTAATAGGTCACAGTAGAGTAGAGCCCGGCCAAAAGTGTCCACTGTGTTATGTTGGCAGCTTAAAAAATCTTTTGGCCAAAACAAAAGCTGCTGGCTATAGGTGTGATCTGGTGATGTGAACTGTTAATGTATGATAGGTGAGAAGTTGGGTTTTTCCAAGAGAGAGCGGTGGGACTGTGGACAGTTCGAGGGATGGAGGCGCCTGGAATAATCTATTTCAGGTATATGATGACCCCGTCGCTTGACCCTGTCACATGACCCGTCACATGACCGGGGGGCCCACAGAGTCTGAACAGCCCGGGGCCCTGGCTACCCTTAATCCACCCCTGCCTGTGATGCTAATTTGTGGACACACATTGATTTAACATGTCCCTTTTGTCACATTATTTTCATGGGTACCATCATTTCTGTCCAGGCCTATTTCATGAGTTTTATTTGTTTTTTAATTTTGTGGAAGCATGATTGAAAAGCAATGTCTGACTTTCATTTGTTCATTTTCATAGATTTTTTATTTATTATTACTTTTGTCAACTTCAAGTTATTTCTGTGACCATTGTGGGTTTTTCTGTCATTAAATGACGAGTACGAACAATTTTGACCACGTGTGTAACTTTATCTAATCAACAATCACCTGGATTTTAACAAATCATATATTAGGGGCCAATATTCTGCTGCTGAATAAGGGCAGTTTGCACTGGTTTTCAAATTATGGTTTGCTTATACGTCCATATCTTATGGCTATGAAATAGGAGCTGATATGTCAGATTAGATGTCCACCAGAAGAGTTTATATTGCCATAACCATACGTTCGGTAGCCAATTTGTCAGCCGGTATAGAATAGTCAGGTCTTGCTGCCTTGTATAGAACCTGTACTATTTGTAATGCTAATATGGGAGAGCCAGAATAAAAGATACATACAGTATAAGGGAAAATAACTTACTTTTTTTAGATTGAAGCGCCACTCCTGCAGGGTTGTTTTGTGCAAGCTGTTCCCAGTGTTGTTCCATGTAGTTCCAATCCAGATCCGTCACCTTGTGACAGTAACTTCTGAATGACCAGAAGTCAGAGGTAATGGCCACAAGTTCCCAATGTAAGTCTATGAGAGTCTCCTTTTATTCTTGTTCTGACTATCTTAAACTTAAATTGAGTTGTGACCTCTGGAACGCTCCAGAAAACACTGGAGCTTTCTGACAGGTCACAAACTGCTGGAGACTGATGGGAGTGGGGTTGGGAACAGGTGAAGACAGCAGCTGGTAAGTATGAGACTAAGTGCAGTGGCACCACTCCAGTGCTGCAATTAAAAAAAATGCTGGAGTGGTGCTATAAGTGGCGGCTTTAGGATTTTCCTTTGTGCTGTGGCCTATTAGGTCCCCATAGTGAATGCACACTGCATATACAGTGGCTTGCGAAAGTATATATGCCCTTGAAGGTTTGTATCAGTTCATGTAAAGAACATGCCTACGACTGAACATTTAGTTTTCTTTGTGTTGTGAAGCAAACAACAAATAGGACAAAATAACTGAAAACTTCAGTGTGTTTAACTATTTACTCCCCTAAAGTCAGTACTTTGTAGAGCCTCCTTTTACGTCAATTAAAGCTGCAAGTCGCTTTGGATAAGTCGCTATAAACTTTCCACATCTTGCCACTGGGATTTTTGCCCATTCCTCAATGCCAAACTGCTCTAGCTCCTTCAAGTTAGATGATTTCCTCTGGTGAACAGCAATATTCAAGTATGACCACTGATTTTCAATTGCATTAAGGTCTAGGCATTGACTAGGCCACTCCAAAATATTTACACACTTCCCTTTAAACCACTCTAGTGTTGCTTTAGCAGTATACTTTGGGTCATTGTCTTGTTGGAAGGTGAACCTCCATCCCCGTCTCAAATCACTGACAGACTGAAACAGGTTTTGCTTAAGAATATTAGCGAAGGAATAGAAAATATTCTATGACTAAGGACACTGATGTGCCAGAAACGTGTCACGTTTTGCTTTATGAATTTTTAATGTTTTGAGAATCCAATAAAATTTTTGCTACTTGTATAGCCGTGCTGAACTTCACTCCTCCCCATCATTCACTGCTTAAGAATATTACTGTATTTCGCACCATCCATCTTCCCTTTGGCTAAAACCATTTTTCCTGTCCCTGCTGCCGGTAAACATCCCCACAGCATGATGCTGCCACCACCATGTTTTGCTGTAGGGATAGTGTTTTTGGGGTGATGAGCTGTGTTGAGTTGACGTCAGACGTAGCATTTACCTTGATGGCCAAAAAGTTCAATTTTGGTCTCATCTGACCACAGCACCTTCCTCCATACATTTGGGGAGTCTCCCATATTCTTTTGGCAAACTCATAATGAGCCTTACAATTTTTATGTGTAAGTAAAGGCTTTTTTTTCTGCCCACTCTTCCATAAAGGCCACCTCTATGGAGTGTACAGCTTATTGTGGTCATATGGGCTGGTACTCCAGTCTCTGCTTGGGACCTTGCAGCTCCTTCAGGTAACCTTTGATCTCTGTGCGGTCTTTCTGATTAATGCCCTCCTTGCCAGGGCTAAAAGTTTTGGAGGGCGGCCCCCTCTTGGCAGGTTTGTTGTGGTACCATGTTCTTTCCATTTGAGGATAATGGATGTGATGGTGGTGCGGGGGATCATTAGAGATAGGGATATTTTTTTAAAACCCAACCCTAACTTGTGTACTTCTCAACAACTTTGTCTCTGATTTGTTTGGAGAACTCCTAGTCCTAGGTCTTCATGGTTGTTTTATTTTATTATGTGTGCATCTTGCTTCATGTGTGTTGCGCAGCCTCTGGCTTGTCACGTTTCAGAAAGGTTGTTTGATTAGTGTAAAATAGCGACAGAATCCAGCGTGGCACAGTTTAAAAATTAGATTTGCACACAGGGGGAGCATTCTTTTCACTAAAGCATGTGAACTTTATTGCAAGGGCATAATTGACTTGCAACCCTGAAATTTTAGGGGCTTAATGGCAAAAAGGGTGAATACATATGCACATGACAATTTTTAGTTATTTGATCCCATAAATTCATTTTTGACTACATTTCTCTCACTTCACCAACTTAGACTATTTAGTGCTGATGCATCACACACAAATCGGATTACAAAAATATGTTAACACGGGTTGTAATGTAACAAAACAGAGACAAATCCAAGGGGGTGAATACTTTCGCAAGACACTGTAAGCTATTTTTAATTGTAAATTTACTTTATGTTTTAAAAAACTGACAAGAAATGTAAAAAAAAACTCATGTCCTACTATTAGCTCCAAATATATATTTTTACTGCCACATAGGACTCGGCTTTGTATTTCTTTGCCCACTCAGCACTTTGACCTCTTTGGTAAACATTCCAACTCCATTTCTATCCATCCCTTCACATTATCATTGGTGTGATTTGATTTCCAGAAGAAAAAAAAAACTTGGCAGAGTACTGGATACATAACAAAAGCTTTCTTCAGGATTTCCAAAAATGCCATGCAGGTGACTCTTAACTCTTTCTATAAAAAAAATGCAGAGACATTGAAAAGAAATTGATTTGCAGTTAAGTGTTTTGTGAGTTTTTTTTTATTTATCGGCGGTAATCATGTTAATGGTTGCCTAGGAACCTTGTTTTGTGCCTCGCTTTGTAATTACATGCCAGCAACCCCAGTTCTTAATTACAGTTACTCTGTATCAAGTAGCTTTGTAGTTTTTGAAAGGAGCTCAAATAAATTCCACAATAAAAGGCCAGATTTAGAACGATTAAACCGTCCTGTGACCTTTTGTACTTTCAGGAGAAAGGAAATAAAACGTAGGGAACACGATCATGCTCTACAACTTTCTAAAAGTATTTGAAAAATATTCAGTTGACAAATAAAGAAACCTAATAAAATCAATGAAATGAACACAAAGTAATAAATCTACTTATAGTTTTTTTTATTTGTGAGGTTACATTTTTTAAAAAATGTTTTTAGAATTTTGCCACCTCCTAATAGTCTCTTTTGGAACAATGCTATTTAACAGCTAATTACGATTGCCTCATTTTATTTCTCGCAGGGTATTAGATGGTGCCAACAAATAAATGTCTACCTCCAGAGACTAGATTGCATGAATACATTATGTTCTGCTTGTATTAGTGTTTTGTTACACTCCCAAGAAATAACTTTAAGTGTCAGTTGCATGTACAGCCTTGGACCAGTCACTGAAGTTCACAGCAAATCCGCCAGCTGGCCCGTATATGCCTCATTGGGTCCTTCTAGCAGGTTTGACAACGCAAACATAAAGGATGAGTAATTTATGTCTCAAACCTCATGACTGAATAGAAACTTGTCTTCTCCAATATTCCACCCATGATTTTTGGCTGCATTAATTTGGGTGTAGCTAGCATGAAGTAAACCAGCCATATTGTGCTTTGTTACATTGAAACGAATAGGAGACCCAAAGGGCAGCATCTCAACTGTGAGGACAACTCTGAAACATCAGGATGCATTGTTGCCTCTGTAAAACTCATGAAAGAAATTATGAAATATCATTTGGTTCTCAATGATATCCAATCCTTGTTCTTAGCTTTCTGTTAAAAGGAATCTGCCAGCAGGTTTTTGCTACCTTATCTGAGCAGCATAATGTAGGAAAAGAGACCCTGAATCCAACAATGTATCACTTAGTTTACTACATGCAGTAGTTTTGATGCAATCGGAGTTCTTAGATGCAGCATGAAGCAGAGCTGAAGAAGCTAACCCTGCCCACACCAGGCTCTCCATGTGTATAGTCTATTGACAATTAGCTGCTTATCACAGGAGGGGCGGAGTCGAATGACTTGGCTCAAGGCAGCTAGTCATCCGAAATGATAATGTCCAAGTGAGAGAACTTTCATGATAAGTAAACAGCACAACTCTCTCTACATATCCCTAAAAAATATTTTTTATAGTCCCCCATGCAGCGAGGTCCAGTCCAATGAGTCTGGTCTTGCTTGGTGCCTCATGTATCCCCGCAATTGCTGTCCTCCTGCCCCAATCTCACTCATACTCAGGCACACGTCACTTTGCCCTTCTGAGGGTAGAAGATAGCACTGTAATGAGCATGTGCCCGCTTTACTTCCCAGTCAAAGGAGCTCTTTAGCCTCTCCAGATGCATGCCCACTACAGGACTTTGCACTGCCCTTAGCAGGGAAGACTGATGTACACCTGCGCAGGAGACAGATTGGCTGTGCTGTATGGATGATTTGGACACGTCGTGTGCATAAAGCAGAGCAGGAGGATGGTGATTTTGGGGATAATGGGGCACCGAGAAACACCAGTGACGCCCATTGGACTGGATATTTTTTGCGATATGGGGGGAGGTTGGGGACTTATATATAGGTTGCTAGACTACTATAAAAAGGCATTAAAGGTGGTGGCTGTAGTTTATATTGGGAAAACTTGGTGACAGGTTCCCGTTAATCATCAACATAATCTGAAAGGAAGCACTATAGAATTTGTGATATTGGTCTATTTTATTTTTAATTTGGTTTTACCAAAAATAATCATACATTAGTTGGAAAATTTTCTTTTGAGCAAATGACCAGAACCCAGTGAACACTGTTAAATTTTCCATCTATCATTACTCATGCATTCCAACCTCTATTGTAACGTACATTTGATTTTCCACTTGTTATTGTAGCAATGGGCTATCATGAAGTGTAGAATGACTTGTTATCATGCTAGGATGACAAGAGGAATTAGTGATGCACCGAGCTGGCCCCATACAGGAGCTGCTTCTTGACGATGTAGAAATGGAACGGATGTTGGAAGCGATTACAAGTAAGTGACTTAATTCCCTTCCTAAGATTTTTTGCTCTTCAGAAATGTATAATACTTCTTTCAGCTTTGGAGCCGCTGCATATGGCAGCAAACTAAACAATGGCCTCAGTGCAAGAACCTTGACCCATCAGACATGTGCTACTTACCATGTAGATGTGTAAAGTGGGAAAAAACATTTAAAATATTTATACTTTTCATTGCTGTCCTTTTTAAATGTCTAGTGGGCACAATATATATATATATATATATACAGGTCCTTCTCAAAAAATTAGCATATAGTGCTAAATTTCATTATTTTCCATAATGTAATGATTACAATTAAACTTTCATATATTTTAGATCATTACACACCAACTGAAATTTGTCAGGTCTTTTATTGTTTTAATACTGATGATTTTGGCATACAACTCCTGATAACACAAAAAACCTGTCTCAAAAAATTAACATATTTCAACCGTCCAATAAAATAAAAGTGTTTTTTAAAAACAAACAAAAAAACCATCAAATAATAAAGTTCAGTTATGCACTTAATACTTGGTCGGGAATCCTTTTGCAGAAATGACTGCTTCAATGCGGTGTGGCATGGAGGCAATCAGCCTGTGACACTGCTGAGGTGTTATGGAGGCCCAGGATGCTTCGATAGCGGCCTTAAGCTCATCCAGAGTGTTGGGTCTTGCGTCTCTCAACTTTCTCTTCACAATATCCCACAGATTCTCTATGGGGTTCAGGTCAGGAGAGTTGGCAGGCCAATTGAGCACAGTCATACCATGGTCAGTAAACCATTTACCAGTGGTTTTGGCACTGTGAGCAGGTGCCAGGTCGTGCTGAAAAATGAAATCTTCATCTCCATAAAGCATTTCAGCCGATGGAAGCATGAAGTGCTCCAAAATCTCCTGATAGCTAGCTGCATTGACCCTGCCCTTGATGAAACACAGTGGACCAACACCAGCAGCTGACATGGTACCCCACACCATCACTGACTGTGGGTACTTGACACTGGACTTCAGGCATTTCGGCATTTCCTTCTCCCCAGTCTTCCTCCAGACTCTGGCACCTTGATTTCCGAATGACATGCAAAATTTGCTTTCATCAGAAAAAAGTACTTGGGACCACTTAGCAACAGTCCAGTGCTGCTTCTCTGTAGCCCAGGTCAGGCGCTTCTGCCGCTGTTTATGGTTCAAAAGTGGCTTTACCTGGGGAATGCGGCACCTGTAGCCCATTTCCTGCACACGCCTGTGCACGGTGGCTCTGGATGTTTCTACACCAGACTCAGTCCACTGCTTCCTCAGGTCCCCCAAGGTCTGGAATCGGTCCTTCTCCACAATCTTCCTCAGGGTCCGGTCACCTCTTCTCGTTGTACAGCGTTTTCTGCCACATTGTTTCCTTCCAACAGACTTCCCATTGAGGTGCCTTGATACAGCACTCTGGGAACAGCCTATTTGTTGAGAAATTTCTTTCTGGGTCTTACCCTCTTGCTTGAGGGTGTCAATGATGGCCTTCTTGACATCAGTAAGGTCGCTAGTCTTAAGGGTATGCCACACTAAACAATATCGCTAACGGGATCGCTAAAAAACGTCACTATTTAGCGATCCTGTTAGCGATGTTGTTCAGTGCGGCAGCTTCCAGCGACGAGCTTCCTGCTGTGATCTCGCTCGTCGCTGGAATCGTTCCGGACCCTATTTTCTCGTCGGCGCTCCCGCTGGGTAAGTATTTAATCGCTGTGTGGCACCTTTTCTTAGCGATTTAGCGGTACTTTTGTACCGCTAAAGTCGTTAAGAAGATCGCTAACGGCGATAGCGTCGTTAACTATATCGCTAAATGCGGCAGCATTTAGCGATATAGAAACAATCCCGCTAGCGATCTCATTAGTATGCGTCGTTATTGTGATCGCTAGCGGGATTGTTTAGTGTGGCAGTACCTTAACCCATGATGGGGGTTTTGAGTAATGAACCAGGCAGGGAGTTTTTAAAAGCCTCAGGAATCTTTTGCATGTGTTTACAGTTAATTAGTTGATTCAGAAGATTAGGGTAATAGGTCGTTTAGAGAACCTTTTCTTGATATGCTAATTTTTTGAGACAGGTTTTTTGGGTTAACAGGAGTTGTATGCCAAAATCATCAGTATTAAAACAATAAAAGACCTGACAAATTTCAGTTGGTGTGTAATGAATATAAAATATATGAAAGTTTAATTGTAATCATTACATTATGGAAAATAATGAAATTTTGCACTATATGCTAATTTTCTGAGAAGGACCTGTATATATATATATATATATATATATATATATATATATATATATACAGGGGCGTAACTAGGAATGGCAGGGCCCCACAGCAAACTTCACAATGGGCCCCCCCCGCGCGCATTGCCAATCCCGGTCTACCCAAGTTGTGTTAAGAAAGATACCTTTATTATCCAAAATTAGAGGTTTTTGGACTAATGATAGTGAAATAACAGAAAAGAACCAACTCCCAGGAAGCAACTGAGGTAGTGATGAAGGTAGGCTTTCTCCAGAGTAAATGTGTGAAGAAACTTGTAATCCAGCCTGCAAATTGCTTTCAAAACAGATGATTTATTCAGTAGAACAACAGTCCGGTATACAGAATAATCTAAGATTGTTCTGTATACCGTACTTTTGTTCTACTGAATAAATCATCCATTTTGAAAGCAATTTATGGGCTAGATTACAAATTTCTTCTTCACAAGAATAATGCAACATAATTACCTTATTCAGCAGTTTCCTGGGGCCCTAGGCCCCTGATGGGGCCTGCAGTTTCCTGGGGCCCTAGGCCCCTAATGGGGCCTGCAGTTTCCTGGGACACAAGGCTCCTAATGGGGCCTGCTGCTTCCTTTGGACCTAGGCCCCTAATGGGGCCTGCTGCTTCCTTTGGAACTAGGCCCCTAATGGGGCCTGCTGTTTCCTAGGGCCCCATTAGGGGCCTGCTGCTTCCTGGGGCCTCTAATGTGGCCCGCTGTGTCCTGGGGCCCCTGATACACTCACACCTCCCCCCTCCGCTCTCCCCCCTCTCCTCAAGTGCCGGGACGGGAAACTGCGGCTGCCGCGTCCCTGTAAAAGAGAGTCAGACTCAGCAAGCATACTTACCAATCTGCCAATCCTCAGGTGACTGCGTCCTCCAGCTCTTCTGCTCCGCGCGCCGCTCCGTCCTCCACGCTCCGACGTCCACCATGCCAGCCTTGCATGTGAAGTGAGAGCGCGCGCGCACGCCCCCACGTCACATGACGCGGAAGTGCCGGACTGCTCGGGGCCCGTCCCACCTCCTCTCATAGCGGCGCCGGAGGTGGCGGCGGGCCCCATATCAGACTCACACCACCGGCAGCTTGCATGGACGTACCCAGGATCAAAACTAGGGGGGGGAAGCCAATGTCGCACTTTATACAGGTCACATCATATACACTGTACATTATCCTGCATATTAGGTATGGAGCATTAGAACTGTTGTACATTGTATAATACAGCAGTGTATGCGACACTACGCTGTATATACCATATATTATACATGGCACACTAACCTCTATACAAAGAATAAGAGGCATTATAACCTGTATATGAAAAGTATAATACAGCAGTGTATATACACTCTATATACCGCACACGATGTGTGTTACCCTGCATACACCATATACTACACTTATTTTGAAGTAAAAAAAAAACAAAACAGGAACAAATACAATACTTAAAATAAAGAACAAGTAAAGTTAAAAATCAACAAACTTACTGGTATTTCAGTGGGAACTATGGGCCTGCTTTTGGCTAATGAGATGGTCAATGTTCGGTTCCATATTTGTCACAAGTGAAGCAATTTTTCTCTTTCTTGATATCATTATTTCCTAGGGATTCCAAATTGCTATTAGTAAAATACCAATATATACATCGCTACAAAAACAATATACCAGCAACAAAACTGCCCACACAGAGACATACAGCCTGCACTGCCCACCACTGCAGCCTTGCCAATCCATATAATTTCATCCTCATCAGTGCACATATTGGCGCAACTCCGCTTTTAGCTCAGGCTCAGACTGGTGTGGTGCGAGAGTCCCTAATAGGCAGGTAAATGTCCCCAATAGGCAGCATTGGTCCCCAATAGGCAGGTAGATGTCCCAATAGGCAGCATTGATCCCCAATAGGCAGCATATGTCCTCAATAGGCAGCATATGTCCCCAATAGGCAGCATATGTCCTCAATAGGCAGTATAGGTCCCCAATAGACAGCATAGGTCCCCAATAGACAGCATAGATCCCCAATAGACAGCATAGGTCCCCAATAGACAGCATTGGTCCCCAATAGACAGCATAGGTCCCCAATAGACAGCATAGGTCCCAATAGGCAGCATAGGTCCCCAATAGGCAGCATAGGTCCCCAATAGGCAGGTAAATGTCCCAATAGGCAGCATAGGTCCCCAATACGCAGCATATGTCCTCAATAGGCAGCATAATCCCCCATAGGCAGCATAGTCCCCAATAGGCAGCATAGTAGTCCCCAGTAGGCAGCATAATCCCCCATAAGCAGCATAGTCCCCAATAGCCAGCATAATCCCCCAATAGCCATCATAATCCCCCAATAGCCAGCATAATCCCCCAATAGCCAGCATAATCCCCATAGCCAGCATAATCCCCCAATAGCCAGCATAATCCCCCATAGCCAGCATAATCTCCATAGCCAGCATAATCCCCCATAGCCAGCATAATCCCCCATAGCCAGCATAATCCCCTAAAAGCCAGCATAATCCCCCAATAGCCAGCATAATCCCCCAATAGCCAGCATAATCCCACAATAGGCAGCATAATCCCCCAATAGCCAGCATAATCCCCCAATAGCCAGCATAATCCCACAATAGCCAGCATAATCCCCCAATAGCCAGCATAATCCCACAATAGCCAGCATAATCCCCCAATAGCCAGCATAATCCCACAATAGGCAGCATAATCCCCCCATAGCCAGCATAATCCCCAAAAGCCAGCATAATCCCCCATAGGCCGGGCCCGGCGTAAAAAAAAAAAAAGCCAGTACTCACCTATCTCCCCTGATGCTCTGAAGAAGAAGCGCTGGACTCCGTCTTCTTCTGGCACAGGCGGCGTGACGTCATCAGGGCGCGCAGGCGGTGTGATGACGATCACGTTGCCTGTGCTGCATATGGAAGACTGCAAGGCCTTCCTCACTCACAGCATTCCGCCCGCCGCGATTAAAGGGCCCGCCGCCCGCCGGCAATGAACTGTCAGTTCATTGTCTGCGGGGCCGGTTCTTTCACGGTGGGTACGCCCATGGCAGCTTGCGGAACTACCGTGGTGGTAGGTGAAGCAGCTGCAGCAGGGACGGGCCCCTTCTAGCCCGGGCCCTGTGGCAGCTGCTTCCCCTGCTTCCACGATAGTTCCGCCCCTGTATATATATATATATATATATCTACTATATAATCGTCTAATTATGTCTGTCTGTAACGGAAATCCCGATTCACTGATTGGTCGCACCAGGCCGGACGCAACCAAGTAGTGACAAGCGCAGTCCGGCCGCAAATTGGTGCAGAATTTGAACCACGCATGCCACCGCTATCATCGGGAGATGAGCGGCGCTAGCCACGTTTCATCTCCTGCCTCATGGGTGTCAGTGGCTGCTCGCAGCGGAAGTACCTTGACCGGCGGCCTCCACGTAAACCCCAGCAGCAGCCTCCACATTCACTCCACCAGCAGCAGCCTCTAAATACCCCAGCAGCAGCAGCCTCCACATATACCCCAGCAGCAGAAGCCTCCACATATACCCCAGCAGCAGCCTCCATAATAACCCCATCAGCAGCAGCCTCCACATATACCCCAGCAGCAGCAGCCTCCACATATACCCCAGCAGCAGCCTCCACATATACCCCAGAAGCAGCAGCCTCCACATATACCCCAGCAGCAGCAGCCTCCACATATACCCCAGCAGCAGCAGCCTCCACATATACCCCAGCAGCAGCCTCCACATATACCCCAGCAGCAGCCTCCACATATACCCCAGCAGCAGCAGCCTCCACATATACCCCAGCAGCAGAAGCCTCCACATATACCCCAGCAGCAGAAGCCTCCACATATACCCCAGCAGCAGCCTCCACATATACCCCAGCAGCAGCCTCCACATATACCCCAGCAGCAGCAGCCTCCACATATACCCCAGCAGCAGAAGCCTCCACATATACCCCAGCAGCAGAAGCCTCCACATATACCCCAGCAGCAGCAGCCTCCACATATACCCCAGCAGCAGAAGCCTCCACATATACCCCAGCAGCAGCCTCCACATATACCCCAGCAGCAGCCTCCACATGTACCCCAGCAGCAGAAGCCTCCACATATACCCAAGCAGCAGCCTCCACATATACCCAAGCAGTAGCCTCCACATATACCCTAGCAGCAGTCTCCACATATACCTCAGCAGCAGCAGCCTCCACATATATCCCAGCAGCAGCAGCCTCCACATATACCCCAGCAGTAGCCTCCACATATACCTCAGCAGCAGCAGCAGCAGCTTCCACATATACCCCAGCAGCAGCCTCCACATATACCCCAGCAGCAGCAGCGTCCACATATACCCCAGCAGCAGCCTCTATACACCCCAGCAGCAGCCTCCACATATATCCCAGCAGCAGAAGCCTCCACATATACCCCAGCAGCAGAAGCCTCCACATATACCCCAGCAGCAGCAGCCTCCACATATACCCAAGCAGCAGCTCCCACATATACCCCAGCAGCAGCCTCCACTTATACCTCAGCAACAGCAGCCTCCACATATACCCCATCAGCAGCAGCCTCCACATATACCCCAGCAGCAGCCTCCACATATACCACAGCAGCAGCCTCCACATGTACCCCAGCAGCAGCCTCCACACATACCCAAGCAGCAGCCTCCACATATACCCCAGCAGCAGAAGCCTCCACATATACCCCAGCAGCAGCAGCCTCCACATATACCCCAGCAGCAGCAGCCTCCACATATACCCCAGCAGCAGAAGCCTCCACATATACCCCAGCAGCAGAAGCCTCCACATATACCCCAGCAGCAGCCTCCACATATACCCCAGCAGCAGCCTCCACATATACCCCAGCAGCAGAAGCCTCCACATATACCCAAGCAGCAGCCTCCACATATACCCAAGCAGCAGCAGCCTCCACATATACCCCAGCAGCAGTCTTCACATATACCCCAGCAGCAGCCTCCACATATACCCCAGCAGCAGCCTCCACATATACCCCAGCAGCAGCAGCCTCCACATATACCCCAGCAGCAGCAGCCTCCACATATACCCCAGCAGCAGAAGCCTCCACATATACCCCAGCAGCAGAAGCCTCCACATATACCCCAGCAGCAGCCTCCACATATACCCCAGCAGCAACCTCCACATATACCCCAGCAGCAGAAGCCTCCACATATACCCAAGCAGCAGCCTCCACATATACCCAAGCAGCAGCAGCCTCCACATATACCTCAGCAGCAGCCTCCACATATACCCCAGCAGCAGCCTCCACATATGCCCCAGCAGCAGCCTCCACATATACCCCAGCAGCAGCAGCCTCCACATATACCCCAGCAGCAGCCTCCACATATAGCCCAGCAGCAGCATCCACATATACCCCAGCAGCAGCCTCTATATACCCCAGCTGCAGCCTCCACATATACCCCAGCAGCAGAAGCCTCCACATATACCCCAGCAGCAGAAGCCTCCACATATACCCAAGCAGCAGCCTCCACATATACCCCATCAGCAGCAGCCTCCACATATACCCCAGCAGCAGCAGCCTCCACATATACCCCATCAGCAGCAGCCTCCACATATACCCCAGCAGCAGAAGCCTCCACATATACCCCAGCAGCAGCAGCCTCCACATATACCCCAGCAGCAGCAGCCTCCACATATACCCCAGCAGCAGAAGCCTCCACATATACCCCAGCAGCAGAAGCCTCCACATATACCCCAGCAGCAGCCTCCACATATACCCCAGCAGCAGCCTCCACATATACCCCAGCAGCAGAAGCCTCCACATATACCCAAGCAGCAGCCTACACATATACCCAAGCAGCAGCAGCCTCCACATATACCCCAGCAGCAGCCTCCACATATACCCAAGCAGCAGCAGCCTCCACATATACCTCAGCAGCAGCCTCCACATATGCCCCAGCAGCAGCCTCCACATATACCCCAGCAGCAGCCTCCACATATACCCCAGCAGCAGCAGCCTCCACATATACCCCAGCAGCAGCCTCCATATATAGCCCAGCAGCAGCATCCACATATACCCCAGCAGCAGCCTCTATATACCCCAGCTGCAGCCTCCACATATACCCCAGCAGCAGAAGCCTCCACATATACCCCAGCAGCAGAAGCCTCCACATATACCCAAGCAGCAGCCTCCACATATACCCAAGCAGCAGCCTCCACATATAGCCCAGCAGCAGCATCCACATATACCTCAGCAGCAGCAGCCTCCACATATACCCCAGCAGCAGCCTCCACATATACCCCAGCAGCAGCAGCCTCCACATATATCCCAGCAGCAGTAGCCTTCACATATACCCCAGCAGCAGAAGCCTCCACATATACCCCAGCAGCAGCCTCCACATATACCCAAGCAGCAGCTCCCACATATACCCCAGCAGCAGCCTCCACATATACCTCAGCAGCAGCAGCCTCCACATATACCCCAGCAGCAGCCTCCACATATACCCCAGCAGCAGCATCCACATATACCGCAGCAGCAGCCTCTATATACCCCAGCAGCAGCCTCAACATATACCCCAGCAGCAGAAGCCTCCACATATACCCCAGCAGCAGAAGCCTCCACATATACCCAAGCAGCAGCCTCCACATATACCCCATCAGCAGCAGCCTCCACATATACCCCAGCAGCAGCCTAAACATATACCACAGCAGCAGCCTCCACATATACCCCAGCAGCAGCCTCCACACATACCCAAGCAGCAGCCTCCACATATACCCCAGCAGCAGCAGCCTCCACATATACCCCAGCAGCAGAAGCCTCCACATATACCCCAGCAGCAGCAGCCTCCACATATACCCCAGCAGCAGCAGCCTCCACATATACCCCAGCAGCAGAAGCCTCCATATATACCCCAGCAGCAGAAGCCTCCACATATACCCCAGCAGCAGCCTCCACATATACCCCAGCAGCAGCCTCCACATATACCCCAGCAGCAGAAGCGTCCACATATACCCAAGCAGTAGCCTCCACATATACCCAAGCAGCAGCAGCCTCCACATA